>JBAGKO010000004.1:4002395-4012914 GCA_037177275.1 Acacia concinna | reverse complement strand
GTGCAAAAATAACCTTTAACAATTTTTGATATCAAAAGTAACCTTCAACTTTTGAAAAGGGAGCATGTCGTTAGTTGACCATTAACTTTTGTTATTATAACATTTTAAGGTGTAAAAATAGCCATTAACTTATACCAAAAGTGTAAAAAGTAACCGTAATTTTTTTTTGCAAAGAGGAAAAAATCCACAAAGTTACAGGTCAAAATGAGTATAGGTCTGAGAGCCCCAAAAATTCTCATAAAATCTTAGAAAATAGTAGAAGGCGTCCATAACAACATGGCTTGATCAGAATGATGTTTTGAGGTCCGAGGAATTTATTATGAATTTTTGAATATTTTCATAATTTTTTTCTAGACCAGGTTTAAGTAGATGCTGTCCAACTGTCGGATCTAGGTAGTGCGGTGGGCACATCTAAGGAAAGATGATGCCCAACTGCTCTAAGTCTAGGCCGTGGGAACGAGCCGGCATCAGGGGCCTGTGCTTGATGGGCTGTACAAGGTAGAAGATCGCAAATACATATGGTAAGATTATGATAATTCATGTCACTCCTAGTTATCTCATAATTAAAATCCTCTTGTACTTTAACTTGAATAAGTAACATAACAACTCTAAATTAATGTTCAAATAGTCTAGTTTCAATTACTTGTGTATGAAAAAAATTACGGTTACTTTTTACACTTTTAGTATAAGTTAATGGCTATTTTTACACCTTAAAATGTTAGAATAACGGTCAACTAACGGCCCCTTAACGGCCAACTAACAACGTGCTCCCTTTTCAAAAGTTGAAGGTTACTTTTGATACAAAAAATTTTTAAAGGTTATTTTTGCACTTTTAAGAAATGTTGAAGGCTATTTAAGCATCTTAACCCTAGTTAAATGACAAATGAACATTAAGTTGTCAACTACCCCTAATGTTTTCTTATCATCTCCACCACAAAACTTAATGTTTGTCACTATACATTAATTACAAAGATGACATGTTATGTGCTAGAACCCTTCCCAAAAATATATGAATAGTTCAAAGTCATTAACCTGAATTGGGATTTTTTGCAAGTTCTTTTTGTATACCTTACTTGATGACATATTTCACTTCACTTTCAATACTGCTTACAAAGTTTCCTCCAACATGGGAAAAACAAATTAGGGACGTAGAAGGTGTTGATCCAATATTAAATGTTATCATGCATGCTAACCTGAAAAAAAAATATATTAGCATTTAATAACAAAGTTTTACAACAAACCTACTTTATTAACATTGAAAATCTCCACAACACACCAACTAGAACTTTTGACGACTTTCTTAATGATTTTGACTACTTTAGTATTACAATTAACAACAACTTCCAACCAACGTTTATTGATAGTATCACTGCCACCTCATTTTTTCCATAATCTCCATCGCAGCACAACATGGTGATCTTGACCTCCACTAAAATCATGTTCCCCAAATACTCAGACCGAAAAGCATCACAAACCCTTAACCCATTCATGATAAACCCTCTTACACCTAACACCCACAAATACATTCATTACCACCAACACCACACCATACACATAAATTTCAAAGCTTTAATGTCACCTACATAAAAGACCACTGACCCACTACCAATAGCAACATTAAATATGCGAGATGACAGTCCCTACCTATTGTTCGGTCCCTTTACTCACAACACCCACATAAATAATCTCCAACAATCCAAAACGAAAGTAAACTCGTACGTATCACAATCATTGTTACTGTAGCACACCTTCAAACCCACACGAAAAAAAACCTAAGAAACGCCCAAATGAAGAATGAGAAGGAGATGACCATTGTAAGATTATTAAAACAATAGATAATGCTTGTAAAGATTACTTACACTTTCCTAAAAATCCTTCTGCGCCCCCCTCCATCATCACCTTATCATGGAAGCTTCTTACTCTATCAGCAGTTCTATCCTATGTTGTGTTTCTCTGCCTCTTTTGATATGAAAGGCCATTTGAGTCATGTGATTTGGAAGGGGCATTTTGGTCTTTTGACCCAATTTGAAAAACCCAAATTCCACCCATATGCCCAATCTATCCTTTTGCAAGTTGGCAGCCTTTTTTGTGGGTTTTATATTTTGAAGTGGTATTTTTATGAAATTTTCCTTTATTAATATTAATAATGTTTAAAAAAATTTAAAAAAAGTTTTTTTTTTGTTTACTTGTGGAAAAAGAGTTATCGCTTATATATATAAAGTTATTGCCAATTCTTTCTGAGGTTAATATTCATACTGATACTGTCATACATCTAAAATATTTTTGTCGTAAACAAAAGATGAAAGCATGGTTTCATTCGGGAAAAAAAAAAAGAGAAAAATGAAATAAAGCACAGTTTCCACAAAATTACAGTGTGAAAATATTTTGATTTGTATATTTGTTTTTCTCCAAAAATATGGGTTTAGGTTTTCACATGATTCTTTTTTTTTTCTTTTTATTCTCAAAGTCATATCTCCACATCAAATTAAAAAGATAGATAATTTAGATATAATATTTTATAAAATTATTATTGTAAAAATAATTAAATTTAACCTTTTAAAAGTTAGCCTACACAATTCCAATACATGACTGTTAATATAATAATAATTTTGAATTTTTTTAATCCTATAAGAGAATTTTCTCCGACCTATTTTCAGTTTGAAATATTTTAATTTGATTTTTTGTAATATCTAATCTAAAATCTCTGTTGGCCAAAAAAATATGTAAATCCTAAATATATTTATTATAGAAGGAGCGAGGAAAATACTAGAAACAAAAGAGTGAGAAAACACGTTTCGCGGAAGTCGGAACCAAAAGGAATCGCGGTGGCTTCGTTCAGACGGTGATTTGATTCATTCCGATCTAACTTTCTGTATCTTGAAGCCTTTCTCGAACGACAGCATCTGTGAGGAATTCATTGAATTCGAGGAAGATAAGTAAACATGGTACGGAATTTTTAAGTTCGTTCCATGCGGATTAGGGTTTTGGTTTAATCTGCGTGTCTTTTCTCCTGATTAAAGGGTTTATATTCATAGTACTTTGGAATTTTAAGCTTATTTGATTTATTTTGGTGCGGCGACTATAGCAGCTTCATGTAATAGAAGAACTCGTTATGATCTTAATTTTATTTGATTGGAAGGGAGTTTCAGTTTTTCCCCCCTTTTGGGCATGGGTTGGGGTGTGGGGATTTCGTGGGGTTCTATAATTGATGATCTTTAATTGTCTTGTAATAGCTATGCCTTGCTTAACGTTTCTCTGTTATGGAAATACGTTTAATCTTTTGTTTTATCGAGAAATCTTGTTATTTAGTAAATCATGTGTGCTAATGGGGCTATGCCATTATTATAGATTACAACAATAATGCTCATACATACAGCAAAAAAGGATTAATAATGAAATGGTCGATTATGGTTTACCTTCCGTTTGCTATGAGATTGATTATGTATGGAAGTTTCAGTTGAAATCTATGTAATGAAGTCCTAAAGCTGTTCCGGAATTCTTTTTAAGAGAAGCTTTGTAATTTTTCCTTCTTCTTGATATTTAAGAGCTGATGATTATTTATGGATTTCTGAGCATGAAAATTTCTGTTTCTATTATGAATCCCTCTTTAATCCTTAACAAAACAATAGAGACCATAAAGGCTTGCTACTTGCATGTTTTATTGGTATTGTTAGTTGATAGATGGTTTGTCCATAGTATATAGACTAAACTCACATTATTTTGATTTTTACAGTCTTCACTTGCGGCTGCTAGAGCTGACAACTTTTACTACCCTCCAGAATGGGACCCAAGTCAGGTATGTTTTGCTTATAGGATTTGTTTTGCTTTTGTCAAAACAATATAATATCAGGAGGCTTACTCCTGCTTTTCCTTTTCAGGGTTCTCTGAACAAGTTTCATGGTCAGCATGCCTTGAGGGAGAGAGCAAGAAAATTAGATCAAGGCATATTGATTATAAGGTAATGAATTGCAATAACTGTATCTAGCAGCTATGATATTTCGATTCTTGCTGTCTATTATTCTCCAGTCTGGAAGATTAAAAAATTCAGTTGATAAACATCTTTGTCGTTGATGTGCATCTGTAATAATGGATATACTTACACTGGAATACCATATAGTTTATTCTGGATGATTGAATTTCTTAGTTGCATGGTATAAAAGGGAATTATTCTCTAAATTATAAAAGGACTTGTGAGTATATTCTAGTGATCAGCTGATTATGAATTATGATTGAAAATGGATAAATATTTTCTAGGATTTATTATATGTCGGAACCTGTTCATCCACATTAATAAATAAACTTCTTTGGTAATCTATGTGATTACTTTAACACTTACTGATGCATAAATAAGATACAGAAACTGGTCCTTGAATGGTCTTTTTTTTTTTCATCAAAGCTTAAATTGGTTTAACTGGGATGCTGAGTTGACACAAATTTTCCTCAGGTTTGAAATGCCTTTTAATATATGGTGTGGAGGATGCAATTCTATGATTGCAAAGGGAGTTCGGTTCAATGCAGAGAAAAAGCAAGTTGGAAATTACTATTCTACGAAGGTATGTTTCATATGGTTGCAAAAGCATAATTCTCTCTCACACATGCACACATTGGGCGAATCATGTTCTGTTGAAACTTCAAGTATTATTTTTTTGGTTCAATCCATTTCCTATAGATTATTTTAGATCTACTGTTTCTTGGTTCCTTCAGATATGGAGCTTTACCATGAAGTCTGCATGCTGTAAACATGAGATTGTCATCCAAACTGATCCAAAGAACTGTGAGTATGTCATTATCAGCGGAGCCCAGAAGAAAACGGAGGTTTTTGATGTGGAGGATGCAGAAACACTTGAATTACCTGCTGATGAAGGTTTGTAATTTGAAAGAAATTATGTTTTGAGGTTTTAATCTTTATTCGTTACCTATGCCTTGCTCTAGTTGGCTTGAAATTTATAAACATGTTGCAAGAGGGAAAAAGTGCAATTAGACTAGGGTTCTAATGGCTTTTCTCCATGGACTGGGATCCCAGTTCTTATAACAAACATGAATGCTATTGAATCAATGTTCTTTTAAACTCTTTTACAGAAAGAGGCAAGCTTGCAGATCCATTTTATCGTCTTGAACACCAGGAAAAAGATATGAAGAAAAAGAAGGAAGCTGAACCAGTACTTGTGCGTCTGCAGCGACTAACTGATTCCAGACATTCAGATGACTACGCTCTCAACAAGAGTCTCCGTGCCCAACTTAGAGTATGTAATCTGAGTTATTCAGTGTTTTTTTTTTTTTTCTAATTTCCTTCTCCTGTTTGACCGTTCCAAATTTTATTTTTTATAATTATGCCACTGTTCGGTACTGACCTGTATTGCTTTTCCCTTTTCTCAGAGTCAAAAGAAAAGAGTAGCTGAAGAGGAAGCCGCCTGTCGGAAAAGAGGCCTCGGAATGAGACTGCTTCCATCTTCAGAACAAGATGCTTCTGTGGCAGCAAAAGTGAAGTTTTCTAGCAAGTTTGACAAAAACAGAAGGGACAAGCGAGCGCTAATCAATGCTCAATCCATCTTTTCCGGAGCATCTGGCTCCTCTGTGCCTGATAAGAGAAGACTGGAGCTAGAATCTAAGAGAAGGAAAATTTCTGCAGCCGCAACATCTAGCCTTCTAACTGGTGGATTCAAGCCATCATCTTGGTCACAGAGCACCCCCTCAACAAGCAAGCAAAAGGGAGCTTCAATGAGTATGAGACGTTCGATGTGATAACATTTTTTATGATTCTGTAGTTTTCATTGTGAGCATACAAGAGTGTGTGTAGATATATAGCAAGTATTCCACTTTTCCCTAGCTGAATTTTGGCTGGTGTTGCAAGAGTTCAAGTGTTTCAGCGTGAATGAATCTACCATTTGTACAAAAAAATGTTGTGGTTTACCCAAAAAAGATGTTTTTTTTTCCCGTCCCTTTTATCTGTTTGTTTACGGTTGAGTCCCAAAAGAATGAATTGACGAGAGTCAGGTCTTGGTGATAAAATCTCTTGAAAATTGAGTTGTAAGATAACTGCAATTGTAGTACATGCATGTAGATATTGCCACAACAATAACAATAAAGTTTTAATCTCACTCGGCAGAGTCGGCTACATGGATTACATTGTACTTTATTTTGTTAAAAATTATTTATAACATAACAAAGGAGAACTATAGTTGGGTCTCATAATTTCAGTTTGATGAGTAATCCTTGAATGATGTGGTATTTTTGGGAAAGAAAAACAACGTAAGATCCTGACTAATTTTGATCTCTATTTTTTATCCCTCTGATTTAATTGAAAGGTCTAATAGAAAATATAGAAGAAAAGAAAAGGGGGGAAGTACATTAGTTAATCAGCGCTGGGCTACCCTTGCAAAGCTACTCAAGATCAACTATTGACCACCAAAGCGTAATCTTTTTCATGATGAACAGCACAATGGGAGGAAGAGTGAAATGTAGAGGCAAGGAATGAATAGGGAAGAATTCTCGTTCATCCAATTCTTCTAAGCTCACCCTCAATTTATAGAACTCCCAAAAGTTACAATATCATAAACATAAGAATTAATCCACGTTATCATAGAGTCACATGTCATAAATGTAAGAATTAATTGGAAACATAACACCATGGGAGGCTATAGTTGTTAATCATAAAATGGAATTCTAAGAGGCTATGAATATCCACACACTATAGTAATTATGATATAATATTATTTATGAATCTAATCAATAGGGACCTATCTTTTGATTAAAAAAAATAGAAACCTATCTCAACATCATCCCCTCAATGATCATATCAAATAAATTTAACTTCTTCTAATGCATGATTGGATAATCACTTTTGATCTTACGACAAGAGAAGCTAATCAATGTGCAGATTTTTGGCTCACCAAAGGCATCAAATAGATGTTGATGCTATCATCATGAACATTCCTCCTACAGAGTATCGAGACATTCTCTTAGAAAATTTCAGATAGGGCTTCCTTTAGCTAGATAGTGCTGTGAATTTTTTGCACCCTCTTATTCCTAAAAAAAAGTTATCACTTATATTTCTTTAAGTTATTACCGATTCTTTCTGAATTTAATACTCACAAATCTAAAATATTTTTGTTATAAACAAAAGGTGAAAGCATAAGTCCAGCAACATTACAAAGAAAAAATATTTTGATATGAATTTCTCTTTCTACTTTTGAAATTTTAATTTGATTTCATAAAATTTAATTAATATGGACTTTCACAATTTTTTTTTTGCAGGAGTAAATTACTTTAATCATATCAGTTTTAAATGTAACGATTTCAGTTTTATTGTTTAAAATAAAATTCAATATGAATATTTCTAGTTTGGAATAATTAATGATTTTTTATTTATCTAAAATATAAATCTGAGTCTACAATATGTAATATAATTTGTTTTTTATATATATAAAGGGGCTAGGCCAATTATCCTCTTTGATCTCTTTTGTTCTTTTCACTGATATAAAGGGTCATGCCCATTACACTCCCTTAGTCCTTTTGTGTGACACTCCAATTTATTTTTTAAAAAAAAAATTGCACGCCAGCTCATAAGTTGAACGGTGCTGTGTGGACTGCAAAACTTCCAACTCTAACATGCCCCAACCCATTGGTCAATGGGTTAAGCCTATTTTCAGCTATAAATATAAGATTAATAATATCTAGATTTTGTTTTTTTTTTCACATGAAGTAATATTTAGACTTCAAACTATAGAGTTTAATACTTTAAAAAGGGAAAATTGGGCTTAAGTCCCAACTAACAGAAAATATTATCAAATAATCTCGTGAAATCTCGTAATTTCACTTAAGTCTTATAGAGTTGTCAACGAATACTCATAGAGTTGTTAATATATGCCCATGGGGTTGTCAAGTGGGATATAAGTGCAATTATGAGATTTTACGGGACTGTTTGATTTTTTTTTCTTGATTGGGACTTAATCACAATTTTCCCTTAATTAAAAAATCCAAAAGTTGTCCTAGATAACTTATCCATCAAGGATATTAAATAAAGAAAATACTTGTTTGTGCAAAATTTAAATTGATAGAATTTGATAAAGAGGGTCACCAACAATTAATATAATGTATAAAAAATGTATGTAGAATGCATTAAATAGATAATTTTATTGATGGTGATATCCAGAGATACAAAGAGCAATTTGACTGTGAGACTTATGGCCTGTGTAAGTCAGTTTGTTGTAGATGTGAATAATAGTGGGTGAGTACAAAGGTTTCAGAGAGAATGAGTGAGAGCATGATGTTCCATCTGTCTCTGTCATATTTCTCTCTAGATTTATAAGTGTGGTCTCTTCTTAGCCATTGCTCAAATCATAAAGCCAATTTTTGAGGCAACTGTTTCACCCAAGATGTGGTGAATTTGGTGATTTAAAAACATTAAAACTTGAATCACAAAAATAAAGCACTGTCTTTATACTGGTTTGGCATAACTCCTTGACCTTTATACTGGTTCAATCTAACTCAATGACCTACATCTAGTTTTTCAGTATTCCACTAAGTTACCATTATCTTCCAAGATTTCAATGGGCTCTTGATGCTACATACAAACTCGATCGAACTCTTAAGATATCACTCCCCTTTATAGTATGTAATCCAAGTCCCCACTCAAGGTCCCTAACAGGTGCACAATTTGCAACCCTTGACTCTGCGAGTGGACATGCCGTATCAAATAATAAAGTAATAAGTAAGACATCGTTCCCATCAAGAACTTGGTACCAAAACCCGGTTGAGCATTAATTTTACACTTTCAATTTATTTGAACAAATCAAAATTGAATGCAAATAAGTGAAAATGAAATTTAAAATCAAATTAAAATAAGATAACTACCACGAATATTAAAATGGCAACCCAGAGTCACTAATAATTTCTTAGTTTCATAAACTTTATTTCTATTAATTTAATTAGTCTTGACATTAATTTTGTTAATCTTGAGTATAAATAGATATAAGTGCCTTTCAGTCCACTTATAACCCTCTCTTAAATATAAAATGTTATGTCTAACATTATTACTTAAGAGGCAAAACCATTTGAACGCACTCTTTAACAATTATATGAGACCATTAGGTATATGTTTATCCTAATAACAAATTAGATTGCAATCTAATTCCATATTATTTAATCTCAGAGCCTAATTAAAATTCCCTTCGTCAAGGTAAATTTTAATAGTCAAATTCATACTTAATGGTGATTAAACACTAAGAAGATAAAAATATAAACAAGATTAAATAACCAAAATTAACATTAAAACATAATTAAAAAGTAAAATCAAAGTCTAATCAACCAATATGTTCATAGTTTCTCTAGGTTGCAAAACAAAATTAGCTACTCATAAGTTCAAAGTCTAATTAACCAATATGTTCATAGTTTCTTCAATTAGGTTTCCTTTTTCTTTTAACTTCCAAACGGTGTCGCATTTGAATCAGGAATTTTCAATTGCTTCCCTGCTCCTCATTCCTAAGATCACACCACCTAATATTGAGAAAAGAAAGGAAAACTGAAAACCATTAACAATTAAAAAAAACTGAAATTAAAACAAACAAAATAAAATATTTTTTTATATATTTTAAAGTTGTAAACCACTACTATTATTTTTACCCAAATAAAAATTCCTATTTCAATTTCAATCAAGATATTTACAATCAAAATTCCACAAATAATGCACTACTTTGATTTGATCTTATACAAATATAATCTCATATAAATCTTTCTAAATTGCATATATAACTCTCCAAATATCCTTAAAATATACCTTAAATGTACAAAATATAGATAGTTATCAAATAATCACAGGCCGATAAGAATATTGTTTCACAGATTGGCCAAATGGTGTAAATCAAAGCACATAAGCTAAGCCTCACATTTCTTGGATCATGTCCAAAGCTTGTATATGTACTATCTAAAACTTTCCATGCTTTACCATTAGAGGGGTGAGAGAGGACATTCAAACCTTGACGATTTTCATTGTGCCATTTCATTTCTTTTGCAATTTTATTAGAAGCAAATAGCATTTGCAATCTTGGAATAAGAGGTTAGAAAAACATTGTTAAGGATATTTTAAGAATAAAAATATTTATTAAGCATATGAAGTTATCATTAATCAAAATAACTTAAAATGAATAACAACATCCTCCTTTAGACAGAAAAAAAAAATCTCCTAAAACTGATAGAAAAGTTAACACAAAGGATAAGAAAAGAACAGTTATTCATTATGCTTTTTAATTCTTGTGCCTAGAGGTTAAGGGTGTGTTTGGTTTGAGGGGAGGGGATGGGAGGGGAGGGAGGGCATATAACCTTATTTGGTTTGTTAGCGGCGAGGGGAGGGGAATTGAGTTTTTGTTTGGTTTAAGAGGGGAGAGGAAGGGTGGCAATAGTAGATTTACTATTTTACCCTTGCATCTCATTTCATACTTTTATACTTATATGTTACATTAGTTTACATTTAGCTTCCAACTAAGTTATTTAATTAATTTTTTTGCCTTCAAGTTATTTAATT
>JBAGKO010000004.1:3990758-4002295 GCA_037177275.1 Acacia concinna | reverse complement strand
TTATTTATATAATAAGATATTATCTATTTATAATAAATAAATCAAGGAAAAAATTAATTATAATAAAATGTTAATATTAGTTATATAAAATAAGTGAATTAAATAAATTGATGCTAGTAAGAATTGGCTCACACTGGATTTTATTTTTAGTTCTTTTTCCCAAAACTTATTTTTATTTTTTAAAAAAACTAAAAACAAATAGATTTTTTTATTTTTAAAAATAGTTTTAAGAAACAATTGTATAAAGAAGTTTTTTTTGAAAATTTGTTTTCAAAAACAGGTATTCAAACACGTTTTTCATTTTTTTTTAAAACAATATATCCCAACAAATTCTTTTGTTTTTTGTTTTTAAAACTTGTTTTTAAAAATAATTTTATAAAACAGTTTTTAAGAAAAAAAAACAGAAAATAAAATCAAACAAGCCCTTAATTTTCTAGTCTTGTAATGGTAGTTCATCATATCAAAGTAGACTTGGGCTTGGTGGGCTAAATAATTTTACGAGGCCTGCATTGATGATTGAGCCTACAAGTCTATTTTGATGGCCAACAATATTTAAGTCAAGCTTTTGAAAATATCAAGTTCTTCAATCCATCTGTTCTATTTTTTATTTAATATCCTTTAACTGTAATCCCAGGAGAGTTGACCGTGTGATTAGAAAATCTAATCTAATGAACATAACAACTTGACGTAAGTATCATCGTTAAATAAGCATATCCATAGCAACATTAAATAAATATATTTATCTTTTTATTTATTTATTTATTTATTTAGAAAAAATGACACTTAGATATCATTTAAAATTACAAAACCTAAATTGGTCTGTTAACATTTCAAAAAGATATTAAGGTATCATATACCAAATTGAGTTTTACAAATTTTCTGACGTAAACAATAATATGATTTCACAATATGAGTAATAGGATTTACAATAAGAGTAATAGATTTTGTTAGGTTTTTCTGCTATATGTTTTTCTCTCTCCCTCTAACAGTATTGTTCGTCAAGCACGACTGACACATAGTAACAGAGGAGAGAGAAATTTGCCCATGATAGGGGAGAAATGAGATTTGTAAAAATAATAATGGAATTAGCTAGTTTGTGAATCACTTTTTACACCAGCAAATTTGAAAAACAGAGAAGATATGAGATTTTTCGCAAATTGACTAATTCGATTTGCAAGAATAATAATATAATTCGCTAGTTTGTGGATCACTTTTCACATTATCAAATTTAAAAAACTCAATTTAGTTATAGTACCTTATATCTTTTTGAAATGTTAATAGATATTTTTGTATTTTAAAAATTTAAATGGTCTTTAAGTGTCATTTTCTCATTTATTTATTGTTTTATGTTGTTTTATTGTTTGACTATTTTAATAAAATACGTTATCAAGTTATAATTATCTTCCTTATCTTACGAACTAGATTTGACTTAATATCAGGTCATCGATTTAATATTTAAATTTGATTTTTTATCGGAAATTTGAATTTACACTATTATATTATTCCTACAAGCTCTAAAAATATTTGAATATCCGGTTATTCGTTCTCTCCCTCATCCTCCTCTTTTCCCCTCTCAGTTGTTCGACAATACCTGTGAGGAATTTTATCTTTCAGGAATGCATCGAATTTAAAGAAGAAGAATAAGTAAAAATGGTAAGAATTTTTAGTTTGATCCATGAAAATTAGGGTTTCGGTTTGATCTGCGTGCCTTTTTCATCGTAATTTTGGAATTTTAGCTTACTTGATTTATTTTGGTGCTGCGAATAAAGCCGCATGAGGAAATTGCAGAGCTCGTTACGATCTTAATTTTATTGGATTGGAAGGGAGTTTGTGGGGTTTACCTCTTTCCTCCTTTGCTCTTACCATCCACTTCCCCATCCCACTCTACTCATCTCCACTTTAGATTGAAACAAAAAGATAATCTGTGTAAGTGTAACAATTTATTTCCTAGGGTTTACATATACTGATAATTGCCTTTATAATTGAAATGGGACTACTCATCTCAATTTTAGATTGGTAACAATTATATTCTAGGGTTTACATATGCTAATAATTGAAATGGAATTTTTTTCTTGAACAATATATATGGATTAGTTATGTCTCAAATATAATCAATTCCTTTTTAATCCCTGAAAAAAAAAAAGAAGGAATAGAGACTATAAAGGCTTGCTACTTTCATGCTTTTTTTTTTTTTTCTGGATATTGTTAGTTTATAGATGATTTATCAATTAGTAAGTGCACTAAACTCACATTATATTGATTTCTACAGTCTTCACTTGCTGCTGCTAGAGCAGACAACTTTTACTACGCTCCAGAATGGGACCCAAGGTATGTTTGATTTAGAGGCTTGTTTTGCTTTTGTCCGGAACTGTATAATGTCAGGAGGCTAACACCTTTTTTTCCTTTTCAGGGCTCTCTGAACAAATTTCATGGCCAGCATGCCTTGAGGAAGAGAGCAAGAAAATTTAAAAAGGGCATCTTGATTATAAGGTAATGAATTTCTGTGACTGTATCTAGAAGCTTAGTTATTACCATTCTTAGTAGTCTATTATCCTTCTTGAGAGAGTGGTCTTCAATGCAAAGTTGTTGATTATCTTGCTATAAGTGCTCTACTCTGGAAGGTGAAACAGTGTAGATGATGAACATCATTGTCATTGATATTTGTCCTTGATAATTACCATAGTTGCAAATAGACTCGTGAGTATATTGTAGTGGTCAATTGATGATGAATTATGATTGAAAATGGATCCATAATTTTGAAGTTTTATTATATGTTGGAATCTATGTGATTGCTTTAACATTTGTTGATCTTTGAATGTTCTTTGGCAATCTATATGATTGCTTTAACATTTGTTGATCCTTGAATGATCTTTTTTCCATCAAGTCTTACTATGTTGACACAATGTGTCCTTAATTTTGAATTATGCTTCTTTCAGGTTCGAAATGCCTTATAATGTATGGTGTGGTGGGTGCAATTCTATGATTGCAAAGGGAGTCCGGTTCAATGCAGAGAAAAGACAAGTTGGGAATTACTATTCTAAGAAGGTGTGTTTGCTTAAGAATTTCCAAAAGTATCTGACAGTTTACTATGGCTTTAGTGGCAAAGTTATGTTATTATTTTCACATAAATGCTTTAAAGATTGATGAAGAAATAGAAGATCCTGCACATGCATAGCATCACGTTCTTTTAAAGCTTGTTCAAGTATTTTTGTTGAACCCATTTTCTGTTGACCATTTTAAAACTAATGTTTCTTGGTTTGCTTCAGATATGGAGCTTTACTATGAAATGTGCAAGCTGTAAGCATGAGATTGTCATCCAAACTGATCCAAAGAACAGAGTATGTCATTATCAGCGGGGCCCAGAAGAAAACTGAGGTTTTTGATGCTGAGGATGCATAAACAATTGAACTACTTAGTGATGAAGGTTTGTAATTTGGCTCATGTTTCTAATGGCTTTTTTCCATGGACTGAGATCCCACTTCTTATAATAACAAGTCCTCTTGGTCAAGAAAAGTTAATCACATTATTGTGAATCGTTCAGTATCCATTAATCATGATTGGATTCTTTAACAGTATATTTAGCAAAAGCATTTGCCAATATAAATGCGTTTAACAACTAACTTTATTTTAAATTCTCTTTCACAGAGAGAGCCAAGCTTGCAGATCCATTTTATCGTCTTGAATATGAACAAGATCTGAGGATAAAGAGGGAAGTCTGATTCTAGAGTATGTTTTCTTTTTCTTTTTCTTTTGCTAATTTCCCTTTTTTATTTCGTATAATTATGCCATATGCCACTGTTGATTGCTTTCCTCGTTTTTCAGACTCGAGAGAAAAGAAAGAGGCCTCATAAAGAGACTGCTTCCATCTACAGAACAAGATTCTGCCACAGCAGCAAAGTGAAGAATGGAGCTAGAATCTCTTCCGGACCGAGCATCTGGATCCTCCATGTCTGATAATAAGAGAAGGAAAATTTTACAGAGCACCACCTCAACGAGTTTCAATTTTGTTTTTTCATTCATGCAATTAGTGGTCATAGGATTCTTTAGTTTAGTTCACATTGTAAGCATATAAGAATTGTAGATAGCAAGTTTTTCTTCTCTTTTTTGTCCCCCCCAGCTGAATTTTTGATTGTGTTGCAAGTGTTCGGCTTGATGATGCAATGTGTGGGTGGGGATGGCTAAGAATACGAGATTTGTACCAAGTCTTGTACTTCTTTATTTTTCCCTGGTAGATATTTAAATGAATTCAGAAAACAGGAATATGCTGGGCTTAAGGCGTCTAACCTGCTTTTTTTCTAATATTCTCCGTGCCACAATCTTTTAAATGTTTTTTATTACTATACTCTCACATTCGGTCATAAATATAAAACTCAGTTGATTTTTTTAGAGAGATTAATGGTATCCTTTAAATTATCGATAGAAAGTTATAGTGAAGGAAAATTCCAAATATATGAATCAACATGGTATCTAATTATAGTTAAAGGAGTATTGAAAGGGGTAGTTTGAGAAAAAGTAGTTAAATATGAGAGGTAAAATGGATAGGGGTATTATATTTAAAACTAAATTAAATTTTTAACTAAGTTTTATAATTAAGACTGAAAGGAGTAATATCGATAAGATGAATGACACTGATATCTAATAATAATAAAGTGGTGGGATTTTAAATTTTCTATGATTTTTTTAAAGAAATACTCCAAATTAGTGCAGTTTATTTTTTAATTTTGTTTTTGAGAAATCATTAAAAAATAAAATGTGATATTGTATAGGGGACTGATTTGAATAAACACAAATGAATTAACAAGCATAATATTAAAACAACTAATGGTGGAAATCATTGTACATTAACCCATAATCAAACCGGTTTAGCTACTTAAAGTAAGAATTCTCATGAACACTCTATAATCTACCCCTTCAATTAGTTGGATTTTTCAAGATATTTACAAGCAGAACACTCATGCACCATTAGCCTTTTAATTTTATAATTTTTTAAAAATTATGTTTTAATATATATGTAATATTTTAAATATTAAAAAAGGGAAATTTCCATTAAAATACCAAATGGATATCTGAAATTCAAAAAAGGGAGCCCAATTTATAAAATGCTACTTTGGTCTCAGGGGGAATTTGGAATTTATGAAATTGGGTGATGTGACAACTTGTCAAAGGAGGGAGAGAGAGAGAGAGAGGCTGATAGAGGAGAGATTGATGTGTTAATCAAGTCTACCTTGATACACCTATTACAAGTTTTATTTACGTTATGAGTCTTGTTATTTCTGCTACTGATTATTTCAAAACATATTCACCAACCTAAAATGTAAAATCAGGACTAGCTTGTTAATCCTATTATAAGTTTTATTATTTATATTATGAATCTAGTTATTTTCGCTACCTATTATATCAAAACACACAAGCACTTATAATGTTCACCCAATTAAAAATGCAAATCCAGGATTTTGACATAATTGATAATGTAAATAACAAGACATATGAGGTAAATAACAAATTTTGTAACAAAATTAACAAGCTCGTCTTAAGTTTGTATTTTAAGGTGGTGAACGTGTTTTACCATAAGCGGTATTGGAAATAACAAAATTTGTAACGGGATTAGCACATCACTCTCTCTCCTCTAACGCGTTGTCACATCATCCAATTTCAAAAATTTCAAATTCATCCCTCAGGCCAAATGACATTTTACAAATTGGGCTCCTTTTTTGGGTTTCAAACATTCATTTAGTATTTAATTGGCATTTTTTCAAAAAAAAAAAAGCGTTATTAAAACAATTACAAATTTAAATTTTTGAATGTGGACCGTTAACATAAATTTAGACGGTTGAATGGAGTGATGAGAAATTGTGATGAGCATCGCCTTTTGTACATATTGCCAGCGAAGAAGACACACACACACACACACACAGTTGCGAAGCTACAACAGAGTCGAAACCCAAAAACCACCAACAGAGTCGAAACCCAAAAACCACCAACCAACAGTGAAACTTAGACTCGAAGCTCCAACAGTGAAAATCGTCGTCGGAGAGACATAACCAAGAAAACTCAGGCTTGTACAATAGGCATTCTGATCTTGTGACGTTTCTGGCTCCGATTTGCCTCTTGGTTCATTTCTTTCTTCTGTATTTGATCGGGTTCAGTTCTTCTTTTCATTTTCTCTATGCATTTTCTGGGATATGATCGATATATATAGCTGTCACCTGTTTGTTCATATTTGATCAGATGAACAAACTTGAGTTGTGAAACTAGTTCAGTTTCATAGTACGTAGAACCTAAAATTAAACCTGGTTCACTCAATTTTTCTTTTCTTCTCAAGGAATTAGAAAGCTGACATATATGTTTAATTACATGCTTTTCGTTCTTTAGTAGGAATGCCACAGTTTTACGGGTATATTAATAGTATATGTAAAATTGCAGTTGGACATGCTCTCGTTCAATTCATTCGAAGCATGTTAAATTTGTAGCGGAAAGGCAGTAAAAATTGATCATAAAATATAAATGAATAAAGTTACACTAACGGTTTCTTGCATGCACGTACGACAAAATTCCTAATAATACAAATATTTAATTAATTTTATGTTTTAAACCCTCTTGAACAGAGAAAGGCAGGCTTGAAGATCCATTTTGTCGTCTTGACAAAGATCTGATGAAGCAAAATAAGGAAGCCGAACCAGAGCTTGTGCGTCTGAAGCAGCTGTCTGATTCCAGACGTTCAGACGATTACGCTCTTAACAAAAGTCCCCGGGCAAAACTTAGGGTATGTAATTAAATTTCTGACCATTCCAAACTTCATTTCTTATAATATATCCCCAGATTTGGTTGATCTTAGCAGTAAATAGTATAAGAAATAGTTTATATATTTATCTACTTTTCTAATCTACCTATTGATACTCCATCAACAATAAGAGGGGGAATGGAGGAATTAAGAAATATAACTACAGTGTTTTAAAAAATGTATGTCATATTAATTAACTTAATTTGTAATTATGCCAATGTTCAGTATATACACTGTGTGTGTGTGTTGACCTGTCTTGGTTTGCTCTTTTATGAGAGTCAAATGGAAAGAGTAGCAGAAGAGGAGGCTGCCTCTCAGAAAACAGGCTCGGAATGAGACTGCTTCGGTGTACAGAACAAGATGTTGCCACTGCTGCAAAAGTGAATGAAGTTTCGAAGCAAGTTTGAGAAAAATTAAAGGGAAAGGTGAGCACTAATCAATGTTGAACCCATATTTTCTGGAGCTCGAATCTAAAGGCCTGTTTGGATCGAAGAAAATTGGACGACGGAATCGGAAAATTAGGCAATTCTAGTGGCAGCGGCTGTTTAGTTAAAAGAATTCAACTGAATCCATTTTCCCGCCAACCCAAATTTTCATATGTTTAAATGAAAATTGGTTCTCACCATTTTGGTGGGAACCAAAATTTTAGCTGCATTTGAAAATGCCGAAAGTCCATATTGTCCATGATTTGACGCATTGCAAGCATAAAAAGGCGGATTTACTAAAGGAGAATTGGAGTGTTGGAGCTAGACAAAACAAAGGACTGTGAAGAAGCTAGGTAGAGGCAAAGCACTTTTCCGATGATAAAAGTATTCTTGAAAAAGAATTGGGTTGATTAATGTCCCTTGTTTTCCTTTATGTTTTATTGTTTGTCTAATATGGTGCAGCGACTATGTTTTTGGTTGCTTGGTTCAAAGGACCCACCAGAGGTGGGAACTCCATTGCATATCAAAACAATTGGTTGATTAAAGTGTTTGCTTGAAGCACCCATGTGGTGAAATGTGGTTATATATAGGTTTGCGCACTTGTTTGGTTTTATATTTCCCATATGCTCGAAGCACCCATATGGTGAAAAGGTCTTGCCCATATGTTATTTGTCGTTGGGTGTGCATCAAATATAAGCAGACAAAGAAAACTATCATGTAACCATAACATTTGTAGGAGTAAAAGTACATCAGACAAAGTGAGTGTGACCACATGACAGTGATGGATATGTGATGGTTACAGAAACCATGACACATCCATCAGAAGTATGTAGTTAAAATTATTTTCATTCATTTTAATGTTTGACCATGAGCAACTGGTGAGTATCTCATAGTTACTGCTCTGTTACATTATGAAAAAACAGGGGCAAACAGAGTCTCTTTGATTCCCTCTTCTTTGGTATGTTCTTTGAGCGGTGGGCATAAGATAATTGTTTCTTCTCTCACCTCCCTTGTTCTTGGCTTTTGCCTTGTTTTAAGTTAGCCAAATTGATAATGAAGGTGAAAAAATTGAGGGTGGAATGTGATATTGGAGAGGGAGGTAGTGACGGTGGAAAAATTGAGGATAGAATAATCTCCCTTCTTTGTTTCCCCAAAAACTAATATAGTTGAAATGTAAGTTAAACTTCAATGTAAATTATGTTAATATTTTGTGCATAATAACGTGGTCCAATAAGTTCCGCTATTCACATGAAATAAAACAAGGATGAACAAAGTAACATTCAAATAGCGAATTGTAGACAATGCCCGTAGGCACACCGTGAGCATAAATGCCTTTACAGAAGCCAGAGTAACCGTCTAATGTTATTGCACCCTTCTATTCTTTGTGTAATCATAGCTTTATGGTGGATACGTAATGGTTATATATAACCATCTCATGTCCATAGATAAGGGAAACAAAATCAAATTCATCTAACATATAAACCGTTACTTACACATGGTTACCATGCAATCCAGTCACATGGATTTTCACTTTCTTCCTACACATTTTCCTACCTCATTTTCTTTCATTCAAACAACAATTTTCTTGTGAAACCATTTTCTTTTCCAATGTGTACTACACAAGTTGGACGGGAATTATTTTCCGTCCAACTCCTTCCCTTTCTATTCCATTCAATTCTCCATCCAAACGTGCCCTAAGAGAAGGAAGATTTTCTGCAGCTGCAACATCTAACCTACTAACTGGGGCATTCAAGCCATCATCATGATCAACAAGCAAGCAAAAGGGACCTAAGGAAGGTACAGATCATAATGAAGAAAAGAACAAGCTTCTTCTTCAATGAGCGTGAGTGGATATGATGATGCTGTTTTGGTTAGCTGAAAGTATATAAATATGAAGAAAGGAATACTTCATCAAAAATCATGTCCTTTTAACCCCAACAAAATCCGGTGGATGAAAGTAAACATAATAATCGACCTTTTGCACACTTGTAGAAGTATCAAGATTTATTTTAAGTTAGTTAATATAACATGTACTTTTTAAATCACTTTAGTTATCTTTTTAATCCCCTATTCACTCTCTCCCTTAAATATTGTTGAGAAAACATCAATAAAGTTAAATTTTGATAAAAAGATTAATAAATAATATAAAAGTATATCTTATAATTAGGATAAGATATATCAACTCCTTAAATATATCACATATTAATGACCAAATGGAGTATATATCAAACAACTTGAGTGGTGATGGCTCATTATTCTAATCAACTTATTAATGTTGAATGAAAGTTAAATTAATTAAGCATAAGACGTTAACAAAGAAATTAAAAATAGAGCTTACTCAACCGTAACTGGAGAAATTTTTTTGAATGATTTACAGATTAATTAAAAGAATTTCAACCTTAATCCCCTCACATGTGAACCATAGCATCTAATGACAAAGATCACAAAACCGCCCATCTTTCATTTATTTAATTAATTGTTTAGTGTTTTGGCGCACACACAAAACAAAGAAGATGCTTCCTTCCATGCAAATTCAAAGTGGAGTTGCATGGAAAGCATCGTCCACGTGGATTAATCTGAGATGATTATTTTAAATTTTTCCAAGACCAATTTTTATTTTTTATTTTTTGGAATTTTGTTGATAATTACTACCTCTAGTCCCATAGAATAGGATTATACAAGACAAGTCTTAAATAACTTTTAGTATTCACTGTTTGAGCAAATTTTCATAACGTAATAATTGAAAATAATTTTGAGTAACCAACAACAAAGCAATTGCAATGAGAAGATTAAATAGATCCAACATCAAAAGACCAGAGTGATTTTATTGAATTCTTGGCAAATGATACAATAGTTTATGAAATTCTAGAATGCGAGTGAGTATGAGTGAGATTCTGTGTTTATAGTGTCTAGCTCTATCAATTTATATAATTGGTCTACCCTACAGATGTGTCTACCCTCGTCCCTAGAATCCAAGAGTTTGTTGCTACATTTGTGCATCTGACCCATCTAGCTGAAGATTTCAGGTTTGTGGGGATAGACTATTTCTGGGAGCTCCATGTATCTCTCTAGGAACTATAACTTGGTCTCAGGGTTTGGAGCTTCCTTCGGGTCTTGATGTTTACTGATACATTTCTAGGCCTACCATCATCCAGCCCAATTCTAATTTTTGGACAAACACTAACTTTTGTGGTTTTTATGAGAGCCTGCTAACCTAATCAAATAATTTTTAAAAAAAAGTTAAAATTGGTTAAAAATAATAAATAGGTAATAACAAAACATTTTTAAGTATACCGTTATTTATAAGAGGGAAAATCAAGGAGAGAACTATAGTAGTAAGAAAAGAAATATGAATGAGAATATAGTATATCAAAATGCTAACAAGAGATAATATATAGAATTAATTAGGGGCTAAAATGGTTAAAACACAATAAATAATCAAACAACTCCAAATGGAACTTTATAAACAGGATTAAGGCTATACAGATTTCATAATTTTATAAAAAGAATTGCAAGGAGTATTTAATAAAAAAATATTTTACAAAAATTAAGCAACATAAAAAAAATCTTATATGAATCAATAGAAACTATATGGGAGAGTCCAATTTGACCCAACAATACATGAATCTAACCGTGAGATGTTTATATAAAAAAAGGCATCAGATAAGTTGCATTGTACATCATTTACAAGTAAGATACATACATTTTATATTATATTTAGATAAATGTGGATAGCAAATAACCCTACATTATTATATTCGTGTATTTGTACAAAGTGTTGCATATATCACGCTATCAACAAATTATGAATAATGATTCTATATATACTACTATTTTTTATATTTTATGAAAGTATATGTATCTAACTATTTATAAGAGTGCAAGGGGCATTATTACAAAAAGAAGATATAACGTCTATAAGGGATGTCCATTTTTTAAAAAATAGAAGTTAAAAGTTAGGTGTGGCACAATCGTAATTAGAAGAGGAGAAAATAAAACTAAATGCGTCTTTTTTTTATAACAGACCCACCTGGGCGTCTGTTTAGGGTAACAGATGCACAACGTGCATCTGTTTAGTTCAGAATAGACGCACAAATGTGCGTGTGTTCTGCACCAGAAGAGACGCACAAATGTGCGTGTGTTCTGCACCAGAACAGACGTACAAGGTGTGCGTCAGTTCTAACCTGAGAACAGACGCATGATGATGTTGTGCGTCTGTTCTAAATAGAACAGACGCTTGACCGACTCCCTACAACCTCCCTGCAACTAGCTTCTGCAACCTCCTTGCAATTAACTTCTGCAACTACATGACATTTTAGCATCTTTTTTAT
>JBAGKO010000004.1:3968073-3980576 GCA_037177275.1 Acacia concinna | reverse complement strand
AAATTTAATCAAATAAAATAAATTTAATCAAATACAATTTAGAAAAATATATAAAACTTGCATCCATTCAATTGATTGTTTGTCCCAACGAAACCCATATTATAGTTTTTCTATACCTCATACTCATAACTTTTCCTGATGTTCAGAGAATTAAAAGATAGCGAAACAAACTGCATTAAAATTCACCAAACATTCCCACACACAAAAAAAAGGAGAAAACAATTGTCTCTACAAGACTACATGATTAAATCTGTCAAAAGTCAAACTTCCATAAGAAACTATAATGCGATTATTGGGGTTGAACTTTTATCCAGACAAAGGACTTCAGCCAAAGTAAATCTGAGCCAATAATTATCGGCAAAAAAGTAAGTTAGGCAAGCATAAAGGTTTCAAAATGAATCTATTGAAAACGATGGCCAAGGTGTCAAACTTGAGAGGATCCTCCAGATAGAACTTCAACTCCGCAACCCTTTTGGCTGTGGCAAACCTTACAACAGGCGCTCTGGTCATCCCTTCCCTCAGAACCATTCTGGTAGTCCCGCTAGAAGCATAAATGGCTTCACATCCTCTGTTCGTGCTCGCCACCAAGCACCCATCAGTGGTTGCCATTGGAATAGTATACTCAAATCCATCAAGCAACAACAGCTAGCTACTCCCACCGAAATTTGTACATAACCTACCAGCATTTCACAGCACTGCCCAAAAATTGAATTGTAATTGAACCCATCCAACAGTAATCCCTGAAGAGACCTCCCAAACATCCTTGCAAGGCCTCACATCAAATGATCATTGCCCACTTACAGTCCCCAAGCTTAGACTCGAAGGAGATGACTATACGATCTTCTTATCTTCCTTAGAGGAAACAGCCAAAACCAAGGGATCAGGATCCACCATCAATCTAAGAACCGGTTTCCCGATGACGATATCCACCATCGTGAGAAGCACGTGCGATGAAAAATTGAATGAAGTCAATGCTGAAAAACCCGAGAAGGTAAACAAAAGAAGCAATGAGTAACACAATGGAGGCAATCTCAAACAAGGTAACAACGTGAAGAGGGGTGGAGTTCTAGATCTTGTCACTCCAGTGTTGTGGAGATAGTAGGCAATGGAGAAGAAAAGCGTGAAGAAAACAACATTGGTAAGGTACAACGGTAGAGGCAAGGCATCAGAAGCTCTCGCAGACAAATGGAATCTTAGTCACATGGCTGAAACTTGAAACTGACCTTAAGCAGTGATGAGTATGTAAACATGGCCAAGAAGGAGGGTAAAATCGAACGGACAAGAATAGAGTGGCTTGAAATCCCTTCAAGCTCCTTTGCATCTCGATTCCTTATGAAGAAGAAGAAAAAGGAGACCTTTACGATAGAAGTAAAGACCGGGACGGTGAGAAAGATTAGAAGGAATGTGAGAGATTATGAATGGGAGTGTGTTCAATAACATATGCCTGGGGATGTGAGCTAGACCCACATGTACACCAAGCTTTTGAATTTCAAAATTCAAATGTGAATTGCCGTCAATAATTCAACTCTTCACAGAGCGCGATACAAGTGTCTGTAAGCCAGTAGCTTGATTTTTTAAATCTTATGAACAGTGTTTTCCCCCGTTAGGAACAGTGTTTCATTGTAATTTAAAAAAAAAAAAGGAACAGTGTGAGGATAATAATTTTTTATTCTTATGAACAGTGTTTCAAGAGAGTAAGCCATAGTGAGCCGATGTTGTTAGCATGGATTTTAGTAGAATAGTATTACACTTATATATATATGTTATCAGAATTATCACTTTCATAGTTAGATTTTGTCGCCTAAAGCACACCTTGATGTCCTTCACATCCAACTCATGGCGTTGCGCGTAGCTCTGAAGTTTCTGCTCTGTCAACAAATTATTCCTCAACCGACTTTACACAGTGTTTTATATTTACTACCTAAAAATATCTCATGTTAGAATATTTACAATTACGTTTTTTAGCACTTATCTTATCTTTCTGATGACATATGTACATTATTACAACGTTTTGTTTACTCTATTATAAAATAAATAAATAAATATATGGCTTCTTATAAAAAAAATGCTTAGAATAACTTGAATTCATGTATAAAATATTAAAATATATTAAACCTTTTAAACTATAATAATTCTAAACAAAACTTTTCACAGAATTTAAAATTTTCATTGGGCCAAAAAAAAAACAAATGAAACACTTGATAATAAACATTTTAAAAATTAGGGAAAAAGACAAATAAATACCTTATAAATATTAAAAAGCCTGCAAGATGACTTAAATTTAGTAAATAATAAATAAGGGCTTTTGACCAAAACTCAACCGAGAATGATTAAAATTGAGCAGATAATGATTAAAACAAAATGACTAAAACTCAATAAAAAATGACTAAAAATTCAAGTAAGAATGACTAAAATTGACCAATTTTCTACCCCTAATTTGTCATTTACCAAATTTGAATTATCTTTTAAGATTTTTTATATTTATAGGGTATTTATTTGTCTTTTTCCCTAAAAATTATTTAAATGTAATATATTTACTGATGACAGCTGGACATATGATCTGGCACGCTATGATTGGTCGAATAGTAACCCATATAACCAAACTGCTATTTGCAAGGCCCACGACAGTCGACACTCGACACTCGACAGGCAGCGATCCTCTTGTCCTCAGAAAACAAACAACCCCAAAAAAAGAAAAACCGCTCAATTACTACAGTCAAATTGTCAAACCATACTTGTACTCTCAATCGTATAAAACTAATCCAAACAATACAATTAAGCCGTATTCCAATACGTATACAATACGGCATTCCCAACCCCAAAAACGCGTCCTTCTGTCCCTCGCACTCGCACTCCCACTCCCACTCTCCTTCCCATTCTCACTCTGCCTCCAACAATGGCGTTTCCCTGCTTACTCACTCTCTGTATTTTCTTCTTCTTCTTCGCCATCTTCCATTTCTGCAACTCTCTTAGCACCTCACAAGAGTACCTCAAGCTTCCTCTTCTTCACAATAACTCTTCATCCACCCCAGCTCAACTTCTCTCCTCTGACAGCCACCGTCTTTCCGTCCTTTTCTCCGCCCTCCACGGCGGCCATCGCCATAGCGTCAAGTCTCCCCTTATCTCCGGGGCCTCCACCGGCTCCGGACAGTACTTCGTAAGTCTTCTCATCGGGACCCCGCCGCAGAGCGTTCTCCTCGTCGCGGATACCGGAAGCGATCTTGTTTGGGTGAAATGCTCTGCCTGCAGAAACTGCTCTAACCACCGTCCGGGATCCGCGTTCCTCGCTCGTCGATCGTCCACATTCTCGCCTCACCATTGCTACGACCCAGCCTGCCGGCTGGTTCCCCGCCCGAAACACGGTTCTCCCTGCAACCATACCGTATTACACAGCCCGTGTCAATATGAGTACTCTTACGCTGATGGCTCGACGACGGGTGGTTTCTTCTCGAAGGAAACGGCGACGTTGACAACCAGCTCCGGGAAAGAAGCGAAGCTTCGAGATCTCGCGTTCGGGTGCGGTTTTCGGATTTCCGGCCCGAGTGTTGCTGGTGCGAGCTTCAATGGAGCTCAAGGAGTTATGGGTTTGGGAAGAGGTTCTATCTCCTTCGCTTCACAGTTGGGTCATTGGTTCGGGAACAAGTTCTCTTACTGTTTACTCGACTACACCATATCACCGCCTCCGACTAGCTACCTCACCATCGGCGGCGGCGATAAAAACGGTGCTGTTTCGGAATCTTCTAGAATGAGCTACACACCATTACTTACCAATCCTCTGTCTCCGACCTTTTACTACATTGGCATTAAGAGCGTCTCCGTTAACGGCGCTACGTTACCGATCAACCCTTCCGTTTGGTCCATCGATGAACTCGGTAATGGCGGGACGGTCATCGACTCAGGCACGACCTTGAGCTTCCTAGCCGAGCCTGCTTACCGCCATGTTTTAGCGGCGTTTCGACGGAAGCTCAAGCTTCCAATAGTAGCGATGGAGCCGAAGTCGAGCTTCGATCTCTGCGTGAACGTCTCCGGCATGAGGAGACCGAGGTTGCCGAAGCTGAGCTTCAGGCTTGAGGGGAAATCGGTGCTGTCGCCGCCGCCGAGGAACTACTTCCTGGAGGTGGCGGATCGGGTCATGTGCTTGGCAATGCAACCCGTTAAAACCGGATCCGGGTTTTCTGTGATAGGGAATCTAATGCAACAAGGATTCTTGTTGGATTTCGATAAAGACAGATCGCGACTAGGATTCTCGCGCCATGGCTGCGCGTCGCCGTGATGTGATGATGTCTCAAACCGGGTTCGATCCCAATAACACGGGTCAACCCGCTTTATATTTTTTGCGCAAATTAAATAATTTCTACGATCGCTTCATATATTCCTATTTTTAGACCCTTTGGTATATCTTGCATTATTGTGAGTGTGAAGATCCTTGGTGATAAAAAAAAGAAAGGAATTGATTTTCTTTTTTTGTGCTTTCTTTATTTATATCTGATTATTTCTATTTTTTTGGGTAATTTTAAATTACAGCAAAAGGGAAAAAGGGGTTGGGACAGTGTTAATGTTAATGCAGGTGATGTTTCATGAAGGATGATCAAAGGACCGCAAAAAAATTGATTGTGTCGCTGCCTTTAAGTACTGTGTACCATGGAACAAATTAAAAATAACATGTATATATGCTGCCCTTAGCGGCTCTGTCATAATTTTTTGAATCAAAGCTAGCATTTATGTAACTTCAAAATTTCGTTTGGTTAAGATGCAATTTATTTTGTAGGCAACTGTTGAAAAGGAGCACGATCAATTTCACTTTGAAAGTATTTAAAAATGAGTCAATTTGCCATTATTGTTAAAAAAAAAAAGAAGAAGAAACTTACATTAATTGATAAAAAAATTATGTTAAACGCTAATATCTTCAACAACAATGAACAAAATTGTTACATTTTTTATTATTTTTAGAGTAAAATTTCTTCTTAAAAAAAACTATTGGATATTGGTGTTCTTGAGTGATTACATTCGCTTAAAACTGCACCTTAACCCAATTTCATTTCATTACCCATATTTTTTATACAAGAATTTTTTCTCAAAAAGTATCCTATGAAATTTATATATTTTTTACTTGTTTAATATTTATTTGCATATAGTTAATTTTTCTAAAATCAATATGCTTCATTCAATTCTTAATATAAATCCTTATTACATTCGCTTAAAACTGCACCTAATTTGTTAATATTTTTTCTATTTTACCTTTATTTAAATGCTCTCTCAACAATAATTAAAGAAAAAAAGGAATGAGTGAATTAAAGAAGATAAATAGAGCATTTTAAAAAATATATATTATATTAACTAACCTAATTACCTTCCTTAATATTTTTAAATTAGATAAATATATTTTATATTAAGAGTTAGAATAGTAATATTTTTAACTGTTGTTGGCATAAACCAACATATTGTTGTAATAGGTATATATGGTCTATTTTTGAACGTTATTTTAAAAAATAAATATAAAACACCGAGGAAATGCAACTTCTCATGTTGAGTTCCATTATAATTGGACTTCTTTTTTCTTTTTTTTTACCAGCCTTGTTATTTCTGGGAAATCATTATAAGATTATACGGAAAAAAAATGTGATTATAAAAAAACTAAATAACAAATGAATAGCATGCACTTGTTATTATTTATAGCATCAAGTCTTATGAGAGTTTTTCTCATATAGTACAATTATTTTTAAGTCCCTTTTTTTTTTGTTTAATTGAATTAACTTGTATTGCTGAAAATTGCATAAATTGACAAGGAATGAAAGTATTACATGCATCAATAATTGAAACATAATATTCGAGGAATATCTAATGTGATAAGGGTAGCATCACCCTTTTGTCCCATCAATGCTCTCTTGTCTCTATTTACCTCTAAATCCAAAACCTAAGAAAAAGAACTACTAAAAGCTTTCTTTTTTAAGAAAAAGAAAAAAAACAAAAAAAATATCTATATAAATACAAAATATATATTTAGGAGATTTACCTCCCATTATGAGGCCTAACCGAACTAAAAAATTAATGACTTGGTCCATACTCCATATAGTGTTAAACTCTATTGTAATTTAATCCCTAAAATTTAATTAGATACAGTTTTAATATTTATATATATATATAGGAACTTTTAATTCTTATAATCCCTAAAATTCAACTTGTGATTGTAATTTTTATTTTTACAGCTTTTATTTTAGTAAAAGTTAGCCATAACTGAACCCAACTTAGGGGCCGTTTGGATTGTAGGTGGTAAAAGTAACTTTTGATGATAAGTAATTTATGAGAATTAACTTCAGAAAAAAGTTATTTATCAGAAGTTATTTGTATTTAAATTGGAGGTAAAAGAAGTGACTTATTAATAGTAGAAAAAATGACTTTTGTTTATATTGTGGTAAGAAAAGTAACTTATTGGAAGCATGAGAAGTAACTTTTTTTAATAGATTTGTTGGAAGTAACTTATAGAAATAAATTACTTTTTTTTTAAAATTAACCACATTTTCCTAGCTCAACCAAACACCTCTTATTTTTTAAAAAAAAAAAAAAAAAAAGTAACTCAACTTCCAACGAAAAATAACTTTTTAAATTACTTTTTATATCAGCCAAACAACTTCTTAATCTTTATAATTTTAATTATTTAAAATATTAATTCCTACCTTGTAGAAAATAAAATAATAAAGACTAAAATAATTAATTAAAATTTAGGACTAATGTTTTGAATGTTAAACTAAAACCATAGGGGATTAAGTTGCTTTCAGAGTTCAGTGGTTGAATTTCAAGGAGCTCATTTGCACCCGGTTAAAGTCTAGAAACTGATGAATTACAATAATTGAATTAAAATTAAAAACTAAATGATTAATAACAAGAAGAAGAAGAATCGAAGTTTCTAGTAATGGAGACGAACTCTTGAGTTGTAAACATTTAATTCAAGAGACGAAAAGGGCTGGTGTCATTATATTATATAATATAATATAATATAATTCACGAGATTGGCAGGGACATATTAGAAAACGACTGCTTCCCACAACATGTACAAATAATGCAAACAAATTAATTGAAGCTGCTTTAATTTCTATTGTGTGCAGTTTTCATTCACATGCACACCCAACTTCTACACTTGTGATTTCTCAATCGTGCGTCCACATTAATTAAATCATAATCTAAATTAGAAACCCATCCAGGTTTGCCAATTTGGCAAAACTTGTTAATAATAATATGTATTAAATGCCCTTAATTCGTATTTATTTCATCTTCTCTAGTTATAATCTTAGAATGTTTTAGGTTGTTATTCAACAGTCCTGAAGAGTATATAGCAAATATTAGAGGATGCATCCGGATTTAAATATATAGATTTACTTGCAAATTATTATTCATGAATGAAAAATACTTTCCTCATGTGGGTAAAAAAAACCTTATGCCACAATTGAAGATGAACTAAAATATGCATGCTAGTATGTACTTGTAGGGTAATACTTTTCATTTAAATATTATTTTTGTCAGAATTATATATCAATATTTTTGTATTTTAATTAATTTATATCATTTTAATCATAATTGGGATGGGATCATTGACCAACAAGGTTGATTTTTTTTTTTTAATAGGATCAAATGAAAGACACACATATACATTAACACACAAATTGAATATGGGACTTATCTTCTCAGGGTTTGTTTGGTATGAGGGATTTGAAGGGCTTCGAGAAGAAAAAATTTTATAAGTTGAATTTAAAAAAAATTAAAAAAGTGGGGTTAAAAGTTTTAAATTATTGTTTCATATTTTTTTATATTACATTTTCTCTTTAATAAAATCTTATAACCCTATTTTTTCATTTTTATTAAATTCAACTTCTAAAATTTTTATCTTCCCTCACTTTTCCTCCCCTCCCCTCATACCAAACAGCCCCTAAAGAAAGAGGGGTTGTGCCATGTGAGCGGGGCATGTTCTTTTTCCCCTTAAAATTTTTAGTGAGAATTATATTGAGATCCCAAGTCAAAAAATTAATTTTTTTACAAATCCTAGCTAACTCTTCACATTGTCAATATAGGGTGTGTTTGGAGTAAAGATTGCAATAGTTGGAAAAGTAAAATTGAGTAATTTGATTTATATTTGAAATAAAGATTAGAAGTTACTTATACAAAAGTAAAACTTGTTTTGTTGAAATTTTCTAAAAGTTATTTTTGATGAAAAATAACTAAAAAGGGCATGAATCATATTATATAGATTATATACATACATATATATTTGTGATATTTAAAAATCATAGCAGAAAAATGAAAATAAATTTTTATAAAAACAAACAAATAAAAAAATCTAAAAAGTATATAACTAATATCATGGTTAAATGAATAAAATGTATATAAAGAGGGAGGCAACAAAAAGTCAACTAAATCTTATAATTAAGAACGGAGAGAGTCTTATTATATCTACAAATTTAATGTAATATTTATAGTACCTCTTGTTCTAATTATAATACATAGTTAACTTTTTTGGCTTCCTTAATCTCTCCAAAAAAATTAAATAGGCCTTATAATTAGGATTGGAGAGAGTCTTATTACATGTAAATACATTGTGATATTTATAGTACTTTTGGTCCTAATTATAAGATCTAGTTGACTATTTTGGCTTCCGTAATCTTTTTAAAAAAATCAATTGGGTCTTGTAATTAGGACTATAAGGAGTATATAAAACATGTAAATATATTAGGATATTTATACTACCTCCAATCCTAATTATAAGACTTAATTAAATTTTTTTAAAAGAAGTGAAGGAAGCAAAATAGATTGCTTAATTATATCATATGTTGTGTTTTATCATATTATATATTAGCTCATAAGTCAAACAATATAGTTTGAAAAAAGATTAAATTTTAATACTTTAAAATAAAGTAACTAGCTTTCTTAAATTTTTTTAAAAATCTAATGGATCTTACAATTAAGACTATAATAAATAAATTATAAGAGGAGAAAAAAAGAGTGAATAGTGAATCGTTGAACAGTACATCAGCGTAAAAGCATCAAATTGATACTTCTACCCTATCCCACGATTTGAGCCATTGCCACAATAGTATTGAATGTTAGTTCAAACATGCAAAACTTTTTTTCAATTGCAATCTGATGATGGGGGGCAGAAATTGTGGAAGACGGTGACCAATCAGCAAGCCAAACGCTCCTCAACTTGTCAATAATAGCTTTTCATTTGTCAATGGGGATGTTTCTAATATTAATTTCTTTATTTGAGATCTCAATGTAATTCTCTCAATTTTTTATCTAAGAGAATAGTGCATCTTCAGTATATTTACCCACGCACATACAACAAATAATAAAAGAAAAAATAACTAGGTTGATTAATTTAATGATTGGTCTCATACTAATAACTTTTTTTCCCTTAGATTCACCTATGTTCCTCTTTTCCCCTAATTTTTTTAGGAAAATAGTGAATCTTCAACAAATTTACCCATATGCTACAAACAGTAAAACAAACAATGAAATATACTACCTGATGAAAAATTATTTACCAAAACAATACACTTAAATTTATTTAAATATTATTTTCCTTAGAATTATACTCCCTCCATCACTATATATATATATATATATATATATGTACTTTTAACTAAATTGTGGGATTTTAGAAAGAATTAAAGTGTAAAAAGAACTATTAATTATTGTCAAAAGTGCAAAAGTAACTATAAATTTAAAAAAATTGTGTAAAACTATTAAATTAATGTAGCGCCGTTAATTTTTTGTGAGTATTTACTTCAGTAATCTAACAGTCTTCTACAATAACTTAACGGTTTTAAACTATTTTCTTAAGTTTATGGCTACTTTTACCTTCTTACAAAAGTTTATAGTTATTTTTGTATCTTAACTCTTTTAAGAAAATAGTTAAAGTTAGCTAAAAATAATAAATATATAGGAAATATAATTGTCTTTCTAAAACAAATCTCTATTTATGAATGAGAGAGGGAAAGAACAATGATAAAGAAAAAAGAAAAAAAATGTAAAAACAATAAATGATATAAAAAAATGAAGGCAATATGAATAAAAATATATTTATTATACAAACAAAATCAAATGATATTTTATAGAAAGGGACAAACCCATTTAAATCAAAGTATTCTATTTGTAAGATGGAGGGAGTACATCAATATTTTTACATTTAAAATAATTTATATTACTCTATTTGAATCATACTTGGGTTGACTATGGTTCATTTACAATTGCATCGTGGTTGATCGATTCATCAGCTGTATTTTTTTTTTTTCTGGTAATTTTTGACGTAGATAAAGTCCATGTCCCCACCCCCAACAACCCAAAACCAAAATTTTTTTATCTAGGAGAAACGAATTCAAAGCTTTTTTTTTTTTTAACAAATTTTAAGAAAGGTCAGGCTCATCCACAATTTACGTAGAGAAACAAATTCATAATCTATTGGGTCCTATCTTATAAGTATTGGATCATGACAAGCAAACTTTTTTTATCTAACCTAATAGGTAAGTATTTCTAATTTAACTAAACTGTAAATATATATTTTTTAGTGTTTTAACTGAAACCACAGCTAAATAGTAATTTTTAAAATTGAACTCTTCATCCTTTCATTGGCACAACCAAATTAATAGCTAATACATGAATAGATGGAAAGAGAAGAGTAAGGAGGGGCCAGTAATGTAATATATGTAAAAGTGGGGGTACCTGACTGCAATAACTAAAAAAGTGGAAGGAGGCCTCATAAATGGAATCAGATAGGATTGCGTACTGTAGTTGCAGATCTTACAATTACAGCTGTCGAGATGGAACCAAAAGCTTCTGCTTCACATGCCCTCTCTCCCTTCTCTCTCAACCGTGGGACTAGACTAGGGCTGTGTGACCTTGCTGCTTATTTACTTGTTCCTATCTTTAATATAAGATACTTTTAATTAATTTAATTAGATTAAAAAATTAATTAATATAACATGTTACTATTTTTTAAAGTATTCTAATCATGGTCCATAATTTTTAGAAAAATAAATAAATAAATACTTTCTAAACATTAAAAATTTTAAAAAATAACTTAAATTTAGTAAATGATAAATGAGGGGCTTTAACTAAAATTCAACAAATAATGACTAAAACTTATCAGAAAATAACTAAAACTCAATAGAAAATGACTAAACTGACCAATTTTTTACTCATCATTTGTCATATACCAAATTTGAGTCATCTTTCAAAATTTTTAATATTTATGCTCTCTCTCTCTATATATATATATTATTGTTATTGAGGCAACATCAATAGTTATACATTAGAAAAATATTAATAAATATAAAAACTACATCTTATATTTAATATTAACATCAAATATTTAAATATATCTTATATTAAAAAACAGAAAGAGTATTACATAATAGATGCTCTTATAAATTGAATCAAATTTACGATTTGAGGCCACCTGAAGCAGTGATTCCTATACTGAGAGGGTATTCGTTTACCCCCAAAGATCCTTTTTAAAAATTGTTTCAATAAGTAGAAACAATTTTTTTATATATATTTACTTCGTAAAAATTATTTTTAAAAGTCAATTTGTAGATATTAGGATCAAACAAGTTGGCAAAATACACACATATATTAGGATCAAACAGGTTAGGATTACAATTATATTATCTAATTAAAATATACAAAATATTTATATATAAAAGCATAAAAATGTAATACTTAAATACAGACAACAACTTTGTTCTTCGGAATATTCCGAGGATACATATTCAATGAATACAGTAACAATAGTTAAAGCAACTAATATCTGCAACCTTCAATCTTACCACAAAATTTATAATAAATTCGGCACATTAAAGAGAGAGAGAGAGAGAGAGAGAGAGGCTATTTAACTCATCCAAAACCGCATAACCTTTTTAAAAAAAAAGAACAGAAAAGAAGAAGGTGTGGTAAGATCGAACACATGGTGTCAGAGGAATTTTTAACCTCCACCAACATGAGTATACAAACAACTGTCAAAACGGATCGAGCGTTTCCGGCAAACTCTTTTAAGCAGGGTTTTTAAAATCAATTTTTTTAAAATTTTATATAAATAAACCTAAAATTTTAGGTTTTTTAATAAAATAATATAAATAGTAAATTTTTTTTTTAAAGAAATGCAATAAAAAAAAGTGTTAACCAAATACAATAGGTGAAATCATGACAAATTTGAATGATTTGTGCAAATCGTTCAAACTTAAAACGATTTACGTTGAATTTTGTGAGGGGATTCAATATAATTGCACAAATTGTTCTAACATGGAATGATTTGAGCACTGTTTATTTGAACAGTGCCAAATGGTTGCAACGTGAACGACAGCACCTGCGTAGCTCAGCCTTCATGTGAATGACAGCATCTGCAAAAGCTTAGCCTTTATTTATTTTTTCCCACTTTTCAGTACACCCATCCCACACCAGACTAAACCTGCCCCTACATCCTTCGTTTTTTTTTTTCAATTTTCAATATGTTTTTG
>JBAGKO010000004.1:3947040-3959822 GCA_037177275.1 Acacia concinna | reverse complement strand
ATGCCTAGCCCACCTTTGGTGGATTAGGGACTATTGTATAAATATGATAAATATATGGGTTCAAAAGAAGAATTTTATTATTATTTAAAATTCAAAATTGAAATATATAGGGCTGTATTTCATTTGAAAGCTCTCAACAATTATCTTTTGAGCCGATCACCTTTGTACTTATCAAGAATTTGTTACTCTATAGATTTTTTATTTTATGGTTGATATAGTTTCCTTTTTTATATTTTTTCTATTTTACATTAATATTTGTTATTTAGGGTTTCAATGTACTGTTTTTGTTAGTGTGTGTACTACTTTTGATGCTTAATATAATATCTAGTTGACTTACGAAGAGATTAATGAAGCTGAATAAATTTTGAAGTATTTATATACATAACTTTTATATCAAACTAATGTGTCTAATGTATGAAGTAATATATACTTTCATAGCATACAACATATGTTATAACAAAAAATATCCCAAAAAATAGTCATGGAATATAAAAAAAACCCTAAATTCGCATGCAAACCATAATCCGTATTAGTGTGTGTTACAGCTATGAAATATAGTATTGGAAAATATCAATTAATCAAAAGGGAAGAAGAAGAAGAAGAAAATGGTAGCTGGTTTGACTGCGGTCAATTCAAATGTGAAATTATCAAACTGATGTCACTACAAAAAAACGTCAAATCACTGACGGACTTTCTGACGGAATTACCGACGGAATTGTAATTTTCAGATGGAATTACCGATGGAATTCCGACGAAAATTGGATTACTGACGGAATCCGTTCCATCAGTAAAAATACGTTGGAAAATAGTTTACCGACAGAAATTTATTCCGTCGGTAATTACCCACAGAAAAAATTCCGTGGGTAATCCGTCAGTAATTACCCACGGAATATTTTTTGTGGGTAATCCATTGGTAATTACCCATAGAATATTTTTCCGTCGGTAAATTTGTTTTCTGACGGAATTTTGAGACGAATTTTACCGACAGAATTTTTCCGTCAAGAATCCGTCAGTGATTTTACCTATAGAAACTCCGTCAAAAATTACCGAATGAATTTTATTCCGTGGGTAATTTCGTCGGTAATTCGGTGTTTTTTTATAGTATGTGCACAACTTTAACCAGGGTTGTGTAGTCGACGCTTAACCCGTTTATTTTTGATGAGTTGGCATTTTGGCATATGGAAAACAGCTATATACTATTAGTATATAGTATTGAAGTATTCATTAATGTTTCATCAAATTACCCTACACTCAAAAAAATTACTTTTCTTATTATCTATTTATATTAATGTTTTTATCTTTAATGAATTATGCATATTAATAAGGGAAAATTTAAAAAAAAAAAGACAAGGGAAATAGTTAAATTCCAATTTAGAGTAGGGAAATCGAAAAATCTCAAATAAATATTTTTTTACTTTTTTGCATAATTACAAAAATGCCACTGCACTTTTAACAACACGAGTATCATAATTCACAACAAGAGAATCTCAATTAACAACATCAACACAAATAATTCACAATGTAAATATGTAATACCTAAATGCTTCTGGTGTTGTTAATTTAAATACTCGTGTTATAAAAAATCAAGTGGCATTTTCATAATTACGCAAAAAATACAAAAAGACTTATTTAGGATTTTATGATTTTGCTTTTCTGAATTGGGATTTCCCTATTTCCCTTGTCTTTTTTTTGGATTTTTCCTATTAATAATGATCTTTTAATTATATTTTTTAAAATAAAAGATTAAAAATTACATAAAATAAAATTTACATTATCAAATATTTGATATATTAATATAAAATTATTAATGACAGGTCATAATATTAACAGATCATTATGAAGACTGTAACTCATTCTAAACACTATAAAATATGTGTAAGCGTGCAGTCCTATATATATGGCTAAGGTTTAAATCTTTTTCTAAAGTTTTCGGAGCTATATTGCCTTAAAAGTTTTTTTATGTTCACTTTTTTATCATAGAAGTTTCAAATCATAGGAATGTTTCCTTTTTTCATTAAAATGTTAATGGCCAACGTAAATTTTTTAACGGCCTACAATAGTTTTTAATAAATAGTGGGCAATATTGTTATATTTTGAAAATTTTAAAGTAAAATTAAACCTAAAAACACTTTTAAGACAACATTGATCCTTCACACAAACTTCCGAAACAAATGCACCTTAACCACACACATATATTTATTGTCTGAATCTAATTTTGATGTTGCTTCAGGGTAACACTATAAGGGAAATCAAAGTACTCCAACTAATATTCTACAGCAATATCAACTTCAGATTTGACCCAAAATAAAAACTTCAGCTTAACCAAAAGTACTTTATTATTTTATGGCTAACAACAAGTTTTATCTCACCATCTAGAGTCGGGTATACGAATCGTATATCAACAGCCAAATTGTAACAATCATAGCCGTGTTGAGATTTTTTTTCCCCCTTTTGTTATGAAAGGGAGATTCCTTGGTTTTTTTTTTTTTTCCGGGGTGCATGTATTTGAGAAGAGAAGTGGAACAAATGAGTTTTAATATTGCAATTTGCATATTATTAATTATAAGATTCATTGAATCTTATTTATGTGTTTGATTTATAGAATTAATTAATTGCATCAGATTGACCTCATTCTTATGTGGAAGCAACCTCATCATCAAAAATTTAGTGGCGGTGACATGGAGAAGGTATATAAACTAAGTAAGACTTCTACTTTTCTTTTTTCACCAACAACAAAAGACTAGTGAAAAGTTTGTTGTTTTTTTTCTTTTCCTTTTGGGGCCATAGAGAAATTTAGAAAAAAAAAGTTGGTTATGAGAATTTAATTTCTCATAATTGTAGTCTATAACAAAACCATATGGGGTTCGATATACAAGTTAAACATTTCAGACCATGTAATTATATTTACAATTTTACAAACCAATCAAATCGATCTCATGAATAGTTTTGATAGTTTGTTAAATAAAAATAATTATATACAATTTATTCAACATTTAATACACACACACACACATAGAGAGAGAGGGAGGGAGGGAGTTTTTCTTTTACCTTATACGTACATCCTCAGGATCAGAGTCTTTCTGGTTGATCAATGACAAATATGTCAAAGAATATTTGGTGCAACAAACCCATATATCATGTATGTATTGGATTCCTACACACACACGCACCGAGTTCATTATTTCAATCTATATTTGGTACCATTTTTATCTTCGTCCTTTTAATATGAAACACAAAAAGCATACGTACGCAGAGAATATAATATCTGATTATTATGCATTTTTGTAATTTTCATGACTAACTGGGGAATGTTTTTGATGGTGCGTTTTGTCCTTAGCTGCTAAAATTGGTAAGGTTTAACACAAAACACTAACATTCTACATCAAATATATATATACATACTCACACCAATACTTTACATCTATGACCTTATATATATATATATATAACGATTTATATATGTACTCACACCAATACTTTGCGTTGAGTTCCAATATGATTGACTACATAGACTACGTAGTGTAGCTCATTTCTTATGTATTTGTAATATCTAGGATATCATGTTATATTCAGTCCTAAATATAGGAGTGAATTAATTAATTCACACAAATTTAAAAAATTCGGTAAAAAAATATGAGGTGATTTTTCTAAAATACCCCTTATTTTAATAGTTTACATCACAATGTTATCAACATAGCTTATACAGCATATAAATTATCTAATTATCTAACTATAACAATGGTAGTTTTTTTTTTCACCTGAATAATAATGGTAGTCAACAAACATAAAATACTAAATATGGAATTTTAAGATCAAAACAAACCCTTCACTCAACTCCTATAGATTTAGGATAGGAGGAAGCGCAGTAAAAATAAAATATCGTTTCTTAATTCAAGTATTAAAGGAGTTGTTAAAGTATAGAAAACTAGTAATTAAAATATAGCATCAATGCATATATAAAAAAAAATTATTATATTCCAAGAGAAAATGAAGTTTGCCGGGGAGATAATTTTGGTTAAAGAGGGTTAATGATGAGAGAAGAAGAAGGAGAAGAAGAATGAAGAAGCTTGTGGTAAGAGGAAGGCATGAAATGACATATATTCAAAGAGCACTCATTAATTAAAAAAACAAAAACAAAAAGACAAAGGTTAAATTCCTTAAGTAGGTTGTGAATAATGTAAGTAGCAAAATGAAAAAAAGTTTAGAGATAGAAGCCACAACACTTCATATTTGAAAGAGAGTTTTGAAAATGAGATGAACTCACACGTCATGATAGGGTGGGATTGATGTCATCATTCATAGCCCATCATCTACGATAAAAGTTTTATGTAGATGTGTATATATCCATCTCTTAATTTTAATCATTTTGAAATATTTTGAATTAAATTAATTGGGTAAGTTTTTATTTGAATTACCTGTATTTTAAATATATAAATTCATCTATTTGATCTTCCAAGATAATGTAATTATTATTTTGTGATTCTAAAATTCATCACTATGGTTTTTTTTCTTTTTTTACCTCATCACCACTATGGTCTTGAAATTATCTATCTAGCTCGTTCAATTTTTTTTTGAATTGCAACAATTATAATTATAAATGAATGCGGAATAGGAAAATGAGAATGTCAAGAGACCAACATCTTCAAAAAAAAAAACACTAACAATTTATTTAGCAATATAAAGGACTGTATATGTTGAAGTTTATTAAAACTAAGTTATGTTTAGATAGTTTAGAGAATTTATAAAAAAGAAAAAAAGACTTATTTTATAAAAAAATTTTATAAAAACACAGAAATTTTTCTGTATTTAATTAGAATAATAAAAATATAACAATTTTTAGATTTTTTGATATATTAGTGGATCTCTATTTATAAAAAAAAAAAATCGATTATTTTGTAGTTATTTTAATATTTTAGTATATCTCCGTGACTCCATGTATCTCCATAATTTTATGACATTTTCTCTCATCTATCTATTATTTTTTAGAAGCTATTCAAAATAGTTGCCTATGTATTTTTTCTCATGTTTTGATTATTTTTTAAAAAATTAAACAAATATTATTAAATATTGCAAAATAGACTTTTCTTAAAAAAAGTGATTTTCCACGGAGAAAAAAAATAAATTGGCTCAAAATAGAATGACAAAATATGATCTTGTAAGTGAAGAATTTCATTAATTCATGGGAAAATCAGGGAGAAGGACTAAGGAAGGAAAATATTTATTATAAAGGACCTCAAAATCATAATTATTTAGAAGGACAAAAATAAAAAATGTAATTTGTTGATTACAAAATTACCCCTGATTAACTCACTATATTTTCTCTATCTCATCTCAAATATCTCACGGCTAAATATCAAACATTTATTTTAGATTTATTGTTACGTGTGCCTATAAACTTTACTAGTATATCTATAGATATTTTTGGTATATCAAAATAAAATATCCATATAGATATTATATATTGTAATAATAAATATTATCATCCAAAATATTTTTCCATGATCATCAACACTTATTAACAAGCAATATATTATATAATATTATATCCATAGATATTATGATTTGCATAACTTAAAGAATATGAGGCATGCCATAAGGATAGATGATCAAAAACTTTTAACCAGGGGCATGTGGTAGAGCGGTAGAGGCTCTTCACCCTTAACCTTAGTCAAGGGTTCGATCATTGGCCTTGAGTATGAAGCAGAGAGATTTTATTTAAAATTGTGTGTTTGACCAGTAATTTGAATTTGAATATACTTGAATTATTAACAAAAACGAGTGATGTTTGGTCAAGCTAAGTTTTGTTGTCGGATATCACAATCTATCGTTATCCACACATGGAAGATGACTCTTTTTAATTTTCCCTTACTTTTTAGGGTTAATTAAGGGTAATTTAGTAATCAACAAATTACTTTTTAAACTTTAATTTTGGTCCTTCTAAATAATTATCATTTTTTAAAATCTTTTATGATAAATATTTTATTTTCTTGGTACTTCTTCCTAATTTTCCCTTAATTCATTTCCTTGAATAAAAATAAATTACTATTAAATAATACTAAAAATATAATATATAGTATCGTATATATCATTTTTTTTATGCCCCGGGGGGATCCCGTAAAGCAAAACTCATTTTTCATAAATCACCCACAAAAAGTAATAATAACAGATATGTATAGTAAAAAGAGTTAGCCTTAAATTAATTAAAAAAAAACATGATGAGAATGAAAGGCTGAAAAAGAATGAATGGGGGACCAAAGCAGACATGCGTGTGACCACAAAGCTCCCAAGAAAACAACCCTTTTCGCCCTTTCTCTCTGTAACCCTCCACGTTCTTCCTTCACAACAAAACAATATAACATAATTCACACACACACAAATGTGGTTCCATGTGCACAACATTAATTAATATAGCAACAATTAGATTAATGAACCTCGATTTGTACTTTTAATTCATTGTTACTTTCCTTCTCCCTTACCCTAAGTAAAGACTAATGATTATATTAAAAAAGAAGTGGTCATTAATATAGCTAGCTACTCATTCGGTTTTAAATATAAAAGCTAATTGAAAGTTTTGATTATTTCTTAATTGTAAAAATTTAATCCATTTTGTGTTTCAAATTTATTTTTTAAAAAAATGATTCTTAAAGGATTTTTTTTATCAATGCAAGTAATGATTAAACCGTGTATTTTAGGGAATCAATACACATTTTTTAAAAAAATACCTAAAATAATTTTTTAATATATATAAATTAGTCATTTAACTCCTAATGTACCCCTATTGATACTCTCTCAACCATAATCAAGGAGGACAGGGAATAAAAGAATTAATTAAGAAAAATAGCTAAGTTGTTTTAAAAAATACATGTTATAGCAACTAACTTAACTAATTTTCTTAATATAATAAAAATTAAATACATATGTCTTTTAATAAGGACTAGAGCCATAAATATTACATAGAAAAAATAGGACCATAGAAACTCGGGGTAAAATAGCATTAGAGGATGTTATATGCACTTGGAAAATAAAATTAATTAAGGAAAAATTATACTTAGGTCCTAAATAAGGAAATATACGTCAAATAGGTTTCGTAAAAAAAATATTATCTTCTCAAGTTCCAAGTTAATAAATTTATTACTGTCAAGTCCCAATTAACAACCCCAGGGTTGTTAATATAGCCCCTGGGGTTGTTAATAACAACCCCAAGGGCTATATTAACAACTTTGGGACCTAATAGTAATAAATTTTCTACACGAGACTTATTTGACGTAAAGTCCCTTATTTGAGACCTCAATACAAATTTCCCTAAAATTAATTATAATGCAGGATGATACAGGAGTGATCATGCCATATATGTTATACACAAGTATTTCGAGAGATCATGCATTTCATGTTATAATTAAGTAATTTATTTAATTTTATTAATCTACTTAAATTAGATAAATAGTCTACTAAGTGCCAGAGGAATATATATACGTGAGAGACAGGGAGGGAGGGAGGGAGGGAGTACATTTCAATAAGGTGGTAAGAAGAATAGAGTGGTGATCAAATCACAAATAGAGGATTTACATATATTTTACTCCTCTGGTCTATTAGGTAAAGGGAGAAAAAAAAATCCTATTTATAAAGCACCTCATTAAATTTTTAATGAGAATATATAATTTTATTCTTAATTTATTATTATGTTGACTTTATTTTTATTTAGTGTTGTGTACATTAAACAAGAGTACAGTTGAAAAATTGTTAAATTTCATGACAGAGTTAATAAGATTTTAAAGTTTTCCCTTACTTTTGTGAAAGATGTTAAAAGTGTCTTATATATAAAAATGGAAGAGTAAAGTTTTAAAAATGTGAAAAATCTTATTTGATGATTTCTCAGGCATGCATGCAGACACAGCAAATATATATAATACCAGTAATATATATAGTACGAGTACTATAATGTTTCAGGTAACATTATGTATATGGAATTTAGATGTGAATTTAATTGGTTTCAATAATTGTTTTATGGATGCAACACAGACTTAGTAATTAATTATGTTTGCAGACTTTGCCTGCCGGTGAAGAGTTCAAACTTCAAACTTCAAACTTCAAACATTTACTTGCCTTTCAAGTGTTGGCTGTCTCTTGCTTCTTCTTTTTCTAATGCATCACTCCTGAATCATCACACTACTCTGTAATCATTATTCAATATATATAGACCACTATATCTATATATATATATACATATATATATATATATTTGTACCCACGCACATATATTAGAAGCTGTAATATTTTTCTATTAATTAATTAAGTTATACCACAATATAAATATTTTTTGAAAAATATTTAATAAAAAATTTATATTATAATTCTTCAATTTCTTCTTCTTCTTTTTGAATATTAAAAACACTGAAATTGGGCAAGATTTTCTTTCTGTCGCATTAAATATCACCCAAAAAATAATTGTAGTGCCATTTCAATGTTTTTCCATAAATAATACTGGTAAAACTTAAAATATGATCAAATATAAATCACTTAATTCAAAAAAAGAAGCAAATTTAAAATCAAAAAATAACGGGCCTCTTCTTCCTTTCTCATATGTAATTGACAAAAACAAAATCGTCTAACATGAAGAGTTAGGGGAGAATTTCAATTGAGGAAAATGAAATAAATTAATATCAGTTAAAGCCCAAAATATTTTAAAATTTCAGTTAAAGCCTAAGGTTCAAAATGAAAATAAGTTTTTTAAGTAAAAATACAATTAAACTCTTTATCTCATAAACAAATAAAATCCTCTTATGAATAAGTGTGTAACTTTTCATAAACAAATATAATCTCTTATAAACAATGCATCAATTTTCAGTTGTCAAAATTACACACTTGTTCTCAGGAGAATTTTACTTGTTCACAAAGAGTTATACACTTTATCATAAGAAAATTTCACTTGTTTATGAAATAAATGGTATTATTGTCTTTTTCCTTAAAACAACTTATTTTTGTTTTGGTCCTTGGGCTTTAACTAAAATTTCAAAATGATTTAGGCTTTGATTGAAATTAATTTACTTTCTTGATCTCAATTGAAATTCTCTGAAGAGTTAAACTCAATGTTGCAAATAAATAGTAATATTATTTAAATATAACAACTCATATCTTCAACCTGAAACAAAAATTTTCTCATATGTAGATTGTAAAATTAAAGGGAAAATATCACTCCAAGTTCCTATACTTTGATCATGTTTTGTTTTTAACCCCTATAGTTTAGTTTTATGATTTTTCATCCCTCCCATTTGCTCTGTTTAAAATGTTATGAAATGACCAAAATTATATTGAGTTAATTTTATTGAAGTCCAATGCCCTTAATTATCAGATGCATTTTTCCTTGTTACTTGTGCATTGTCGTTTAAAGAAAACACTATTCCTTATTCAGTTTTTCAATCACACCAAAAAATTTTAACCAAAAAATTTAATATTTCTCTTGGGTCAGCACGTATGTTGCCTAGTCATCTGACGGATGTAATATTGTTATAGTTCATCTCAATTAAATTAATATTGTTTAGCCTTTAAAAGAGATATTTTGGAAGTTGGAGTAATATTTTGTCAAAAATTAAATTATATATAACCTATTTTGGACCAACCACTACCAATGAGCCCTAACTAGCAGTAGCAATCAGAGCATGCGGGGTTGGCACAATATAAGCCAAATAGTTGTTTGAGTAAGGACATGTGTGTTTGTGTATAATAGGAGTTTGGAAGACTCTGCCATTTGTTAAAAGCATTTTCTCTTTAAATCATTTTTCAAAGGCGCTTGTTTGTGAATATGTTAGAAGTCCATGAAACCCACCTATATATATATATATATATATATATATAATCTCATGGTTGATAAATTAAAGATATTTTAAAGAGATCATATTGTATTTGTTCAAATTAACTAAATTATTTTATTTGTTTAAAGAAAATGCTTCTTTTTAAGTTCTTAATATAAGAGTAAATTGACTTCTTTTTTAAAAAAAATATTAACGAAGATAATTAAGTTACATTAAAGTATTTATATGTATCATTTTTCTTCAAATTAAATTAATTTATAAATTAATATATAATCTAATGATGCACAACATATACTGTAAGTAAATAACTTATTTAATTTCTATAATGTCTTAAAATAGAATCAACTAACTCTTATATTAAAGATGGAAGGAAGTATTTACTAAAGGGTTTATGTCCAAACCCAATTTTACTCTAAAAATTTTTACTTAGGAGTTGTTGATATCCAGATTTTCTAAAGACAAATATCACTTTGAAAGTGTTAAAAAGGGAGTAAAATCGTTCTTAATGGTTAAAAATGTTAACGATCAATGTTATTTTTTTAATAGCCAACGTTTTCTTAATTAAAACAACTTTGCTAATTTTTTTTAACACTTTCAAACAATGTAGATTTAAAACAACTTCCAAATACCCAAAATTCTAACAGGAAAATGTCTGGGACAAAACTGAACAAAAACTTTTGTCTGGCTTCCATGGACATGTCAAATACATTTAATTTGAAGCTCACCAATTTAGGAAACTTCTATTCCCCATTTTCATTTTCACTTTCACTTGGACTCGTTAAAAATAAAAATTAAAAAAAAAAAAAAAACCTTTCTGTCATGGCAAACGAGGCCTAATTCTTTTTGTGGTGTTGTTGAGTGGTCCTTTCGCGTTCTTTCAAATTCTAAGTGGACATACCTTTACCAACCATCCCCAAACTCTCAAATTTTTTTCTTTCTTTTTTACTCTCCTAATTATTGTTTTTGAACTGTTTGTTATCATTTGGCTTATTCAAAAGATAATAAAATTGGAGTCATATATATAAAGAATATATTAATTACAACTCTCAAGTCATTTATGTCGTCATTGAGGGGGAAAAGACAAATTCACATATTACAAGGAGTGGCCAACAATATCATATATATATATATATATTGTAATATCTATATATATTATTCTTACAGAATATATATGCATCTTATCAAAATGATATTCTCACTAACTACTTTTATTCAAAGCACTCTGTCCAAATAGAAAGGCTCCACCAAGATTTCTTCCGTACCATTAACTAGTAAGTTTGCTGTTAAAAGTAAAAGGTCTAAAGTTACGTGAATGTTCCCAGTACTACTACTGCAACAGAAAGAAAGGGGCAAAAAGAAAAAAGAAAAAAGAAAAATAAAGGCTTTCACGTAGAGTCGTAGACTATATGGGATTTATGTTCTATTGTAAGTTAAATTTTTAGATAGATTATATTATAAATAAATAAAAAATCTCGCTTAAATAATTTTACTGAATGTTCTCTTTAATCTTTCTGTCTCTTTTCAGCCTAATTTGATTAACTCTCTCTTATTATTGGTGCATCTAATGAAATTTTTTAAAAGTGTTTAAATACCTGAAAAGATTTTCAACCATTTTATTTTTAATAGATCGTACTTCGACTCTTCCTTGTATAGTGTACGTTCATAACTCATTTCTTAAGTTAGAACGCTTTGGCCCTACTGACATTGAATCTTGGTTTAGTAAGAAAACTGCAATCTCGATCCTCCGTGAGTATATTAATATGAAATATAATAACATATTAAAAACACTATAAAAATTGTATCAACAAATATGTGTGTAGTTAATTGCGGACAAACATGTTCATATATATAGATAAAGTGAAGATGTGGGCCGGGGAAAAGAAAATTAGTCCATTTAATAGTTAATGGTGACAATAAGTTAATCCATGTCAATGTAAAAAATGATTATTATAGCTAATCATGGTTATTAAGGAAGGATAATAATCCTTGTATTCGCTTGTAGAAAGAAATTAACTAACATCCATTACAGCCCAACATGTCTTTCTTAGTCACATAATGTACTTATTAATTGTTGGTGCTATTGCAAATTAAATAATCCACTTCAAAAGGTTAAAATTTTATTTGTTTCCTTTCACATTAATCAATAATTAATATATTGGACCACAACCACTTCCAAGGTAAAGATCAATACACCATTGGCTTAATTAATTACCTATATATGTGTTCTACGTAAGAAACATGCATAAGCATATAGTTATACCCATCTGTTTCAAATTAAAACTGTTTTGAAAGAATAAAAATCATGTTGCAAAATGTAATGCATTTTACAAAAATAATAGAATACTTATGATTATTTCTCAAAATTACTCTTCATAATTTCACTTTATAATATTGAATAAATAAAGAGAGATAGAGGTTAGTCATAAATCAGTTTTAAATGTAAGACATGTTTATTTAATTTGAGAAGATTAAGGAAGCTAAATAAATTATTTAATTACAACATATGTGACATGAACTCCAAAATATTTATGAGTAATGTTATATTATATAATATTTTATAATTTTAGCAAAATATATAATTTAGACAAAAATGATAAATATAAAGAAAAAATGATAAAATTCTTATATTTTAAACTAAAATTCACTCAAAAACTAAATATTTTATTTAGGATTAGAGGAGGATTATAATGTTACAATACTTTGTGAGAAAATCAAGATACCAAACTAACTTTAACTACTCTTATTATATGTATGAATTGTTGGAAATAATAAATAGGTGTGTCATAAGGAACAAGTCCTATAATGTTTTGGGATTGTGGGGTCCAAGTACTAAGTGATCTTGGGCTACTATATAAATCAAGAGGGGGAATGAACTCGCAAAACAATAAGCCACGCGATTGAAATCCGGAAATATCTCCCCACCTTTTGTGCAAGAGTTGAAAGTGGGTTGAGCATCTTTTATGAAGGCATATT
>JBAGKO010000004.1:3930298-3946940 GCA_037177275.1 Acacia concinna | reverse complement strand
TTCTATTATCTTCTGTAGTTCTGCTCACCCTATTTTGTAAGAAGGGTTCGTTTAATCCTGCACACATCTTATCTGTCGATAGTCTCAGAATAGTTTTTAAGGACAGTGTCATTGGGCATAACTCAAATCGATTTTATTATTTGCAGGTGCTGCTGCTAATTGGATATGCACAGAACTAGAAAGAGTTAGAAGATCCATCAAGTTGCATGACAATTTAGGAGTTACTACCAACAATCTTAAGAGCTAATACATGCTTGTATTTAGGGAGTGCATTAAGATAAGTTCTCTAATTCGTTTGGTTGACTGCAAATGAAATAAAATAAGTTTAATTCCATGCGTCTTCTTATATTTGTTTTAAGCAAGATATAACAAAGTCTGTGCATTCTAAATTATTCAAACCTTGGGCTTTAGAAGTTTTATCATAGACTCAATTATATTTTATCTTATGTCATTTCGCCACATGTTAATTATTGTTTGCTTACTGGCTAATTGACTGTTAAAGGTGATAATCTTTATAAATGGGGAATAAGAAAACATAAGGGGAAAATTATTTCAATATATTATTTAATTTAATTTTTTATAGTAGTTAATTTTGGTGAATTTATTTCTATTAAGGCTTTATTATTTATCATACATTATCTCAATTGATAGTTACCCAATTCCCTTCATTAATTGCTGATATTCCAGTGAAAAAAAAAAAAGAAAAGGAAAAAAGTTGCCAATACCCTTTATCATGGCTATACATATTAGTATGTGTTTAATTTTTAAACTGATTGATTTATTATTAGAATAAATGTTGTTGGTTTATTTATCAATATGGTTGGAACACACACTCTTAATGAGCTAATTACTTATTGATTGATTGGTGCTATAGAAATAAATTTCTTAGTAACTAATACGCTATGTGCTTTTATAGCTAAGATTTGATATTCTGTTTTAACCACGATATTATTCAATTATATTTTAAAATCTTTTATTTTCGTTCGGTGGGGAATAGCTGATATTTGATCTTCCGTTTTAACTACTTATTCAATTATATGTTAAAATCTTTTATTTTCTTTCAGTGGGGATTTTATTTCCATTTAAGACTTTATTATCAATGAAGATATTAATTTGTTTGATGATTGCTAATAATCTATTATCTCTTCTAAAATTCTGATGCAGTGGAACATTAACGTTTTTATGAGTTTTTAAATAAACATTTGACTATTCCATATTCTATTAATGTGATAACTCATTTCATGGCTTTTATGAGTTGTAATATAATTTTTATGAACTTTAAATATATTACCCTTGTTATAAAGTTTGTATATGTGAATGTTGAAATTTTGAGGTGGGAAATCTATTTTCCTCGATTTGGGGCCATACAGATTTATATAATAATAATTCAGACAAATGTTGATATGATCAAAATTTCCATAATGATTTTCTGCTTTTTAACGCATTGATTTAGTTTTGAAATTCTTTCAAAAAATTAGAATTGGGTAATTCTTAATATAATCATATGATTTAATGAGTCCTTTTATTTCTCAGAAAGGATAAGGAATTTTATTGTCATAATTGGAAATTCATTGTGCTTAAAATTCATTTGCGAGACAATTGTGAAAATATTTATTTGAAGTTTGAAAGCTTGCTGTGTTAAATATTTTAATTTGTCTTTACTGTGCTAGCATGTGTGACATTTTTAAAGCATCTATTTAACATATGTGAATGGACCTTTTAGATGTTTTTTTTTTGTGTCCATGTTTATACAGTGATTCTTATTGTGTGGCTGAAAAAAATTATTATAGGCATAAAATTTCATACTATAGTTTGTGAAATTGAAAAGACAATTTTTGAGAGATTCTATTATAATTGAAGGAGATTATATGGAGTGAGATTCTAATTTAATTAGAATCATTAAATAAAATGTGAAGATAATTTTCAAATTTATTTGAGATATTTGAAAGTGTGGGGCTGCCTACCATATGTGGGTTTATAAATTTTTAAAATTTGTAGAAATGTTGATAGCTTCATTTGGTAAAGCTAAATTGTGATTTGAAATTAATTATGTGGAGGATTTGTTATTTTTTGCTGAAAGCAAATTTTATGAATTATCAAAATTTTTATGTTGATTGAAACAAGCGTCATGTAATATGAAAATTTATTCATGTATTCATAGTAGATAAATGTAATTTTCATAAAGTGAGATTATATAATCATCTTGGTATAAGAATATATGTGTGAATGTTCTTTATGATGTTAACCTTGTTTGAAGTAACTTTGCAGCACAATATGGAATTAGCACAAATTGTTGAGAATTTGTTGCAATAATGAATATCAATCATTGTGATATATCTTATGCTCTATGGAAATTGAGCATATATTCATTATGTGGATACCATAAATATTGGTAGCCAATTAAATTATTATGCAAGTTAGAGTTTATTACTCTTGAATTGGCTAAAATTGGAGGCTAAGTTGTTGAAAACTTCTTAGCAAATATTTTGATGAAAACCGACACTCATTGTCTATGAGTTGTGATTGTCATATGCAATGGCCATTGTTGAGAGAACAATAGTGCAAATGTAAATCATTTGAGATAAATTGTGAATAAGCGCGATTGAGATTTGTGGAGTTATCTCAATTGATTTTGTGAGGTCAAAAGTTGGCATGCAGATTTGTTAATATAACTCCAGGAAGAATTAAATTAGCCAAGGGGAATGGAATTAAAGCCAATTTGAAAATTAACAGCAATGGTCAACCCAACCTTTATGATTGATGATCCCATGAAGAAGGTTCATATGGGTAAAAATAAGTGATTTGTTAGTTCTACTAGCACTAAATAAATTGCTAGTCCCTTCCTATGGTATGAGAAAGTGCTAGAATGATTTTGGTGAGACTGAACGAAAGTTCCAAATGATTTTATAATCCAACATGGATGGTGTGGTCATTGCAGGCACATTTTATGAAATCACCTTTATGAATGTGAAGTGGGGCCACTCCTATGAGATCATGGCAAAATCTCTAGAGCATTTGTTATACACCAGGCACACGCATGGCCGTTTTAACATGCAAAACTAATGTTAACAGCAGAAATGTGGGAGTATAATCTGACTCTTAATGCCTCTAGTACACACTCAAGATTTGTTGGTTCATATAAGCATGCTTCACTGACATTTTTGTGTACTAAGTGTTATCAGTCTAGGTCTGGTTTATATTCCAGAGGACCACTAGATACAATGATTATATTCATGTGTGTAACTTAACTAATTACGTTCCTTTTGACACATGTGGGGGATTGTTAGAAATAATAAGTGGGTGTGTCATAAAGAACAAGTCCTATAGTGTTTTGGGATGTGGGGGTCTAAGTACTAAGTGATCTTGAGCTACTATATGAATCAAGAGGGGGAATGAACTCGCATAACAATAAACCACATAATTGAAATCCGGAAATATCTCCCCACCTTTTGTGCAAGAGTTGAAAGTGGGTTGAGCATCTTTTATGAAGGCATATTTGTGAAAATTCAAATATCTTTTTAGAGTAAAAGATCTTATATGGAAATGAGTAGTTGGGATTTTTCAAGAATATATTTCATACAAAAACGCCTTTCAATGCATTACATGGCTTTCAAATTGTTTAAATGCCCTACGTATAAAACTGAAAATATTAAACTTCTTAATTGCTTTCAATAATATTTAAAGAAGCATTTTAATGCTTTTTAGTGGCTGTCCAAAGTTCAAGTCTTAAGGCCTATATAAGGTGCACCAGTTAGAGGCTTATGATAGCTTTTTGTGCTTACAAGCACTTCTCCTCCTCCTCTTGAATTTTTCATGCCAGCTGAGTTTCATTATCTTCCGTAGTTCTGCTCACCCTGTTTTATAGAAAGGGTTCTTTAATTTTGGGGAGTGTCGCATCTTTTCTGTTGATGGTTGCGAAATAACTCTTAAGGATAGTGTCCTCAGGCACGACTCAAATCGATTTTATTATTTACAGGTGCTGCTGCTAATTAGATAAGCATAGAACTAGGAAGAGCTAGAAGATCCATCAAGTTGTGTGACAATTTAGGAGCTACTGTCAATATGAATACACTTTCAAATTTTGTTGATCAAATTTAAAAATTAAAGTGAATCATTATGCGATATTGATATTGAACTTGGAAAAAATTTCTTGTATTAGAGTAAAAGCACGTCAGTAGATTTGGTAGATTTTTTTTGTTATAAAAATTTTTGGAAGGGGGTCAGACTCACTGGTGATATCAATGTTAGGCAAGGCAAGCCGTCAATTACCCTCAAATGTTAACCTAGGCACCCTGGAGCTAGGATGTCTCCCTAAGCACCACAACTAGAACCACAACTAAGTAATCTTCTCAGGGATCGAACACCATTCCATTTATGAGCGTATCCAACTCCCTCGCTAGTTGAACCCATAGACGATGGTGTAGATTTGGTAGATTTGGTGTCACATCTTAATCCAAAAGTTTGAAGATTAGTTTAGAGGTCATTTTATTTATACACCCCTATCTGATATGACTTTTTTTTTTAATATCAAATCAGGCTTGCTTACACTTAACATCTAAATACACACATATTAATTTTAAAATATAAATTTGACCTTAAACATGCAAAATGCAAAACTTATCATCAGAATGCCAAACACATATAATACTCCTATAACTAACTTACAGGATTAAAGGACAGGTTCATTATTTTGCTTATACGATAAAAAGGGAGAATTTTAGTTCACCCACATGACTAAATTTATTTCAGTCAACTCCCATAAAATTCTAAAATTTCACTCCACCCCAATTACTAAAATAAAAATAAGTTTTATAGAAAAAAAGAATGACTAATTGACAGAGCTCCAATAATGATCAAATCTTTTTTAAAAAAAAAAAAGGTAAGAAGTTTATTGTCTTCTTACTTACAAAATTTATTTTTATTTTGATATTTGAGTTTAAAGGAATTGACTAAAATAAAATAGTCATGTGAGGGTTTAGGCCAAATTTTCCCCCAAAAAATGTTGTTCCTTTAATTTGACATTTACTTAAAAAGAAAAATAATACAGGTTGGCTATGGGTTGTGGAGTAGGAGATACTCTTCCAATAATTTGTTAGTCTAAAACTCATCAGTTAGAGATTTTTTGTATATTGAGTTTTGCTTTAATTAAAGGCGCATACTTAACTTGAAATTACAACGTGATGAAATCTTTAAATTAATTCTTACATATGCAACTTATATACCTTTAGGTTGTAAAGCCATTGGTTAGATACCGCTTTGTATTCAAGTCACTTGTATCTCATGACTCAGGTCTTTCTCTTAAAATATTTTGTTCATTATCTTTGAGAATATCTACATCATATCCATACAATTGATATCAACACTCAAAAGCAACTGTCCCTGAGCTTTTAAAATATCATCTAACTTGTCTAGTTTGTTACTCCATTCATCCTAAAATAAAAGAGATAACTATCACTCTTGTTTTGTCTCAAGATATAAGAGACATTTGAATGTCTTATACTTTAATTCTTTTTTTCTAATTTTGCCTTTGTTTAATATCATTGTATTAATACTTGTGTTGACCATAAAAGTTATCATTCCCAAAGAGAGAAAAGAGGAGTAGGGGAAAAGAGAGTGATGGATTTTAATAAAGGTGTTATCTCTTTTATTCTATATATCTTCATTAATAAGGGTATTTTAGTAAAAATGAGTAACAATTCTGACATATTTATTGTTCTTAACCGCCACTTCAAACTAAAAAATTCGATTAAACGTCTTTTATATTTTAGGACGAAGGACTATCATATAAATATCCGTTCTTTTCTCCACAATTTAATGAGATCAGCTGCTTAGGTGCGCTTTTGAGGGATTTTATATGCGGTTCTAAGGAGATCTATTTCCGTATTTCATTCTCACATATCAATGAATGCATTAAATTCATCAAATTTACTACCTTAAATCTTATTAAAATTTTTGTCTTTTTATACATTTATCAATCATTCTCAAGTGACCTCTTCTCTTTCTCTTACGAGCAGAAATTAAATATAAGTGACTGTTTGTATCACAAGTGTACGGGTTGGGCTAAGTACTAAAGTGATAAGTAGAAACCTGGTTAAGCATCGATTATCACACTTTTACCTAATTTGAGTTATACAATTATCAAGAGTGAGGGGGACCATAAAAGAAACCTAAATTAAACTAAAAATTAATATTAACAAGTGACTCTTTAACTTCAAAGATAAATTGGAGCCTAGGATTATTTATCCCCTTTGTACTTCATAAAAATTGATTAACTTCCTCTCTATTAGTAGTACAAATGAGTATGTGTTAATCTAGGATTCAAAAGCTCTTGACAAAGTTCTTTTAAGTCAAAATTAAGCTTTTATCTTCACTAAAATACACAATCTCTTAATACAATTAGTGAAAATTACATTAAGCAACAACCCTAATGTGACAATGCAAGGTTAGTAAATATATCTCTATTTTACCTACAAGCCATCCATTTATCAAGTAAACTTCAAGTCAAATATGATTTTAACCAAGTTCTACATTTAGGTTAGCTTTCTCAAGACAAACTCAAGTGAAAAAATCACTCTAAATGAAGGCCAAGCACTTAGAAGCTTCAAGAGAAAGATAAAATCAACACATAAATATCATTAACTACTAAAAGAAATGAGTATTCAAGAGTTTATCTATACAAAGGGTCAAAATAAACCTAGAACCAAATCTCTATCTACAAATGCTCATAAACCCATAAGAAAATGGGGAAAAACTAAAAAAAAATAGAGTATAACATAAATTGACAGCAAAGAGAAGAAGAGAAGAAAAACCAAATAGGAAGATTGAATCTCTTCAAGTCTTCAATCTTCAGTTGATTCTCCTTCAAAACCTCCAAACCCTAATATAGAAAAGCCTCCCAAAATGCCCTAGAAGTGAAAAAGTATGTTCTAGTTGAGCTGGACGCTATTTAAAGCCCCAAGTGATGTTCTGGTTTGAAAACGTGCAATATCACTAAATCAGTTTTTTTGCCATGGCCAAGAATTTTTTGCTGTGGCCAACAACTTTCTTTCTGATTTTTTGCTACGGCCAGGATTTTTTCCTGTCTTTCTAGCTGCGGCCAAAAAGCTTATACCCTATTTTCCAATTGTAGCCAAAGGATGCTTTGCTTCTTCTTTTCTTTCTTGCATTGCCACTCCTTAAATTTGGATTTGTGCTTTACAAAAGGCTTCACACATGGCTCAAATAGTGACCCTATCAACACAAAAAAATTTATAAAAGTCGCAAGTTAGGAGATATGGCCAAACGCCCCCTAAAACTCATCATTAAGAGATTTTTTGTATATTGAGTTTTGCTTTAATTAAAGGCGCATACTTAAAAACATTAAATTTCAACGGGATGAAATCGCTTTGACTTAATTCTTACAAATATAACTTGTATACCTCACTTTGTACCTACATGTAAGTCACTTGTATCTCATAGGTCAAACTTTTCTTGTAAGTATTTTTCTCAGTATCTCCTAGAATCTCCAAATCATGTCCATACAATTGATATCAGCGCCAAAAAACTAATACATTGAGCTTTTAAAATATCATCTAACTTATCCAGTTTATTATAATATTAACCGTATGTTCTTTTAGCCACAATTTATCGAGATCAACTGCTTAAGTGCTCTTTTGAGGGATTCTCAAAGGGATGCCCTTCTAAAGAGATGTGCTTTCGTCTTTCATTCTCTCATATCAATAAATGCATTAAAGTGTGTATTTGGGTGACCTTGTCAAACTTCAGTTTTCTCAACCCTAATTTTTAAAAGGGAAGTAAGCAAGCAGTTAGCAATTATTACAAACTATGGGTTTAGTGGTTCAAAACATAGGTTTTGAAAAAAGCTACTTTTTTTAGTTTTTTTTCCTCTTCTCTCTCCTTTTTTTCCTCTTTCTTCATTTCTCTCGCTCATTCTCCTTTTTTTACTATACAATTATCATAAAAGTTCATGTCATTTTTGGTCATTTAATTATTAAAAAGCTAGGGTAACATTTATCCAAATATTATCATTTTATCAAAATTACTTTTTTCGCATAATTTATTATGCTTAGATGCTATTTTCTATAATTTATTTTACTGATAAGCTATTATCAAAAAGCTAATTCAAACACACCCTAAATTGATAAAAGTTACTACATTAACTCGTATTAAAATTTTTGTCACTCTCTACATTGATCAATCATTCTCAACTAGTCTCTCCTCCTTCTTTTACCAATAGAAATTAGGGAAAATTTTAAAAAAAGATAAGTAAAATAGGGAAAAGACAATCAATACAGTGAAATCTGAAAATCCTAAATCAGTCTGTTTTGTACTTTTTGGGGTAATTACGAAAATGCCACTAAATTTTTCACAACACCAGTTTCATAATTCACAACACGAGTATCCAAATTAACAACACCAGGTATTACATATTTACCCTGTGAGTTATAAATACGTAGTACCTGGTGTTGTGAATTACGAAACTCATATTGTGAATTATGAAACTGGTGTTGTGAAAAATTCAGTGGCATTTTCGTAATTATCCAAAAAAGTACAGAACAGACTGATTTGGAATTTTCAGATTTCGCTGTATTGAATTGTCTTTTTCCTATTTCCAATGTCTTTTTTTGGAATTCTCACTAGAAATTAAATATGAGTAATTGGCAATGGTTGGCCACTTAGTAGAAGGGTTCACTCATAATTATAAAGTTGTGGGTTCAAATCCACCGATGTGAGAACTTTGTCGGTGCACAATTTGTAAGTACATTGTAAGTGTTTGTTGAATCTGAAGACATGTGCTATCTTGGTGAGCCTCAAAATCCAACTCAACTAAATTTTTATGTGTAAAAAGAATTAAATATGAGTGAATTTTTAAAAAAAGTCATTAATTATCATACAAATTTCTTATATTCATAACTAAATTTTTCTACCACAAGTCACTTACATGTAGCTACGGTATTTTTGAGTTTTGTCACCGAGAAACAGAGGGATGATTTGATTTTAGTGTTGATTCAAAAGTGAAACCAATAGACCGATGAGAGAGAGAGAGAGAGAGAGAGAGGAGTGTGTTCCAAGACACAATGATGGCATGGTCTTGGAGAAGTAGAAAGGTGGCGTGGACATATACATACATTCAACGTGGCTTCTCTCTCTCTCTCTCTCTGCCTTTGTCTCGTGGGGTGGGAAACTCTCTAAATTGCCCCTCCTCTTTAAAAGGCCATTCCCTTTTGCACTAATTAATAAAGTCCTCCCAAATATTTACCCTAAATATTTACATATGGTAAAGCTCTCTCCTTTAATATACAAATTAAATAAAAAAAAACAAAGAGAAAGAAAAGGCATAGGTACGCCTTTTATCATGATGGTACTCTCTTCCCAGTCTCAGGCTTTTTCCTCCTTTGGTCTCTCGACAATCTCTATGTGTCTTTTGTTGTCTTGTCTTCTCTCTCTCTCTCTCTCTCTCTCTCTCTCACTCTGCTTCTTCTCTTCTGTTTCCCTTCCCTTGTGTTCTTAATCACTGATTACATCTATTATTACATGCATGCTTCTGCAAAGACAAACTGAAAATAATTCGTACTTCAAATAATACGTACTGCTACATTTTAATCAACTTTAAAAGCGTGTGTGTGTGTGTTACAAACTTAAGTATATTATAAAGAACGTTTAAAAAGATATATGTCTTGTTATTTTGATTTATTGTTAGTTGTTGTAACACTTGGGTCTCATGCTTAATCATCAATAGTGTTCAAATCCAAATTTGAATGTACAGAAAGAGAATGCCGTGAGAAGAAAGGAAAGGGACACCATGCTATGAGCACTCAAAACTGCCTACGCACTCTCTCTCTCTACACACAGGAAGGAAACGATAGTGCAATATAATTAGAAATATATATAGAAGAAACAAATAAGAATTCCAAAAAGATAGCAACAAAAAGCACAAAATAAATAAATTAAAAAGATAAAAAGGGCCATTATCTCACCCTCAAGCCCTCCTCAAAGGTTGAGGGCAGGCATCACAATACAGCAATATACCTTCCGAAGCTAAGTGATGATGATTTAGTTTTCAGTCTAACACACACACACCAAAGCCCTCCCCTCTTGCCCTTTTCAGATTCACAGAAACAATAAAAAACAAAAGAAACCCAAATCATATATATATATATATAGACCAAGCATGAGAGAAGAACAAGAAGAACAAGAACACATCCCTTATTGATATTTATCAAAGGAACAAGGTTTGTGACCTACTTTTCACTCATTTGCTCTTTATTTTCAATCTATTAATTACATATATATTCTACTTTTCTGATTAGTTGGTGTTATCATGTATGAATAGTATGAAAATAGAAGAAGATCGTGGGAAGTGTTCATCGTCTTCTCAAGCCGTCAATAACAATATTCAGAGCTATCAAGAACAGCTTCTTCTTCACCAAATGATGCAGCAGCAGCAAAACGCCGACGTTTTGGGAGGTAACTCTTCTCATAATAATAACACTAACAACGAAAGAGGATTGGTGTTCCCTGACGTTTCTCCAGCCTTTCATCCGCCGCCGCCGTCACAGCCGCCATGGCCTCTCCCTCCTGTTCACTCCTTCAACCCGGTCCGAGACACCGACCACCACCACCAGTTTTTAGTCCCTCCACCTTCATCTTCTCTCTACGCTGGCCTCTTCAACCGGAGGGTTAATCCTTCTCTGCAGTTCGCTTATGATGGTCCGTCCAATTCTGATCAACACCATCTCCGGATCATCTCTGACACACTCGGGGTTGGACCGGTCGTGGGTCAGCCCGGCACAGCTCCCTTCGGCCTCCAAGCCGAGCTGGGAAAGATGACGGCTCAGGAAATTATGGACGCGAAGGCCCTCGCGGCTTCAAAGAGCCACAGCGAAGCCGAAAGAAGACGCCGAGAGAGAATCAACAACCACCTCGCCAAGCTTCGGAGCTTATTGCCCAACACAACCAAAGTAAGTATAAACAAACCTAAACATAATTCTTTCATTAACGTAATCAATTATCTCAAGTTCTAACCTTAGTTTTTCACAACGTTAACCTTCAAAGTTTGAATTTCAAAAGATGAAATCTTTTTCACGCAAATAAGACCAAGTTTTATTGAACCTGAAAGAAAGCTCTATTTTCTTCTTTCTTTAGCGTTTTGTCTGAATTTTGAATATATTCACTTTAAGAAAATGAGGAACAAACAGCTAAAACAGTGTAATTGTACCAACACTACCTTCTCTTTTGTTGCCTATTTTTGGCTTTTCTAGTTCTTTGGGGTTTCTTCATTTTATACCCATATGTGTTTGTGCGTGGGGTACTGTGGTTAGCTTTCTTGTATGTATTTCTTTTTCTGAGTCGTTGTGTGGTAGTTCCGAGGAGATAAAAGCAACAAGGAACAAGAGGAAAAGAGAAATGGCGTTAGTGTCGGTTGGTTGGTAAGGTAAAGAGAGAAACCAAGGAGGAGAAGCAGTTGAAAAGCCAGATATTGTAATTTCTTGCCGGGAATAATAGTAATAATGTGTGTGTGTGTGTCTTGATCAGTCATACTCAGTTTGAGAATGAAAATTGAAAAGAAATAAAGCCAGAGAGACAAACTAGCATCCTTGTCAGTCCTCACACTACTATAACACCACATCCTACATATACATATACGGATACCTATACAAATATAGACTCGTATATATTTATTTATATGCCTCTTCAAATTCCTTCCTGTTACACTCACAAAAGCAACTTAATTAAATTAGTAAGTATTTGTTTAGAGCTGTTTAAATAAGTATATTGATGTAATAAGTCAAGACAAACTCTCATTGTGAATCATAATTAAAAAGTTGTTCTTGAATACTCAAATCCAATCGACATTCAATATAAGCCCTAAAAATGTCATGTTATTTGTATTATTAGGTCTTATCATTACATGTTGTTTAATTATTGTGGGATTTTTCGATTGCTTATTTGGGACTACACAGTAATTCTTCCTTTCTTCAATATATCATCATTGCCAATTATTTAGGAGCTATAGCTAGTAGCTCAAAACATCCAAACCTCAGTTGATTTAACTCATCACATTTGACCCACAAAATTTAAACTTCCTATAAATGATGACCCAAAACAAATAATAATGGAGTCGTATTTATCATTATTAGTGTTTGATCCGTGTAAAATACTCTTGTCTCATGGGATAAGAATTAAGAGGCAAAACATATATATATATACATGTCTCATGTATACCTAACAAATCTATAAGAAATTATTATGTCCGTAAATAATATAATGCAGCTTGCCACCATCCACTTTGATAGACACATATTTGTTAGGAGATTTTCTTGAGATTATATGTGTGCCTTTCTCACGAATTGGCCAGTTTAGGAACATTTAATTTATATGTCATAATGGTACTTTCGGTCCATAATCTTCTAGCTAGCACATGATACTAATTAATAGCAAAAATGAAATAATGTAGACTAAGTCTAAAGTCCTGGGATTTTTCAAAGGAAGTATACTGAATTTCTCCTTTTTGTACGTGTGTTCGTAGACAGATAAAGCTTCTTTATTAGCAGAAGTAATCCAGCATGTGAAGGAACTGAAGCGTCAAACTTCAGTTATAGCTGAAACAAGTCCGGTGCCCACGGAAACAGACGAGTTAACGGTGGACGACGCTTCCGATGAGGACGGCAGGTTCGTGATCAAAGCCTCGCTGTGCTGCGAAGATAGGTCGGACCTCTTGCCGGACCTCATCAAGACGTTGAAGGCCCTAAGGTTGAGAACCATCAAGGCGGAGATCACCACCCTTGGCGGCCGCGTTAAGAATGTCTTGTTCATCACCGGCGAAGAAGATGAGTCAGGTGGCGGGGGTGGGGGCGGAGATCACCAGCATTGTATAAGCTCCATTCAAGAAGCTTTGAAGGCAGTGATGGAGAAAAATGGTGGTGATGAGAATGGGAATGTTAAGAGGCAAAGAACTAATAGTAATATCAATATCCTTGAACAAAACAGGTCTTTATGATTTACCACCATCTTTATTATATTTAATTATGGCTTCTTCTTTTGTTTTTTTTGTTTTACTTGGGGTGTGGTTTACTGGTGTGCTGGAAAATATCCTTATATATATATAATAATATAACATGTCTCATTCTTGTAGTTTGTTCTTTTTTATATCGCCATCGTGATCATGCAGTGAGGTCATTATTGGTACTAATGTGGTTTCTGTCATATCATCAGTGTTATTGCTTGAGTTCAGGGAGGAGGGGGGTCCATAAATATCCCTTATTATTCACATACATATATATATATATCTGTGTGTGTAGTGTAATATTTATTTTCTGAGGGGCAATCTTGAGAGTAACATGTTTTACAGTCTTATTCTGGGGGGACCTCTTTGACCCTGACTATCTTTAATTTTCCTTCTTTATTTTGTTATAAGCTTAGCAAATATATATATACATACTTGTATATACCAGTGTGCATATAATAATAATGTCACTGACAGTATGAATAGTGTTGAAGTAATTAAACTCTGAATCATTTAAAATAACCTTTTATAAGATCAAATACGTAATGAAACCTTAACTTTGATGGTTCAAAGGGCTGATCTTTTGAACGTACTATGATATATATTATGAAGAATAAGGGACAATGCACACAGACACACACACGCACAACTAACAAGATACTAAAACTGATTATCAAAATCTTGCAAGGCAAAAAAAAAAAAGTTTCTCTGATAGTGTCGTATATTTTCAGAGAGAGAGAGAGGGAAGGGATCTTTTTCGTGAGAAGAGAAACCTTAGATAAAGTCCCAAGATAGAAATTGAAGTATTGATGGCTCTGTACATAAAACCCAACCCCATATGTTTTCAAAACACTTGTAGCAGATGGAACTAGCTTCCGACACAGCTGATCTATATCCTTTTTGTTCTCTGATATAATGAACACTTCTCTCTCTCTCTCTCTCTCTCTCTCTCTCTCTCTCTGACTCTCTCTCTCTCTCACCAGTACTGCATTTGCATGGCATTTATGTGTTATATGGGAAGGTGGTGACGATTCAGTTATCGTCATGGATGGCCTCTCTGTGTACGTTCTGGGCACAGAAGGGCCCTACTATCATGTGAAATTGAATCGCCACCTTCCATTGCCATTAATCTTAGGGCTTAGCTTCATCATCTGACTTGCTCTCTCTCTCTCTCATCAGCTGGTACGAATAGTAATCCAAGTTTTTAGGCATATATGCATGATGAAGCGTCTACATGGCTTCCTTGTTGTTTCTTTCAGTACACACATTAATAAATATTTCAACACCAACCAGAGACAAAATGATGAGACAGTACTCTGCTGCTTCCTCAGCCTCACGAGACACCAAGGGATTCATATATATATATATATAGACACACAAACAAGCTATATATATACACATGTATACGTTGTTTTTCTTGTCATTGTTGCTGCCTCCTTTAATTCTATCTCTCGGTTCTCTCCATGGACATTATTATTATATATACATATATGTATATATGTACAATAAATTTGATTACAGCTGGATTTTAGGTCCATTTTGTACGACTAACATAATTACTTGTTATTAATAATTAAGCATGCCAAAATCTATAGGGCAAAGTAGCATCTAACACCCTAATGTTATTTTTCTAGTGCTTCTACCACATTAATCCTATTTGTATATATTGCATCAACATTCATAAACTCTATTAAGATTGTGGTACTAGATATAACTGAAAAATGATGTCGGGAATGCCAGATGGACCATGAAAAGAACATGTGGGTGCTAATTGAACTCTAAATGAGATTAGGTTTTTGGGTGGTATTCCAATGTGTATATACTCCCTCCCATCTTAATTATAAGAGTCTATTGACTTTTTTTAGAGAAAATTAATTATATTACTTAATCGTATTATATGTTGTCTATTATTATATTATATATTAGTTCATAAATTGAACAACATAATTTAAAAAATGATAAATATTAATATTTTAAAATAATAGAATTATTTTTTAAAAGAAATTATATATCTTATAATTAAGATATGAGGAGAAGAAAAAACATTTGCAACGCTTTGAAAAATCCCACATTTAGGATAGAAAATTGAGAGTAGGTATATATATGGGAGAATTCTATTTAAATATCACATGAATTTGTAAAATTCAAAAAGATCTCTCAATATTTCAAAAAGACATAAACTAAATTGGGTTTTTCAAATTTTTAAATGTGAACAGTAGAAAGATTTCGTTATAAGAGTAATGAAATTATTCATAAGAGTGATGGATTTCGCGATAATTTTTTTATATTTGTTTTTTTCTCTCCCTCTGTCATTATTTATCTGCACTGTTCATTTGACATTGACTGACGCATAATGACAGAGGAGAGAGGAATGTGCCCGTGACAAAGGAGAGAGGGGATTTTCGCTATAAAAGTAATGAGATTACTCATAAGAGTAATGGAATTCGCTAGTTTCCAGATTACTTTTCACTTCAAAAAAAATTCAATTTAGTCCATAATATTTTAGTGTCTTTTTTAAAATATTAACTAATTTTTTTAAATTTTAAAAATTTAAATAATATTTAAGTGTTATTTTTCCTACACACACGCAGTAATTTGTTTTTTGCCAAAATATATATAGAGTGAATCTTCCCAGTCCTGGTTCTTTGTAAGATGCTCCGTATACATTGATGTGATAGCTAGTAGAGTAGTACATTTTAGAAGTACTACACTCGTACTCTTTTTTTGTTTTCTTGATAATATACTACATTTTGGACGGGGTTTTGAATAAATAAAAGATTATAAAGTACTCCGTCTATAATAAAAATAGTGGTGGTATATTATTGCTTGAAAAAAATCAAAAAAGAGGGTGCCAAACCAAATAACAGTTAGTGGCAATTATTTAATGGGAAAATTTCAAAAAAAAAAATCATACAAACATTTAAAAGACAAATTAAACCTGTGAAATGTGAAAATTTTATATCAGGTTCTTTGATACTTTTTTTTTTAAAAAAATTATGAACATTTTATTAAATTTTAATAACATGAGGCTCTTAATTTATAACAAAATTATCTCAATTAGCAACACCAACACAACAACTCACAATGTAAATACCTAGTACCTAAATGCTTCTATTATTGTTAATTAAAATAATATTGTTATAAATTAAAAGCCTCGTATCATTAGAATTCAATGGCATTTTTGTAATTCTAGAAAAAAAGTACAAAAAGACTTGATTTAGAATTTTTGAATTTCACAACTTTAATATGTCTTTTATTTATTTTTTTGGTTCTTTTTCTAAAATTTTCCCTTATTTAACTGTTAAGTTTCTTAGGGATTAAAATGTTGGAAGAAGAAAACATGGGAGAACAGTGAAATTAAAATATAGAGTGCAAGATTATTCAAGTTCTCCCTACTGTTGCAGAACCGATTGGTATAATTCACTGACTCTATATGTGTGAGACAAAGGGCTTTAGAAGGGGAGGGGCTTTCCTCTATGGCCCTTTTCTCCTTGGCCCCTCCTTGTCCTTTAGTTTGGGGGAGTTCTAAAATATTTTTTTGTGTGGTTTTTTTTTATAACTAGATTCTACATAAAATGAGTGACATTTTGACATATTATGAGCGAAAAAAGGATTTGTTTTTAATTTTTTCTGATT
>JBAGKO010000004.1:3910842-3926218 GCA_037177275.1 Acacia concinna | reverse complement strand
TGACTTATATCTAATCTGACTTATCCATAAGTCCAATTACAAATAAGTCTGTTATCCCACCGTTATTCCAAACACACTCTAAAGTACTTCTCTTATCCAACGGGCTTTTTAGAAGGTTTAACATTCATGTGGTATTGTTTTTGTCATTTTCTCAAAATTTAATTTGTATTCTCCCAAATGTATTTTTCCGAGGCATTTGATAACGAATGAAAATCAGGTAACAAAAAAAAAAAACACGCATGAGTAGGTAAGTTATCTGGTCAAAGGAAAAAAAAGAATAAGTTGACTTTTTGTAAAATGAAAATTGACTTAAAAAACCGACTCTATTTCCTCGAATGTATCGTGCGATTTATTTATTCAAAAAATAGTATCGTGGTAATTGGTAATAGAAAAGAATAGGGGCAATTCCGTCCAATGAAAAGTTGAGGTGTCTCAATTCAGAATAAAGAAAAAGGTTAGGCGTTGCCTTGGCGTGACAAGTCGGAATTCGGAAAGGTGAACAGAGAACTTCTTCTCATTCTCTCGAACCCACAGTGTATTTTCTGATTTTTCTCCCTCTCATCTGCGTATTCCCTTTGCTGCAGTTTCCGAGGAATATTTTTCCTCTTCCATCCTTTTGACTATTTTCGTCCCCTAATTTTTTTTGGAGATGATCAACCGGTGAAGTGAGATATTTACAGTGGTTAGCGTGTTTGTCTTCTGAATCTATCTGTCTTTTCTGGGGCTTTGCTTTTTTGGTTTCCCAAAAATGCTGGTTAGGAGGAGATTGATGAGTTGGAGGAGGGTGGCCAAGTCTCTGCAAGCCTTTGCAGCTCATGGCTTACTCTTCTCCTTTACACTGCTGCTCGTTCTGAAGCTTGACCATGTCGTTAATTACTCATGGTGGTGAGTTATTGTTTTTCCCTTCCTGTTTGGCACTGCATCTTTCAATTTCCGTTCGGTTGCTAAGAATATGGGGTGTAAAACATTGAAAAAGGAGTAAATCGATATACTTCTATGTGGGAGTAATGTTAGAAGGATTTTTTTTTTTTAAAAAAATTTCTCCCAGTTCCAGCATTGGGATTACTTTTTTGGAGATGCAGAGATTTCTGACTGTGCTAGTTCCTCTCCCTTTTTTTGAGGTCCAATGCTTGTAAGGATGACGTTTTTGGTTTTTAGTCCCTCAAGAAATTCTCATGAATTGAGATGAATAAAATTAGGTTTGCGCCAAAAATGTGGTTTTCTCCGTTCTCATGCACTATAATTTGTGGCACAACTGCATTAATTGAAATTGCATGATATTTTCTTTCTATATAATCCGTGATGGTTTCTTTCTGTCTGAGCATATAGTGGATTAAAAATTTGTCTTGTTTTAAATTATTCGGAGTCCAATGTTCAAAATTTGACAATTTCAAGGTAAGTGACGATATATTATGTCTACTCAACTCAGTAATCTGATCTAATTTATTTACTGATATTTTTGTTAGTATGATTTCTTTAAATGGGCTCTTGTGCAATAGAGTTCGGAAATGAAATGCACTGTTGGTTGGTATTGATTGATTGATTTTGTTTCAGTTTATTTACTGTCTGCTGTATGAGATCATCTGATTGCTTTCTTAATTCTTTAGCGCAAATCACAGAATTCTGGGTCATAATGCCTCATTGTGTTGCACAAATTCACCTCCCCAAGTGTTTCACTTCTGCAAAAGATTTTATCTTTGAGAGCCAGAAAGCACTAAATAATTCTGTTAGCTGTTTTTAAGGGTTGTTCATGAGATGCAAAGATAGCGGAGTGGGTTGGAGTGTTCATTAATGGAAAGGGCAGGACAAAGTGTAAAGGGAAGAGGGAGTGTTCCTGTTCAATTGATTGGAAGTTTAGTTGAAAAGGGATATTAACCCATGCTCCACTACTTTGAAGTGGCTATATTATTTTTGGAGCCGGGTGGGTTTGATGTCTAAGGCTTCTGTCAGAACTTATATTCAATTAGTTCTGTTCTTCAGAAGATAAAGGGAAATTAGGAATAAAAATAAGACAAAACACACTAGAGCCAGAATCTGAAATCTCTAGGAATAAGAATAACTTCATAATATATTTTTCCAAGGTACATAATACTGAATGACAGCCATATTTATAATAGTTAGGAATCATAACTGCTTACAATAACTGTTAAAAAACTGCCTGACAGATAAGAAATCATAAACTGTCCTAAAACACTCTAAACTTCCTTAAACTTCTTCTATGCCACGTGTTTATTTCTCCTGGAATATACCAGAAGAGGACATGGAGTCCTAAGAGCTTCATTATTATGTCATAGAAGAAAGGCAAGTGAAGAATATTTGGATGTTAAAAGGGTAAAAGAGAAATTGAAAAGACAAAAGGAAGACAACCACCCCAAATTCCCATTTCCCAATTTGGTCGAGGGATTGAGAAATTGCCAAAATTGGGGTGTGGGATGTCTAGAGGGAGTTTGAGAAGTCATCCTAATCTATTCCACTTCATTTCTCTCAAACAATCCATGTAGAGCTGGATCTTTGAAGTTATAGAGCTGGATCTTTTAGTTAATAATCTATCCAAGGACTTAGTTTTCAATAGAGTATAATGGTGTCATGCAATCCATGTAAGTGACCCCACCTAGTGGAAGGCTTTGTTGTTGTTGTAATCCAAAATATGATTTGAGTTTTCCTCTACCTCACTCCAACCCATCACCCTACCATCCTTGTTCTCAAATAAACCCTAAGACTTCTGGATGGCACTTTTCTTGTTAGTAATGCTTGAGCTCATGATGGTGCAGTCCATTTGATTCAACGTTTTAACATATCAAAATGGATGATTGTTTAGCTGCATTTCGTTTTTGTTATTGGTCTTCTAGATGAGCAGTGGCACCATATCATATAATCATATAGACAAACAAAAGTATGGTCAAGTTAGTATTTTCAAGTATATTTGCAATATTGCACATACCATACATTTTACTTGTATATATAGACGAGTGAAGATGAAGAAAACATTTGATACCATTCTGTCAAAGTAAGGTGCATTTTCTGGTTTAGTCTTGAAAATTTATCCGATAACCTTTCCATCTGTAGTGATGTTTTGTTTTTTTTGTTTCCATTTGCCAGGACCGTATTTTCACCTCTATGGCTTTTCCATTCTGTTGTAGCACGAGGAAGGTTTTCCTTGCCTGCTCCATCAATGCCTCATGATCGCCATGTAAGATAGTTTTTGGATGATAGTATCTTGATAAATTTAGAGCGAATTGGAAATTGGTTCTTTGATAGGTACTTGTTACTAAAGAACAAATTTTGTGTGTTGGCAGTGGGCTCCATGTCATGCTGTTGTAGAAACACCCTTGCTTGTTGCTTTTGAGCTACTTCTTTGTATACATCTTGAGATCAGTTATGGTAGGCTAATTTTCTTGTTTCATAGCCGTCATACATGGATTTCTGGTAAGAGTTTGTTGATTTTTCAGATGTATTAAATTATTGTGCATTTCAATGATGCAGTGGTAAATTTAAAGATTGTCTTCTTACCCCTATTGGCTTTTGAAGTGGCAATTTTGATTGATAACATCAGGTAGTTATCTAATTCCATCATTATATGCATTATTATAAACTTGCACCCTCAGATTATGGGAAACTTGCATATATCATTTGACCAATTGATTGCCCTCCTTGTATAATGGTTGTGGGGACTGCTATGAAAGAGCTGGCTAGAAAATTATGACAATCATTCGGTTTTATTAGATGATTTATAGATGTAACTCACCAATTTGGTATCTGCTTTTTTGGCTCATCATTTGATAATTGATGAGTGTAAAGTTATTGATAAACAAAATGAGGCTCTGTCCAATGGAATTGGTTATTTTTGAAAGTTGCTATTATAGCTATCGTACTGGATTCATGTTACTGCTTTAGTGGTACTTATGTGTCTAAGCAGTTCAGCTTGAATATCTCACAAGACATGTGAGTTATTTCACTTATTTTATGAGATTCAGCCAAAATTATTCTTGCTATATTTGATCCCTTGATTTTGTTCCTTGGGTACAGTCATTTACTGTCTTTTATTTTCCTGTTTCTTGAGATTCTAGTGAGTGTCGTATGGTTAAGTTTCCTAGATATTCCCTTTGCATGAGTTACTCAGTAGTAATAAGAAGAAAAACAATTACTTTGTGCGGTTTTTATTAATGGTATCAATACCTACTAGGCTTGAATGACCAAATGCATTGGCTGTTGGCATGAAAAAACTGTACTCTAGTGGTAATTATGAGAACCAAAATCTAAGACTCATAAAAGTAAGTGAGGAAGACCAAGAAGGTAAAAAACAATGGAAACTTCGTAGCAAGGGGAATGAATAATAAGACAGTAAATATCTAAAATTATAAAAAATGACCATTGATAGAACATTTGCAATTTTAGGTCATAGCTGCTATTGACTTGGAGGAGGGTGTTGAAATCGGATTCTAATCTTCTCCTTTTTTTCACTTGACATTCAAATATGATATCTCATTTATCACGCAGTTAAGCAAATCTTTTATGTGAAGCATGTGGTTTATTTTTGGAAAAAAAGTCAGACCTAAAATTTCCCTTTTAGCTAGCCTTTAGTTCTGAATTTAAGGGTCCGTTTGGGAAACCGAAACCTAGGTTTGCACAAGCCGAGACAATACTCCTCTCACATACTTACCTCGGAATCCGTAAAAGCTATTCTCAAAAGCTAATTCAAATGTACCTTTATTCACAGTGGCAGACTTGTTCACAGGGTCTTGTATGTATCTCTGGCTTCTTCTGTTGTAAAGAAGTAAGAAATCAAAACATCATTTCTCTGATTTTCTTCACTTTACCTAGGATGTGTAGGGCTTTAATGCCTGGAGATGATGAAAATATGAGTGATGAAGCAATATGGGAAACCCTTCCTGTAAGTACTTTGTTCATTATTTGGTTAAATTATTTTCTTGTTCTATGTTTGAAATTCTTTGTTTGGTACGAAATTTCTATATCTCAGTGATTTTGAATAAATTATTGCCTATCTATTGCTTCCACTAGTATCTGTTGTATCACACAAAGGATCAAGGTAAGTGGTTATGACAATTAACATTTTTTTCCCTAATTCCTTTATAAATTTTTAGTATTCTCTAGTTGTAGAGTGATAAGAGATGAGGAAAAGTGAGTAAAAAATTGATAAAATCCATGTAATTCTTTGATGAATCCTGACCTTTGTCATGTTGCATTATTGTTCAGAATCTTGGGTCAGTTTCTTGTTTTGTAGCAAATCAAAAGCATCTTTGCTAGAATCGAGAAAATAAGCCTTCAATTAACATTTAAATAAAGAGAACTCTTTATCACTAATTCCTTCATTATTAATTGTGTGTCTTTTTAATTTTCTTTTATCAACGTTAGTTCTAGACATTTCATTCAGTTTTCCTGAAGGATTGTTCTTACGCATTGTTAAAGATCTTTTATACCCCTTCGCTGGCATCAAAGAGAACTTTAATGTTTTACTGAATACTGTGACGTGATCTGTTTTTGTTTTATTTTCACAAAATCTTCATTCTAAAGTGTGTATCACTGTTTTCTAGCACTTCTGGGTGGCGATTTCCATGGTCTTCTTTATTGCTGCTACAGTATTCACTCTTCTTAAGATATGTGGTAAGTTTTGATCAACCATTAAATATTGGTAAATTGTTAGCTTCCTTACTGCGGGATTTTTGTTTATTCTTGTGATGCCGTGTAGCTACATGTTAATGGTTGGTAAACAACTTTTTTCTTCCCCCTTTAGGATTTTTTTTTGTTTTTTGTTTTGGAGGGACCATAAAGTTTTCATCCCCATTATAATGACAGTTTGATGTGAGCATTTTTTTATTTTTTTTGAGAATTGAAGTTTTCCATGTTCAAGTTTTTGATTTGGGTAAAGCCCAGTATAAATGAAACAACATTGCTAAACCTTAAGTACCCAAACATAGCCCACAATAAATAAAACTGAAGCTCTGGATAGACGCAGCTTTGCCCTTGAAACCGAGAGATGTCTACAAAGGTTGAAAAGTGCTTGTCCCATGAGGCAGCATTCTTCCCTTCACTGACATTAGTATGCCGGCCAGCCTTGTTCAGAAAGCCTTGATCAGCTCATCCCTAGTCAGGTTGACTGCCACAACCAGCCTCATCCAGAGTGCCTGTTATGCTGCTGTACTTCATTTTTTGGGGCTTGATTCAATCATCTCTGTTGACTTGCGGTACTATCAAAAACTAGTAGATACATTAATTTAGCTGCACTATCTACATCGGTTTTGATGGTGTTAAGATTACTTGCTGAGTTGTTACTGTAATAACATTCTTTATATTGATCACTATCTGATGAGTAGTTGAATGCGCACCTGTCATATTCTTGCTGATTTCCTTTCAATCATCTGCAGGGGATGTTGCTGCTCTAGGCTGGTGGGACTTATTTATTAACTTTGGGTATAGCCAAATTTATGTCTGATATACTGGTTGTATCTATCTGGTTGTTCATTTGTGTCTTTGACCTTCATGGAATCTCTGTATCCTTTTGCAGCATTGCAGAGTGCTTTGCCTTTCTTGTTTGTACAAAGTGGTATAATCCAACAATTCATGGAAAATGTCACATGGACACAGCACATCCCAGCTCATCATCACTTACATCATCATTTACTATAAGATACCAGGACTGGGATAGAGGTTTGGTGGTTTCTGCCGATGAAGAGAGGCAGCAAAGCGGCCTATGCAGTCTGCAGGACATCGGTGGGCATATCATGAAAATTCCATTCATAGCTTTTCAAATTCTGCTGTTTATGCATTTAGAGGTATAATATATTTTGATCCAGGGCCTATTAATGTTTTTAGAAAGTGCAAGTTCGGCCAAATTTCTTGATATTATTTTTTCCCTCCATGTTTTTTCAGGGAACACCACCTGGTGCCAAAAATATGTCATGCGCTATTGTCTTCTCTCCCCTTTTTCTGTTGCAAGGAGCTGGAGTTTTATTTGCGGCTTATAAATTAGTGGAGAAATCAGTTCTCTTATTTTACAGTGGAGATGTTCCTGGAAGATACTCGGATATAGCACTAAAAGCCCGTGACTGTTTTGGATTCTTGCACCATGGCTCAAGGTATTAGTTTGTTCCTATTTGCTATGAAACCAAAATTCATCTTTGGTAATTTTTTTGCTGAGCAAATAAAAACTAATACTACTTCCGGTCTTTAATATAAAATCTTGTTTTATACTACGAAGGAGATCTTATATTAAAGATTGGAGGTAGTGTTATTTAATTTAATTGCGACAGATATATTTCATTGCATGCATTTTCTGCATTAACAGGCTGATGGGTTGGTGGTCAATAGATGAAGGAAGTCGAGAGGAACAAGCCAGACTGTATTGTGATGGGGGTCCAGGGTCAGTTTTCCTTTTAAAGCACTTTCGGTAGAAATTTATGACTTGTTTGATTCTATTCTCTGTTTTTTGTTCTCTAGAACAATTTTGTAAAACAGTTTTTGGATAGTTGTTTTTAAAAAATCTATTTTTTGAATTGATGTGGTGGTAGAACCGTTGGTGGTGACGTGGTGATGATCATTAGTGGTAATGTAGTGTTGATTTTGAGTAAGTGATATCTTCAAAAAATGAAAAAATCAAAAAACAAACAAGAAAACAACTTAAAACTGTTTTTGTTTTTTGGTTTTTAAAAACAATTTTTTGTTTTCTTGTTTTTAAAAACAATTTGGTAAACATAGCTTTTCAAACAAGTTTTCTGTTTTTTTGTTCTTAAAAACAAAAAAACTATTCCCAAAACAAGTTATCAAACAGGCCCTTGCTACTTTAATTTTGAAACTTGATCATCACTTTCACATCCTTGTTTTGGAAGTCTTGAACAGAGCACCGTTTTTCTCTTATAAAATCTGAGTTTTTTGCGGTTATGTCTTTCAAAATGTAAAATAATTGTGGTGAACATATTCCACTTAACATGATATATTGATCCAAATTAAATAACCCTCACTGTATGTGAATGTTATTTGTTGTACCATTTAGATATAGGACTTTCTCCCCTGATACGGTGAAGAAAATGCCTAAAGCAGAACTTGTCGAGGAGGTATAGCATTATACCTTGCATGCTTTTTTTTCCATTTTGGTGTTTATTATTTAAGCCTATATCTATTTAATGTGAACCTTAGTCTTACATGTAAGTAATCTCAATTCTTAAAACTCCCAGATCTGGAAACTACAAGCTGCACTAGGTGAGCAGTCAGAGATTACAAAATTTAGTCAGCAGGAATATGAAAGACTCCAAAATGTAATGCTCTCAACCTTGATTGATTCTCTTCCTCATTTAAATTTGTTAATCAGTTGCATATAGTATGTTATTAGTTTTTTCTCAAGAACCATTTTCTTCATTCCCATTTGCATATAGTATGTTACTAGTTCGTCATATTTTTTAGCCAAAACTGAAGTCCTCAGTTTAAAGTTAAAAATGCAATTTAAAGTTGAAAATGATCAGGATCTAGCGTTTTGAAATTTCATATGATTAAATTGTGTCAAATTTGTTGCCTGTCGTGGTAACAAGTGATTCTCAATGTGTAACTGAACTGCTATTTGATTAAATTTGGAACTATTCTCATCTTCCCCCCAACCCAAAAAAAAATAAAAAAAGACACCTTTGATAAAAGCGTGTGTATGAAAATATCCAATCTCAAGTTGTGCTATAAAAAACCATTCTTAAGTTTGTGAAAAGGGGATCTAAAAATCTATGAAGGTCAATCACTTTTAATTCTCTCTAAATTTGGGTCTAATTTCTGATGACGTACAAAAATATATAACGTTGACTGTTAACTAGGGATTGATGAATTTTTCAGGAAAGGATCCTATGTAGAGTTTGCTTTGAAGATCAGATTAATGTGGTCCTGCTTCCGTGCAGGCACCACATTCTTTGTAGGTAAGAACCCTAAAGCCCTGCTAATGCCCCTCTATATTCTGTCACTAGCCATTTAATACAAATAATTTTGGCTAAACTCTTAAGAACTCTTAGCATATAAATCTGGTTGTCCATCAGCCACTAAAAGTTCTTAAAAATGGATATGCCAGCTGATCCCATCCTTGGAAGACCCAGTCTGACAAGTTTCCATCGGTCATTTGCGCAGCCTTCTGCTCATACTGATATACTCCTTCTGTTCCTCCTAATAAGACAGTTAACAGAGTCACATTGATAAATAAGTTGGTCAGAGACATTAAAGATGTGAAAAATGTAATTTCTTTTTTGCCACAGATACCATCCATTTGAGTGGAAGAGAGATTATGCGGGAATTAAAATATAATGGTATGGGTAATATGAGTAATTAAATAGCAGTAAAATATGAAACTGACAGAAAAATGAGTCAACTTTTATATGTTTCTTATAAATAGGAACAAGCCGTAGGTGGTGGTGGTTGATTACTAGACTCTTATAAAAAAGAACAGAGGGAGTATTATATATAACAAAGAATGTGTTGTAATTTTGAACTGCTTTGTCCAATTTTTGACAATTTTAATGTGAACAACAGCACATGTGGTGAAAAATGCAAGAGGTGCCCTATCTGCCGTGTCCCCATTGAAGAAAGAATGCCTGTATATGATGTATAGATTCAACACCCACACACTAGTTGAAGCCATGTAGCTGTCTCACAATACAGACTTGCTTTTGTTTTTTAGATGAGGCAAGCACACAGATAATCATAGGTTTCTTCATTATCAACAGCTATGTATAGTTTCCGAGTTACAAGTCTTGCTCTTTTCTCCTCTGTAAAGTGAATTGTATTTGTTGGTGTAGCTTTTACAAATGGTGTGGAAAACTTCACCATTCTCATTTTTAACTGGTACCGTGGCTTAATTGTTAACTGATACTGTGCCTTCTTGGTTTTCAATATATCATGTAGAGCCCTTCTTATGTGGCACATTCATACAAGCTTGTGTGGTTTGTATGCAAATGTCCAAGGCATTTCTATTTTCTGGTTCACCCTTTAAGCTGATGACGGAGTCACTTTTTATTTTTGAGTTTGGATTCATATTAGTAAAAGTGACTTTTATCTGAAATGACTTTTGCTACTGGAGTTGGAGTAATATTTAATTAGTGTAATATGATTTATGTTTGGATATATTTTTTTGATAGTGTCATTTTGATAGAAATTTGTTTAAATGGCATGTTAAAAAGTCAGTTTTAGGAGAGTTAAATATGACAAAAAGTTACAAGTCCAAACTTTAAAGCAGTTGTTGGGGCAAAAAGTCAATTCCTCCAAAAGTCGTGTGAAACTTCATTTTTTACGCCCATGGGTTTTTTCCCCTCGAATGATTTTGCAAGGCCTAATGCCATCTCAAACAAGATCTTTTTTTTTGGGTAAAAATCTCAAACAAGATTTTAGCTTGGATTATTGGTATGCTTTTAAAGTCAGTGGTTCTCGATTTTCAAGCCGAACACATTTGTTTAAGGGATTAACCTAATATTGGATTTTGCATAAAGTTCCTTAATATAAAATCTACTTGATTATTATGTTGGTTTGTGAGTTTAGATTTATTTGGGTAAGGTATTATGTAACCGCGAGTTGTAGAGAACAGTGACTAAGAATTGGCAACTAAACACCGACAGATTCTTTAGGCGAGATTAAAATACTTATCGTCAAATATTCAGAAGCCGTGGGTAGTCTATGGAGACTTCAATAATATTCTATCAGCATCTAAAATAATTGGTGGTGTGGGTTGCAATTATTCTAGAATGCAGTGGTTTCAAAGAAAGAGTCTTCGATTGTGGCCTCTCTGATATGGGTTCAATAGGACCAAGATACACATGGAGAGGCCCTGCATGGTTGGGTGTTCCAGACTGTTCAAAATAGTTTACTGTGCTGTTGCAAATGCTGAGTTTTTCTCCTTGATTCTTAAAGTTTTTGTTAACGTATTGCCTTGAACTCAATTTTCTGACCATAACCCTTTATCTTTGTATATTGGGAGAAATGAGGGAAATAGAGTTGGCAATAAACCATTCCGTTTTGGAAGCAATGTGGCTTAGCCATGAAGATGTCAAAGATCTTCTAAAATGCAACTGATATGAGACTCTTGATCTGAATACTTCTCTGAATTGTTTGAGAAGTTCCGTTTCTCTTTGGAATAAGAATGTGTTTGGGTATGTTGAAAAGAAGGAAAAAAAATATTTTAGCTCACTTATCTGGAATTCAACAATCATCTGCTTATTCATATTCTAACTTTGTCAAATTTAGAATTAAATTTGCAAAGAGAATTAGATGAGACTTTAAAACTAGAAGAGATTAAATGGTTCGAAAAATCTCTTGCAGATTGGCTTGCTAAAGAGGATAGGAACACCTAGTACTCCCATTTGAAGACTAAAATGAGACAAAGGATAAAATGTGTGCTAGCTCTAAAAAGACTCATGGAAGTTGGGTAGAAGACAAGGTGGAATTAAAAACTATGGTCACTGATTATTTTCAAAATTTATTTAAAGTTGAGGATAATTCTTCCCATATGTTACAAACCATTTCTTCTTTCCCCATGATTCACGAGTCCTATTGGCTAATTTAGGGGCCACTCCCTCCGATGTTGAAATTCATGATGCAATTTTCTCTATGGGTCCTGTTAAGGCCCCAAGTAATTATGAGTTTTCCCCCATATTCTTTCAATCTAATTGGGATACAATGGGACCTTTAGTTTGTAAATTTGTTAAGGGTGTATCTGAAGGCACAATCTTTCTAGCTGAAGCTGAAAGAGCTTTTATTTGTCTTATTCCAAAAAGAGGGTCTCCTAAATTTGTGGAACATTTTAGGCCCATCTCTCTTTGGTTAGTTCACTACAATTGCATTACAAAGGTTGTACCATGATTCTGATTACAAAGGTTGTACCAACAAGTTGAAAGAATCATACTTATGACATGGTTTTGGGTCTGCAGTGGTTAAAAAGCATAAAGAATGTTTTTTGGGACTATGTGAGTTTGTCCATGTATTTCTGGAGAGAGGGCCAATTGGTAAAGTTGCAGGCGTCCGCTCCACATTCTTGCAAAATTGTATCTCCAAAGAGAGTGGATTCAAGTTGTAGTAAGGAAGCGCAATTGTATTTGATGCATCTGGTTGAGGCTTAGGGTGAGAGAATGAGTTGTCTATCCATCTTGGGTATGGAAACTGAATTGCAAGCGGAAATTAAAGAGGTGTTGGGAGCTTTCCAACCTGTTTTCAAGGAGCCTAAGGAGCCCCCACCTCTAAGAGAAGGTCACAACCACCCAGTTATCTTAGAAGGCACAAATCCCATTTCTAGGAAGCCTTATAGACAGATTTCTACAGCAGCAAGAACATCTCAGAAGTTAGCTCCAAGGTTCTATGGGCTCTACAAGGTAATTGAGAAGATTGGGGCAGTAGCATACAAGCTTGAACTACCTCCAGAATCAAGGATACATCCAACATTTCATGTATCCCTCTTGAAGTTGTGCCCAGACCCAACAGTGAGGCCTAGACATCCACCAACTGAATTTCCAGAACTACCTCCAGCCATGGAACCAGAGAGAATTCTGCAGAAGCGGCTCAAGAAGAGAAGGAAGAAAATGGTTACAGAAGTCTTAGTTCAATGGAAGGGGTTACCGGATGAGGAAGCATCTTGGATGGTTTTGTATCACTTCCAAAAACAATTTCCCACATTCGCGCCCCAGGGGGGATTGAAATGATGTTGTAATATGAATGTGGATCAGGGATTTAAGTGGTGCAGTTAGAGTAGAGGTTTATTAGTTGAGCTTTCTGTTATCTGTCATTGTTTTGTCTGGCGCCTCTGTTATGTTTGTTCCCTTAATTCTGTTTTTTCCTACTTCCCTGAATCTACCTCTATAAATAAGAGAGGATCACCCATTGTAATTCAGATTTTGACATATTAGAATAATAGCCTTGCGCATGATTCTGTTCCTCTCTTCTCTCTCTAATCCTCTGTCTTCTACCTTCTGATTCCCTTCCCTCTTCTATCCTAATTCAGAAAACCCTAAACACCTACATTCAGATTACTAAAAGCATATCACCATCAACATATCAACATAAAATATAAAATTTTTAGAGAGCTGCACTATTCATAAGCCATGAGTAACTGTAGATCCTATAGGACTCCATGCATTTTTTTGGACATTTTCACCTCTTCATACTTTATATTTGCTTCTCAGGTTATAAACAATAAGTTGGATATGGCTCATGCAAAATACTTTAACCACGATAGTTTAAAACACCTCAGTATTTCGCATAATAAACAATCAGAAAATGATGCTCTTCCCTCTGTAAATCTTGACCAATATTAACACCAAATTAATACTTCCTTGATGCCGATTATTGAATAATAAAGAAGTCAACAGCAGAAGCGAATTACGAGCATTAGGTTTATAAAATTTTTCTTGGACAGAGAGTTTCATGCTCTGTATATACGATCTATTTCTGGACTATGATGCGCTGTCTTAGCAGAAACATAAATTAACCGTTCATCAACTTCAGTACACAATTTACAAATGAATCTAAGAAAAATGTCATTGGACAGGAATAGAACATATTAGAAAAGTAGGAAAACTACTTACATCTTCAATCCAAATCTTCTTGCATATTTCCCAATCCTCGTTCGCTACTCTCCTGTGTAGACTCACGTGAGCCAAATGGATAGCGCAATGATATCCTAAAAGTCCTCTGAACGGGTCTGCTACCCCCTCCGCTACTGCTCGCACTGCTAACAGGTCTCCACCCCGCATTGGCATTTCCCTGTGCCGTGTGGGCTTGGTTCTCATAATCAGGGTCATCGGTGGGCAATTCATATCGGCATACAGGACAAGAGTTATGCAATTCGAGCCAAGGAAACAGGCACTCATCATGGTACACATGCTTGCAAGGCATTTGCTTTACCTGGGCACCCTTCTCGAACTCATCCAGACATACCGCACACTGGTTCATTTCCGAGTTCAACAATTCATCGGTGACAGTAACAGTTGGAAGATTCTGTACGGCAAATTTCGAGGCAGGTGGGGTGCCACAACGGTTTGGGTCGTTCTCCGCTAGCTGTTGTATCAATTGCTCCAGGCCTGGACCAAGAAAGTAATCGCCAATGTTTGCGGGTAGCCGAAACGCTTGTTCAGAAGGATGATTGATCTCGAATTGGACGTTCGCGCCATCAGCCTGGAGATCTCGAAGGTGGTTCTGGAGAAAATGAACAGGGTCGAATATGTCAGCATCAACAGAATCTGGTCGAAGCCTGGTACGAGAAGCAGTGGACAAGAGAAGGGGAAGGAGGGTAAAAGGATCGAAGCCAAAAGAGGAATCTGGGTCTGCAAAAGGGCTAGGGTTAGGGTTTTCGACTTCTTCAAGAAAGCCTTGAAAGCAGAATGGACAGAAAGGGTCGGAAGACTCGGAGGCGGGAATATTGACTCTGCGTTCGCATTTGTAGCAGTAAAAAAGTTTTGTTCTGCCGTCATGATCGACTCCACCGGAGGAAGACATGTTTCCCAGGGTGAGAGAAAGGGCGAGCTACGGGGGAGAGAGCTACGGGGGAAGCTCCTCGGAACTTCCGCTAGAAAAACAAAAGCCTTTGTTTGGCAAACACAAATAACAGGGAAAGAAAAATCTTAGGAAAATTACCTATTGGTTTTAAGTGGGTAATTAGGATTAAATGGTCTCATGAAATAAAGTAATTATAATAAAATTTTAATTGATAATTTCATGTGTTTATAGGAGTTATTATTAACAATTTTATGCCTATAGAATTTTATTGTAATTACGTTATTTTACTGAATTGTTTGATCGTAAATTTTTTTCATTAGGATCAAATTACAGTTTCTCCAAAATTCTTTTCTTCTTTTTTTTTCCCCATAAAATCTTCTCTGAATTGGCAAAATTATATGCCATCTCGTTCTAATTATAAGATCAGTTGATTTTTTTAAAGAATTTTAAGAAAACTAATTATGATACTTTACAACATTAAAATTTATCATTTTTCTTTAAATTATATTATTTGACTTATAACCTAAAATATAATATAATATGATAAAATGCAATATATGATATGATTTGATAAGTTATTTTGCTTACTTAACTTCTAGAAAAAAAATCAATTGGGCATTATAATTAGCATTGGAGGTAGTATGTATTTTTTACCTTAATCAGCTCATGTCCTAATTATAAAACTCAGTTGATTTTTTTAGAGAGTCCTACAAAAGCTGATTACATTATTTTAAAGTATTAAAATCTATTGTTTTTCTTTAAAATATTTTGTTTAACTCATGAACTAATACATAACATAATAAAATACAACATACTACCTCCGTTCCTATTTAAAAGACCCAGTTGACTTTTTTGGAGAATCCTAGAAAAATCTTAAGAAAGCTAATTACATTATTTAATCATATCATATATCATATTT
>JBAGKO010000004.1:3889754-3900224 GCA_037177275.1 Acacia concinna | reverse complement strand
TCAACAACCTCTCTAAAAATATGGTTTTTGATAGAGCACAATGGCGTCGTGCGATCCATGTAGCCGACCCCACCTAGAGGGATTAAGGCTTTGTTGTTGTTGTTGTTTTCTTTCATAGCAATTTGATAAGGTGATAATTACAACTGTTTTCTTGGCCTATTTCATGGACGTGCACTCAATTAATACTCAGCTAGTATTAGTAATCAAATTAATGTTGATGTGGTTCAAGAGACTCAAGTTAGCACAAATTAGTTCTATGACAGATAAATGTAATTATTATAATGCCAGGGGAGAAAAAACAGTCACCATACCTTTTATCTACAACACTTGGGCCAGCCCATACTCCAGATAGGGAAGCAATGATCCGTTCTGTTCTCAGTATTGCATCATGAACATTTTCTGATATACTTCGAAAGTGAGGTAAAACTTTTCCGAACAAAAGCTCATCAAGGGCTAACTTCTCTAATACTGGCATTGCAAAAACATCCTTCCAAAGGCAAATATTTCTCAATAGCCGAACAGACACACCAAATCGATAAGCTGCAACTCGTGCAGCATCTGGAACAGCAGCTAGTATCAGCCGGCCCCATGTTGGAACCTACAAGAGTAAAAAAAGATGAAAATTTCATTCATCGAATGCTTTTATTTTTTTTGGGAATCTTGCAGCTACATGGTTACTTAGAAAATTTATCCTCATGCACATCTACACAAAATGAAGTCATGCACATTGTATAGATTGGGCATGCAACTGGGCATTAGAATAAGAGTGCTCATAAAGTAAATGGACAACTTGCACGTTCTAGTCATACCGTAATATTAGCAACAGCATCAGCTAATTGTGTGCGAATTGAAACTAGCAGATCAGCAAGAGCTTCACTCTCATGAGACACATGTTGTACAATCAACTTTGTAGCAGCAATTGCATTAACTGTTTCCTGATGACTGAGCATGTCCCAGCAATGGGCAATTTCATACTGAAGAATAGGAAGTGCAACCTTCTCCACCAAACTAGGGACAAGTTCAAGGTCAGCATCATCATCATCATCATGCACCAGATCTTTACCATCTTCGGGAAAACCATAGGTGAACAACAATTTATACCTAAACATGAGAAGAGAGGAAAAAACATGATATAAACCAGTGCAAGATAGGAGACACGCCGTTATATATGCATTTATCTGTAACAATAGCAACTCAAGTATTTCAGTAACAAATTCAATAATTTTTTACCATTTCATCTCTTGAAAATCAGACCCCCTGCGGAGTGGGTCCCACTTCAGGAGTTCCAACCTCACGTATGGAGAGAAGATAGTTGGAAGACTCAATGACATATAAGCATCACGATAGCTTGATGAATACTCCTTTTTCCATTCTTCAAATCTTTTTTTAACCAAAGAAAGCTGTCCGTATTCGTCAGCCGCATCACTGAAAATTTGATCAGCAGTCTGCAGCAGTAAATCATGTTGTGATTGATAAGCTTGGCTTTCACTATCACTTTCATCAGTGCTAGATTCTCCCTCTATCTTTAAACTATCTATTTCCATGTAATCAATCTCCATATGTGCCTGTTTATTAGATTTAAGTGCTCGAAGTTTCCTACGTTGGTGTTCCTCTTCTTGTGCTTTCATTTTCTTCCGCTTCTCGAGATTTAAATCTCTACCAAATTCATCTAATTGCACTGGTAGGTCTCTTTGCTCTCTTGCAGCAATACACGCAGCCTGAGCTGCGCTTGCAGCAGCAGCAATCACTTCAGTATTGCTACCTCTCCTGTTGAAAACCGACATTGCAGCTTTCACGGCAGCTTCTACCTCCTTCATTTCAACATCATTGTTGGTGTTTCTTCTCTCAAAGATAGCTGAAGCCCGATCTCCATGAAGACCCTTCATCTGCTCTTCAAGTTCCTCAATATAAGGAGCTTTGTGCTGGAAGTTACAGGATTATCTTAGCAACAAATTGATAAATGATATACCACAGAGTAGCTTCAGGAAAAGAGACAAGCAGGCACTTAAATATCCAAGTTTTATAGACAGGAGAACAATTTTTCCAAGATCCCATACAAAAATTTGATTTAGATAAAATTATTATTGATAATCAAGGCAAAAGATGGCAACCAGACTGGAGAAGATGCCAACAAGAAATTTTTCATAAACTTAATGTCACTAATCATGGTTTGCTGGTAGTAGAATACTGATGAAATCATGACTAACTATATACTTAGTCTTCAATTTTCTGCAGACAGAATTCGACAAAAGCTTTCCAAATTATTTTTGAGCAACGTGATTATCCTTCCACCGTTTTTCATGTTTAGCTCTACATGAACTTCGACTAAATCGCAAAGCTTAGTAACAATCAAATTAGACATAGCAATGTGCAAAGCTAAGTGACTAAATTGCACAGTCAAAATGAGTTCAGCAGGTGATCAGTAACAGTATGCACTTTGACTCTAATTCAGAGGATAGACGCAAACACGTGAACTCATGCCAGTATGATATATAAAGTGAATACTGGCAGAATAACCAGCAAATGTTTCATCAAAACACCAAAGGAGATAGCATGCATATACTGTCATAAATTCATTCATGGCTTCCCTTCCAACCAAAACACTCTTTCCATAGTCAATTAGAGGAGCAGAGGAAACTATGAATCAGTTTCCTGATAAAGGGCTTGCTTGTAAAATGAAAAAAATGGGTAAGCACTTTCTTGACCAGCAAAATGCTATCCATGAGCTTTTAATGAGATAGAAGTCGGCCACTGATATAAAAACTTAACTTAGCGTATTATTAGAAATCCTACTTGAAGTTTGAAGTTTGGTTGGTAGACAACCCTCATACATTAGGAAAATACCCACTGACTCAATGTCTGACATCAACTTGAAGTTTTCCTCCTGGTTGCTACTTAAAACAGAAATTATTTTTTCTCAAAAGTTGAGTATGCATGCATAGAAATTTCAATAAATTGGGTTAGACTACCAAGAGTATACATAGGTATATATTTATTGACATGGTAATGAAAACCATGCTTCAAAACTTATCTAGTATTCCAAACCATTTATCCATACCCCTAAAGATTTGGGTGTAGCCGCATCAACATGGGCTAATTTAAGGTGGTCAAATGACTATGGCATAATTGCCACTTCTAGAGGGAAAGCCACAAATATTATATGACCCATCATATACATCTAATGGAAAAGACAAACATTCAGCTCAAAACAAAGATTCCAAATCTAAGGAAGCCATTCATATCCACAGATTATGCCCCCTAGTCCATCCAAAACCTTGGAACAAAATAAGGTAAAATTTCTCTTATAGTTATTCATGCATGTGTTCCATTCCCCTCAATTCCATCATACCAAGTGGGCCTATAGTTATTCACATGTGTTCAAGATTAAACCAGGAAGATGAAGCAATCAAGAAATGTTACCTGTAAAAAGTCACATATATTTGCAACATAGCTTCGAAGCTTTTGCATAAACATGTACTTCTCATCCGCTGCTGCTAAAGAGTTTTCAAGAGCAGTGATATTCAAAAGTGAGGAAGACAGATTTTCATCAGTTTTATTCAATGACAACATCGTTCTGCCATGAGATTCCTGTCAAGTTTATAAAAGAACAATTATGAAAATATTTTGGGATATCAATCTAATAGAAAAATCATGTTAGACGGACAAGTCTTGTATCCAAAGGCACTTTTCATGATCCAAATTCCAAACAACGTGGCCACATAAAAGTATGACCTTATCTAAAGTATACAGATATGATGGTAATAGCATACAAGTTACTGCTGACACAATCAACTAATTATAATTGAAATTTGAGAGCACTTCACATAATAACACTTCAATTGCCCCTAAAACTTGCAAGCTTGCGGTTTAACACTTCCCAATTTTCTTCTTATTCAGATTCTAACAGTAAAATAATGACTCCAAAGCATAATAAATTTCCCACATTATTCCTAGAAAGATGTTCCATGATCCATGTTTACACTTTAGTTCAGATACATGCGATTTGCAGAAGAAACATAAGTATATAACTCGCAATCATAATGATAATTTTAAGGCAATGTATAATCACATTTGTCAGACCGAAAACCTGTGCCCATAAAACTTAATATTTCTGCAGTTTGACAATGATAAAAGCCGCTCATACCTTAAGCCTCGTAACATTGTCTTGCAGAGCTTTCTTTGCGACCTCAGCTTGTTGAGACAAGGACATCACATCCAATCCCGGCGAAGTCCCAATTGCTCCTCCTATGCTAGGACTTACGGAGGCACTTGAAGCTGCACTATACACAGTAGCGCCTGAGGGAGTAAATTTTTGCTGCTGGGCACCCTGAGAGACAGGAACATCACTGCTGCCTGCTCTAGCATTAGACCCTTCATCCATTCTTTTTCCCAATCCTTTTCTAAATTGCTCTTCTTCCCACATCTTCTCCTCCTCATCATCATCATTATCATCAAATTGTCCAATATCTTTTAAACGCATACTCATCGCTCTCTCATCTACATCCTCAAACACGCCCTTCTTTCCCCCTTCCATTTTCTGCCCAAGCATAGCAATTCGACCCTGGAACTCTGGTTCTTCGTCGCTTAGCCCCTCGGCAGCACCATGGTTGCTTCCACCGTCCAAGGAGATATAATCTGGTGCTGCTGGACGAGCTTGCCTCAGCCGTTCCCTTTTCGCCCGGATAGCTTTTATGGTCTCTTCATCAGGAAACAGCGACCCAGATGATTTCTTGCCATTTGTAAGCCCTATTGAAGCCAATTTGTCCTGGGCATCATCTTTAACACTGCGAAAGAATTCAGCCTTTTCCTCCTTAAGCTCATCTTGTTCGTCGTCAGAATCCAATTTCGGTACTTCTTTCACTTGTTCCGCGGGTTTCACAAGGCCTTTCAACACAATAATAGGTTCAGAAGGGGGCTTAGAATCCGAAGAAGGACGAGAACTGCTAGCCAAAGTTCGTGTGTTTTTCTGGAGCTCACGGAGTGCTTCCTTGGTGTAGGTTCCAGCTTGGGGCTGAACATTAGAAGGAACAGAAGCGATGGTGGGCGAGGAATGAGCAATACGGTCTTTCAGGGCAGTCATCTTGTGTGATGAGGAAGACGGCTTGGAAAGACGAGAAGAGGACTTGTCCGAAACGGACCGTTTCGAGCGCGATGGGGTTTCATTCTCTTCGTCGTCGGCAAAGCTAAGAAGCTTGGGGGCTTGTGGTTTCTTAGGCTTGGACCCAGAGATGGACGACGGTTTCGACGGAGGTTTGATTGTGTTGGTCGTGGAGACCGTATCGCCGCCGGTGGCCTCGTCACCATCGTCGTCATCTCCAGCACGGCGACGAAAATTCCTTGCTTTACTGCTGCTCATGGAGGCTCCGGCTACTAACACGTTGTGATCTTCTTCCAATTTCAAACCTCTGAAGGATTTATAGAGCAATGCCTATATTGGCTGTTGCTCCACCTTCGATGGCAGCGACGTCTGTGAATTGCTTCCGCACCTGGTTTTGCGTCGAGGCTCTGTCAGTCGCACGAGACGTCCGTTACACACCGGCCCGACCCGAACAGATTGCATGAGCCCAAAATGAAGAATTACGCAATTTTGGATACATAGACCCGACAAGGCCCATCAATTGGGCCAATTTAGATATATAGGCCATTACGGATTTACTAAAAGTCTAAAACAGATCATATTCTCGGATGCCTTTATTGGGCTTTGTTACTGGATTATGGAATAGAAGTCAAAAGAAAACAATATTAGAATCCCACTTGATCTGTGTGTGTATGGAGAGGGTCTGGTCTGGTGGCTGACATTGAAACATCTTCAGAAAGTCTACAGTGTAAAGAAAAGAGTCATCTCTACTGTTGACGAATACCAATGGCCTATCATCAACAACAACAACAACAATAATAAGAATCCTCATGGTAGTCGGTATCCACATTTAGTGTTTGACAGCACCCAATTTAGATTACTTATAATAAGACACATGTGCTTAGCAAAAAATCTTGATTACAAAATAGATATGGCTAATATCACAGCCTTGTCTTTGTGGACAAGATTTGTGCACATATTTTTTTTAAAAAAATTATTATATTAATAATAATTTATAAATAAAAATAAGTAAGGGTATTATATCTTTATATATAAAAATATAATAAAATTAAAATATAGTTTGGAATATAAATTTTGTAATAAATTATATTATTTATAAGTTAGGAAGAGAATGAGAACGGTTCAATTTTATATTCAAAACAAAAGGATACTCAAAAGAACAAATATAAATTATTTTAACCATTAAAAAGATAATATATATATATATATATATATATATATGGGGAACTTAACTATGCATGCATTGTAACAAAGCAGACCGCAGAATATTTAGTTTGTGATTTTAAACTCCACCACACCTAACACTCTGACCCCATGAAGCACCATAAAAGACAAACACCAAAGATTTTGATTTTCCTCCATTGATTTTGTGGCATATTTACGAGTAAGCTTTTTTTTTTTTTAGGTGGGAGGCTGTCAATTTAATTTCATTTGTAATTTTAAGCCGTTAATGTATGCCCCTCTAATTTAAAAAGGATATGTATATTTTTTCTAAATATATGTAATTGTTTTTTTTTTTGGTGTGCAAGCAATTGCTATGTTTTAAATACGTTAAATGAATTATATACTTCATAATTTATATTTATGATTTTCAAATAATAATACCAAAATGTGGAATTTTTTTTGGATGTGGACCAACTTTTGGCGTCGGTGAAAAGTGGGTTGGAAAGTTTTTTGCCAATGGAAACAAACACTCAATCAGTAGGCCCACAAAATATTTGGAATTTGTCTTCTGTTCTCTAAGCCCAATAATATCGATTGACCGAAAATTACATGAGAAATCTCAATAGTTTGAATTTCAGGGATTCTTCACTTTGATATTTTTGAATAAATATAATGTAAAATGAAATTAGCATTTGAACTGTGAACATGAAAAATTGATTAAAATTTCGTATGGTTCAAACTTTTTAATTGATAATAATTTTTTAAAAAACAAAAACAAAAACTTGAAGATGAAGAAGAAAAGGAATTGGTATAATGTTGGAGATAAGTAGAAAATTAAGTCTCAAAATCATGATCACTAAAATTGGAAGACAGTCCATTTTCTCAACCTTCCTAGTGGATACCAACCAAAGGTATTTGTCTTTGTTTCTAAACAAGAAATGTTTTAGTCATGTTCAATGAATTCATTTGTTTTTTTTTTTAAATTACTATGTAAACCTTATTCTCAATTCTTTCATGATTATAACCATATATTTATTTTCTATAAAAAAATTATATGGAACTTGAAAATGAGAATACTATTCATGACTTATAAATAACATACTTTATAATAAATTGTATTTTTTATAAAAAAATATATATTTTATTATTTATATTGATGTTGATGTTCTTGCCGCATCATAATGGTTTCCTAATATTAGTTTTATAAGAAATATATTTTAAATTATGTCAATAATATTTTTTATGATGAATAATTCTTTCATATTTTTTGAAATGATTTTAAAAGATGCTTCAAAGTTAGCTTAAGCATGACCCTACTATTCCAACACTAGATTGGCCTAAATTACTTATCAAACTCAATAGTGCCTATGTATAACCCTAGTAATATCTGAATAAACACTTCTTTGAGTTTGGAGATAAGACCTTCAAATTTGCCCCTTAGACCTAATTAACTAAAACTTTCTCTTTGTTTATATATAAAAAAAAATTCCTCAAAAAAAATATAGGTGGCGTCATTGTAATTTGAGCTCTCTTGAATGATTTTTCCGCCATCATTTTATTCTAACCATTAAGTCATTTGTAATCAAATTACAATTGATTGACAATTCCATTAAGAGTTTGTTTGGTACGAGGAAAGGGGAAAAAGAGGGCAAAGGAAAAATTTTGTAGGTACGGAGTATATTTTTTAAAATTAGATAAATGAGTTTAAAAGTTTTTAATTAATTCTTATTACTGTTTTATTATACATATTCTCTTTATTAGAGTTTTGTAACTCTATTTCTCTAATTTTCTTTAATTCAACTAACAAAAACATTCTCTTTCCTCCCTTCCCTCTTAAATCTTTTGTACTAAACAAATTCTAAAAAAATGTGTGATTCTTCTTTTTATCTTTTTCTTTGTTGTGAGCTACTTTGTCAAAAACACTGTTACTATCAGTATAAAAGAAAATAAATTTCGAAGTAAACCAGAAGGGAGTAAGAATAACGAGTCAAATTATAGTGAAAATAATGTGCCTACGTACATCAGTATTCAATATTTGTTACTTTTCATCAACCACAACCTTTTATAGGGAGGCAGTGGAAGATAATAAGAAGCTGTCTTAAATTTTGTCTATTTGTTATAATATTCTCTTTGTTTTTATTTATAAGACATTTTTTGATAATTTTAAGAAAATCTTAAAAAAGATAATTATATTATTTTAAGATATTAAAGTTTAGCGTTTTTCTTCAAATTATATTGTTTAACTTATGAACTACTATTAAATGTAATAAAACACAATATATAATATTATTAAGTAATGTAATTAACTTTGTTATACTTGTTTTAAAATTTTCTAAAAAGTCTTATAAATAGAAATAGAGGGAGTATGTTTTAATTATTGGACCCAAATTTTGATTCCAACAAAAAAAAAAAAAAAAGCTGGCAAACACTTGTTCTTTTTTAGCTATATAAACTCATAGGACTGAACCAAGCCACCTAATGCAAGTGTATTCCAAAGCCTATTGGTTGCAAATTTACTCTTCCTATTTGAAATTTCAATGCATTGGGTGGTTAAAAAATAGCTACTTTAGCTAAGGTAAGATTCAGTTGGCTAATTTAAAGAGATTAAATAGTTAAATTAATTACTTTAAATTATTTATATTTATCATTTTTCTTTAAATTAATTTATCTGACATATAAATTGATGCATGATATAATGATACACATAAGTATTTTAGAGAAATTACATAATATTATATAATAAAATAATTTATTTAACTTCTTTAATAATCTTCTTAAATTAGTCAATTAAATCTTAAATTAAAGACTGAATGTAGTATTTCTTTTTCAAAGCATAATTATCCTATTGTTAGAAACAACTCTCTTCAAAGAATTATTAAGCATAAAATGTGACCACTTTTTTATGGTACCAATGTGAAAAAACCAAAAAAAAAAAAAAAACCCAGTTCGGAGTATTATTAATCATATGTGAAGGGAAGATTCTTTCTTTTCATGAAAATCATACCAAAACTTGAATATCCTCATCACTTCCCAAACACTTGCAAAGTTAGCTCATAGATACAGAGGAAAACAAATTTTGACATATTAATCATTTCAAGTAATTAAATAAACAGAGAGAAGAAAATGAAGAGAGAGATGGAGTTTAGAAAAACAGAGTAGCAATAACTAGAGTAAACAACAATCATATATGACTATTTTGGTTCACAAAAAGATGAGGAAACCACACAAGAATATATTAATCTCACTCTTCCTCTAATATTTCAGTCTCAACTATTTACACTACTCCCCCAACCATGCTTGACCAGAAAAAAGATAGAAAGAAAATTGGAAAGTTCATGCAGGCTTTGTAGTATCTTGTCTCATAACAGTGCCTCGAACATGATTGCTGGGATGTTACTGAGCTGGGGAACAAAGACGAACGAACATCTTCTTTGAAGTTGTAGAAGAAGATATTGGATTGAATCCATTGGAGGGAGAGTTTTAATCATGGAAGCAGAGGAGCATGATGATGCATCTTCTGATAATGTAAAGGCGAGATCTGTGCTCTCTGAGCGCTTCTCCAAGTCCTCTGTTTGTGAGCCTTCTCTTGGAGGACTGACTTGTTCTCATCTTCTTCATGTGTTTTTTTTTCTTCTTACCTTGAGAATATGGCAATGTGGAGAGCTTGGTTAGTTTGTTTCAGAAATGAAAGGAGGCTTGGCTTATTATTTATAGAAAGAGTAAAGAGGAAGGCATGGAGCATGAAAGGGTCTAATGGACCCCACTATGCCTTTTAAAATAACTATAGGAAGAGACTAATGACTTATAATAATGTGTGACTGAACTTGTAACCTCCACTTATAAAGAAACTTTTATACCTTTAAGCCACAACTTTTGGCAGACCCCAAAATACCTTCGATTCCACTAAAATGTTTGTTGCAGAATATGTCATAAATGACCTCTAATCGTGTGTAGGGATTGAATTTTGAAGAATAGTTTTTATGATTTAATGAGTTAAGTAAAAGAGAGGAGTTTTGTTTTGATTTGAGGAAAATGGTTTATGAAACGGCGATTCTGTGTTTTCCAATGCATGCATTAAGTCTCTAATTATTTCATCACTATCAAGGAGAGGTGGTTAACTTTGTCTAAAGGCATGTTTGGATCATGGTTTTAAACTATAGTTTGGTGAAAATTAAGGTTGAAAATTTTAGTTTTGATTAAAATTGTCA
>JBAGKO010000004.1:3878299-3889370 GCA_037177275.1 Acacia concinna | reverse complement strand
GATATTTTGCTCTAAAAGCTATTCTGAAAAAGCTATTTTGCTTCAAAAGTTATTCTGTAAAAATCAATTCAAACACCCCTAAAAATGAAACAGTTTTTTTCAATTTTACTAATATTTAAGAATATAAAGAAACACTACGTTACACTTGAAGTTAAAGTCTTCGGTCTTCCTCAAATAAATTCTAACAGGAGAAATATTTAAAAAAGAGATTTGTTATTAATCCATTTTCAAAATTTTACTAATGACTCACGGAGTGACTTACTATTATTGACCAATAATCTATTTTTAAAAGCGCCCTACATTTGTTGACCAAGGAAACAAAATTAATGATTACTCCCTTATATTCTAATGCATACTTCTCAAACTCTTAATTATGAGATCTAGTTAACTATTTTTTTAAAAAAAATTTAAAAAATTAATTACATCACTTTAAAGCATTAAAATTTATCTTTTTTTAAACTATTTTATTTAATTATAAATTAATATATAATATAATAAAACACTATATATGATATTATTAAATAACTTATTTTATTTCAAAAAAAAAAAACTCAGGCAAATGTTATAATTAGGAGAGAAGGTAGTACCATCTCAATATTTTTTTCTCTCGTTTAATATTCTTTTACACATTAATTAATTTCACAATTTTTCTTGTCGTTTGTTTTTTTCTTTTAATATTCTAATTGAAAGAAGGATAGTTTGGACAAAGTAACATATCTTTCACATAACTATTACAAATAACTAATTTGGGGAATTTTGTTAATCTTTATAAATTATAAATTGGCCTTATATTTAAACTCTGTCTGTCTCAAAATATAAGAGACAACTGCCATTTTTGCTCCATCCCAAAATATAAAAGATATTTAAAGAATGTCTTATACTTTAATTATTATTTTTTTCAGCTTTGCCCTTATTCAATACCAATGTATTAATGCATGTGTTGACTATAAAAATGAGTATTCCATATGAGAGAAGAGAGGGGTAGGGGGAAAGAGAATGATGGACTTTAATAAGGGTATTTTATCTTTTGTTTTATATCTCCTCATTAATAAAGGTATTTTAATAAAAAGGAATAACAATTATGACATATTTATTATTCTTAACCGTCACTTCAAATCAAAATATTCAGTTAAATGTCTCTTATATTTTAAGAAGGAAGAAATAACAATTTATACCATTGGGTTGGTTTAGTTGAATCCTACGTAAGCATTCATCATAACACACAAATGAATTATTATTGCTCCTTGACTCCTAATACAACAAAACACACGAACACCTATCATATTGGGGCCACATACATTTATATCGATCAGCATCAAACTTAGTATTGCTGTAACTCGTGTTTATCCAAAAGCAACAAAAGTCCGGAAATTATTGCAGTTGTTAGTGAACAATGATTATGACACAGGAAGCAACACAACAAAATTCAATGGGCCTAAACCCACCCTTAATTATGAAAAGTTGTTTCCTTCTTTTTGATGTTTACCACTTTGATCCTTATTATAAGTTGTAGAAGAAAAGTTTAATCCTAAATAGAGTTTTAAAATTTAAACCGGCTGGTTCGACCTAAAAAAAATAAATTAACTTAGAAAAAGGTCTAGTCTAAGCTTCTATCTAGTTCATTTTTTTTTTAAAAAAAAATGATTATTATAAAGTTTCTTTCAAATCTCGTATTAATAACTCATAAATATTTAATTTCTCACTAGTTTGCTGTAGATTGGCTTATGTTTGACTCCGATCCGACCTACTGATCCTTGACCTAGTATCCTAACAGGTTCAATTAGAAAGTTGGTCCTAAATATGTCTTATAAAATTATTAATTATCGTTTTTCAATTTTATTCATATATAATTTATGTTCAAAAAGAGAAAGAGGAAAGATATGTGAAAATAATTCATAAATGTAGAGATAGACAAAAGTTTTAACGAGTTAATTGTCTTTTCTTATTTTTCTGTGAATTAGTTAAGGTGCTTTATATTATAAATTAGGAGAGTAATTTTGTACCCATCAAAATTTAATTGTGATAGGGTAGTCAAGGACCCCAAATCAGATACCCAATGACAATATAAAGAAAATATTAATTGTGACATACACTTATAAACTTTGTTGCTGTTTGTTGTGTTGTTGTTTTTTTTTTTTTGGTGTGGGGGGGGACCTAGTTGCTTAAATTATATCACCGATAATTAAGCTGTGCTTAGCGAAAGACAAGTCTAAGCATCCCCATATACACTTGCTCTACCTCGTGCGCTTGTAATTGAAGAAGGTCAGTAATTTGTATTATTCCTTTCAGTAGATGTCGTTTCATACTACAACATTAGTATCTTGTAGACAACAACCATGAACCATTTTCACACCCAAAAAACAAAAGAAAACATGTTTTTTTTTGGTATTTTAAGCTCTGATCCGATATCAAACACCTTAAAAATAACGCTTTTGGCTTGTCATTTAACTACCCTATAGTCAAGGGTGATAAAATTAAGGTCTGGAACGCACTATAATCAAAGTAGTCCAAATCTAAGAGACTAAGCCCTTCTAAAAATCTATATATTCTCTCTGGTTTTGTTATTCTTTTGTTGAAAGTCTGAAACTTCACGTTAAAAAAATGGTTTTGGTTGTACTAAACAAGGTGGTCAGAGTTGCACGTGAAGTTCTCGCGACGCGATTCAAAACAAGATTTCCAGTCAAATTGAATCCTTACATTCTTGTTTCCCCACATATGTTTCTTTAGTAGGGAACAAAGTTACCCATTTTGAGAGGATCACAGGTTTCGATTTTTTTTAAAAAAAAACAAAACAAAAGAAATGACGAAAACTAAATCTGATTTTAGCGTTCTTTTTCTTGACTGGAAACTTGTGCTGTCTGTTAGTGTTGACTAACTAAAGTTATATGTCCAGCTTTGGCCATGGTCTTGTACGAGTGTCAGTTTCACACTGAACTGTTATGGTTGTGGAGACCTAAAACACTATTTAAAGCTCAACGTATGATTTCATATCAATCCTATCATGATATAATAGTTAGTTGATTTTTAAAAAAAAATTAAAGAAGTTATATAAATCACTTAATTATAGCATATGTTGTGTATCATTATATTATAAACCATTTTATAAACAAAACAAATTAGTTTGAAAAAGAATGGTAAATATAAATACTTTAATACTTCTTCGGTCTAGTCCTTAACATAATCTAAACAAAATCAATTGGCTTTTATAAAAAAAAATAAAAAACAGATGTAATACTTCATATACACATATATTTTAATCATGTGTTGGAACTTGGTTGGAAGTACAAGGTACACATGTAGAACTTATCTACGAAGCATGAACTTATATTCTGAGTTACTCTACTTTTTAAGGTGTAACTTTTTCCTTTTCAGCACATCAATAACACTGCGCTCCAGGTTTGTGGAGCACGATGAAGATGTTAAGACCCAACTGCCATACATGAAAGCCAAGTGGCTCATAGAAAATATGAAATAACTGGCACAAATGTTGAAGCTTTTCTATGCAACAAGCAACTCTCACTTTATAGGTTAATCTTCCACAATATATTTTGGTCTTAGCTCTAACTTGTAAGTGTACAAAACCAACTGTTGCTTACTTGCTTCACTGTGATCAGAAATGCTAATAGCTGTTTATGCAGCAATGACAGGTATGGTACTATAATAGCAAAAATTTAGGCACAGAAAATAGTGGTTCAGACAAGGAAAAAGTCCAAAAAAATTGGGAAAATTTGTAGCTAGGCACAAGGTAGAGGAAACAAGATGGATCAAGAGCATATGTAGCTTCATGTTGGAAACCAATTACCCACTTTCATCAAAACCAAGTTTTAGTGTTTTTCAACAAGAAATCAAACACACCAATTCTATTATCTAGTCATGATTCTGCAATTTTTTGCAGAGTAGGATGACACTATGAAATTTCAAGTAAAATGATAATCTATCGCCAACAAATTACAGTCCTTTACACAAAACAAGTGAGAAAGCCATCGCAAAATCAGGCCAAGGGCTTTTCATGCTCTCTGCTGAAGTCTGAGGGAACATAGGGTGTTCTTTATTCTAGGAACTAGAAAGTGGGAGACTGGGAATATAGCTAGCTAGAACGAATATCAAGGAAAGTGACATTTTTAAATATAAAACATGCATTCTACCAAGTTTGTTCTCATTCAACACCTTTACAAAATAACACTGTTTGGACCAGAATGTAAGTTTGCCAAACAACTACATTACTACTTGTAGAATTTACACGGGCGGTCAAAAAGATTCCTGACATGTCTTCAACAGATTCTAGTCAGTCACCTCCCCCCACCCCCCCGGGGGGCTTGTTCTCCTTTTCACATTAATTGACACTAATCTATTTTATATGAAGATGATGAATATTTAATAGTATACAGGTTATAGACAAAATTTTCAACAAATAGTGGATTATAAGTATTTACAATATTCATTCTTCCCTAGGGATCCATCTGCTCCACCAAAGGCTTTTCCTGCGTTGGCTAAGCTCATCCATACTCTCGTTCAATGTTTTTATGATTTTCCTCTGAAGTTTGAGAGCTGAGGCTAGAGCATTTCTTTGTGCAATATTCTTCTTCTTCGGTTCAATTTTCTACAAGATGAAAAAGAGGAATTTGTTGATGTGATAATGACTGTAGAAGAAAAATTAATTTCTCAATTTGACCACCAAACTGCCATTGGGTCTTCGAGAGATGCAAGTTTCATCATTTTTGCATGTAGAACATGATTACCAACTCCAAAAGTTTAAGATTCAGAAATATGGCCCTGGCATGAGTCTTGTTAAGTACTCCTCTGGTTCTTAATGCAAGACCTAATTAGGCAGTTGGTGTTGATCCTAAATATAAGACTTATTTCACATGTTTATCAATTTTTTTCTCAAATTATATTCCCTCAACAATAATCAAGTAGAAGGGGGAGGGAGGGAATCAAAAAAGATGATTAGGGTGTTTTTTCAAAAAATATATCATATTAAGTAACTTAACTAACATCCTTAATCCACTCAAATTAGTTAATGAGGTCTTGCATTAAGGACCAGGGGAGAATCAATTTAATCCACAACAAAGTGGCCAGGACCATATTGTATGCTAAATCATAAATGATGGCAATTATCTTTAAAGAACTAAAGTGACGTAACATGAATTTCTCAGGGACCCAAATGGTGGTATATCGGTCAAGATACATACTCTTAGTTCCTGGAGCTGAGCTTCAGTAAATCCTCCAACTTCTGCTGTTCCAGATTTTGCCATGAGCTGAATAATCCATTTGGCTGCTTCTCCATAATCCTGCTGGGTTGCTCGTAAGAGCTGCAGTCTAAGATTTTGCATGAAAGACAGTGCCAACAAGCCTTCCCTATCAAAGTAGGGATGAGCTAATGCTGCTTTTGCACTGAGTCGTTGCCTTGCTTTGTAGCGAACCATTGATGTCAGAAGTTCCCATCCTATTCCACCATCTAAATCCAGAAGCTCAAAGCCTCTCCGTAGTTCAGGACCACACCGAGTTTCTACACTTTTTCTCCAGGCAACCAAGTCATAGTCACACCTCTTCAACTGACGGTTAAATTGTATGAGGCAATTATCGGAGCGTAATCCAGGGATTGCCTGTAAAAAGAAAATGCATGACTTCTATGCTCTCTGAAACTCAGATTCAATGCTTGATCACATAGCACATGGGAAAAGCCAGTTGTCATTGTCTCTGGTCCCAAAATACGTCATACAATACTACAAGAAGTGTAAAAATACGATCTAACACGAGAAACTGCTATTTGCAGTCTTTACATTATTGAAATGGCATATTCTTCTTTTGCAAAATATCATATGAAATCTATTAATGAATTCGAAGAAATTCATAAGGTAGAGTAGACCTAGGTTGTGAATTATAAGCAAACAAAGCTAATCATGAATAAACATATAACCCTATAAAAGAAATGTCACAGTGAAGTGTGTCAGACATGTTATTTATTCATGATTGGTTTGATATACCTGTATTTTGTAACCTAGGTTTGCCTTGTAAATTTTCATACAAATTGGCTGATAAGTTTTAATTTAATTTTTAAAAACAATAGCAAAATATACTCATCAGTTATTTGGCACTCACCATTTGAAGAAATATTAGGCCAGCACTATAGACATCAAATCTATCCGGTAGATTCAACTGTTTCAGAAAAAAAGAGGAATATTAGAAGCAAAAAAAGATTCCAAATAAAATAAGTAGGATGGTTCACAAGATATGTTTTGACCTGCCATAGGACTGGGGAAAGTGCAGTTGCAACTGGTGCTGAAGGTGCTGAGGGAGTTTGTGTGCTCATGATGTACTGCTCTGGGGCAGCATATCTGAAAATTAAGAATCATACACATCATGAATTGCCTATGGTAGGAGACGTGGTGAAAGTATATGTGGTGTGCTCATTAATTATAGTTTTATTTTACTGAGGAACCAAACTGATGGCTACTAAAATGGTGTTTCAGTTTTCTTGTACTGAAATCCATAAGTAATACTAATACTTATTCTCCACTCTATTGATCACTAACCCTATGTCCGTTTGAAAATATATTAATATCATATAGTGTTACTCTCACTATTTCATTGCTTGAATTCAATTGAATGATCTTTGACAACTCTGCCCAACTCTGATTTTTCACCTAAAAGACATCAGAATGCATAGGACCCACTTGCTAGCCAGCAATAGATACCAACCCAGTAAAATCTAAGCCCTTCTCTATCAGAAGATGCTTCAATGAAATCTAGACAAAACCTAAGGACGATATCCGAAGACATCCACAACGAGGATACTTCAAAAATAAATTAGTAAAGATAAAAGAAGATGTGATGACCAGGCCATGCACATGACTCAGGAACACCATAAGTTGAATAACTTTTATGTCAGTCGGCTACCCACATCTCTTATGTTAAACAAGATACCTTGGATCCAAAAGAAACTCCTTAGGAATATAGTTGATGCCAACCCGCAAATCTGCTGCAGCTCCAAGATCAATAATCTTGAACGTACGAGATTCTGATTCCATGGTTTAAAGAAAGTTAGAACTTCACCAGATTAGGATTATTCTTTTGATTGCACAAAGCTTTGCATGTACTACAAGAATGAGTTCAAATTCTCTTAAATGTAGTGCAAACATATTTGTAAGGAATTTACCATAACAGAAACTCAAAATATTTATAATATATTAGTATTTACCTTCAGAGAAAATAATATTCTGGGGTTTAATATCCCTATGCACAATTCCCGTTGAGTGAAGACTGTCCAATGCAAACAAGAACTGCCTCATAATTGTTTGAATTATTATATTCTCTCTTTCCAATCCCTTAGGCAAGTCTTGGACCTTGCCTAGAATCATTGTTTCAACCTGAAATTTATTAGTGGCAATCACTATGGCTGATATTGGAGAATTCAAGACGAATGATTTTTCATTGATGAAAGACTGAAAATGAATAGGTCCCTTCCCTTGCAGTTTCCAGCAGACAAGAGATACTTATTTTATTCCTTGTATGACTAGTTAAATAAATTATGGTATATGATTAATCAAATGCGATTATACTGATAAGAGAGACTACCAACATTATATGGGAACTCTTTACTCTGCATTAGGTCTGCTAATGTGGCATTCCCTTCAAATTTCCAAATGAGCCAGTATTCACCACTCTTCTTCCCAGAACTCTGCAAACATTTTGTCAGAAAAGTTCTGGTCACAAGAACAAATCTAAAGTGCTAAAGGATGCAAGCGAGAATATCTTTGATCTGTTCATAAACAATATGATAATAATACCCTTAATTCTTATGGTAGAAGTAGTAGTCTTATAAGAGCAACACCTCAAGGAAGCCATAAACGTAATCAGCACAGCTGTTTGCACAAGCTCTCCGAACACGCTCATTCATCCAAATTTCTACTGCACCATATTCAGTAGCCTTCTTCAAGACCAAGTCACCTTCCTTCCAGTGAGAACTAAATTACATCAGTCAACTTTCTATAACCAGACCAGACTGAGAAATCACAAATAAAAATGAGGAAAACTCTAAAGTAATGAACTCTTGGTGATATAATTATTGCAAGAGAAACCTTAACCACTTAACAATTGAGTGGTTAATTAAGCTAATATGTAGCATACGTTTTAAAAATATCTCCCAAGAAAGTGCAATACCTTTGAAGATGGCTTCTTCGCCAATGAAACCCTATAAACTACACCAAAGGATCCTTCACCTAACTTCTTCCCCAGGACAAAGTCATCCTGTCACAATAAAACAATTCAATTTCAAATAAATATCACCCTTAATTGTATTTTAATCTCTCTAATTTACTCAAGAAAGCTACTTAGTCAACATTAAAATCAGCAATTGTTCTTCTAATCTATTTGTTGAAACAACGCCACTAGCTTCAATTAGATCAACATTATACCTCTAATCATTTGGAAGGCAAAGTAACTGGAGACCGTTAAATTCTAAATTTTGCAAATGAACAAGATTATTATTTTGTAATAGTTCTTAATAACTAAAAAGATAGTACTGATTAAATTAGCATTATAAGAACTCATGAAACGTGCCACAATTAAAATTCCTGAAATGGGCCTTCAAGTTCTCCGATAGAGACGTAAAGCTCACGGAGAAGAATCATGAAACGCAATCTTCAATTCTAAATTCATCTTCAATTCACTGACCTTTCTATAAGTAGGTCTGAACAATCTTTCAACAAAGGCAAGGACAAACATGTCAAAGAAACCAGGAGCCACACCAGGAGTAGCCCAGAGGTAAGACACAGCACCTAAAGCCAAAACCACCCCAGGAACTGTAATCGTCAGGCCATTCGACTTCGGAAGAGTGCTTCTGTAGATCATGTCGCCACACTCCATAACCGTGCAAGGAAGCCCAACTCCAACACCCACAAATAGGTGATGAATCGAATCGAGCCATTCGCCTCCCAAAGCACAGGCCACAAACGATTTAGGGTTCGAGAAGTTTGTGATTCTTCCACTGCATGGGTATTCTGTAACAGAGGGTTTACTTCGAAGTTTGTGACCCAAAAAGAGCGACTTATTGCTGTGGTTGGAGTGATTATGATGGGGTCTTTGGTGAAGCTTCGTCGCTCCTACGCCAATTCCTCGAGCTGCGGCGACAGTGGCCATTCCAGTTTCAGTGCAAGAAATGCTCTGAGGCTGGGTCTGTGGTGTGAGAAAAGCTAGGAGTTTCACACTTCCAGTGAGATTCTGCTTCTAATTTAGACCACAAGATCGATTTTTTATTTTTGAGGTTAATTTATTATTCGCGCGGATCTTTGGTGTCTTTGGCGGTTATTTCGGGTATTCTTGTGGATGGAGAGCATTTGGAACTTACAGAATTGGATTGAGGATTAATATCCACCACGCATTACACCCAGACTTACAGAGATTTGGGCTGGGCTTCTTATGATCTCTTATCCCAAGATACTTGTACAGTTGTACTTGTTTTGTTTTTCCCCTATTTCTTCTTTGAGGACTAAATTTCGTGTCACGTGTTATTATTGTGTCCGGATTGTCTACATGGCCTTCCCATCCCTAGCAATTAAACGTCGTCGTTTTATGTCTAACCCAAACGCTGTGTTTCGCTCATTGACAACATCTCAAGATAGATGCCAGCAGAGCTCAACGTGATAGTCCTTCTCCTTCCTCTGGTCAACTCTCTAGTTTGTAACTACAATGCCAACAAAGAAAGGAAGTACAACCCCAGGTCCTTTTCAATGGCCTCCAGCGATTGGAATATCGTGGCTATGATTCCGCTGGCATGGCCATCGACCCTCACATGTGCTCAATCTTGATCTCAACACTCCTCAATGCCCATCAATTTCCGCTGCCACCCCTTCTCCCCTTATGTTTCATCAATAGGGCAACATTGGATCCCTAGTCAATTTCATCTAGTCAGTTCTCTTCATCTATATATTTAAATTGTAATAATTTTGATCTTCTGTTTTGCTGAGTGTTTTTTGTGAGTTTGAGATATAACACCAAGATTAAATTTGGAAAGAGAATAAGAAGTTGCTCTGGTAGAATTGAATTTGGAGGAGTCTTTCTCTAATGCCAAGATTAAATTTGGATTTCTCATAATGTTGTAACTCATGTTCCTACAACTGACAATTGAGTAATATTTAGTGTGGAGATTTTAGACTCTCTATGGACAATTTTGTTGCATTAGTTTGTTCTTTATTGGGCTTTTTGGGTGGATTCACATTTGTTACGCTCACAAGAATTTTGCACCAGCGTTTAACAATTTCATATTTAAGGTTTATAGCATGTTTATTTAAGTGAGATGACTTCACATAATTTGCCGAATTGTTATTTCTTATTGCTTCTTATCTTTCTCTATTTTTGTGACCAAAAGTGGTGGTAAAAACAAAACTAGCACAAATGGCACTTCACTGGCACCATCTTCAAATTAGACATCATAAGGCTACTTTTCAAAATACCATCACAATGGTGAATTCCTCACAAGCACTTTGGTCATAGGTTTCTTATCATTGAGTGTAATTGTCATTTAAGATAGACAGATTTTTTTTTTTTTTTGCATTTAGTATTGGAAATAATTTGGAATCATTAGTACCATGGAGGCATGACCTCCAGCTATTGCTTTTGGAAGACTGCTGCAAAAGCCAACTTTGTCTTTCCTCCTATGGAGGATTTAAAGGGAGATATGTTTCATCGAAATGTATATTTTTACATATTACAATGGATGTCTTAATTTGATTTTTGTTCATACAACCATATATGTAATCACTAGGGTGGTTGGAGGCCACAAAATTTATAGCTCTTTATAAATAGTGTATACACACACAAACACACACATATTGATATTGATTGTTGATATTGATAAGTTTTTATAGAGTATTTGTATTCTTTGGTCTGTACTTCTCTCTCATAGAATGAAATCACTATTGGAAATGATCTTATATTTGCATCCAAAATGCTGGACAGACCCATTACTCTCCCATAATGATGAGGACTTGCTACTAATTTGTCTAAAAAATCCAGAAATTATATAAGGAGCAGTAATATGTATGGGATTTGTTTACCCACGTTTACATCA
>JBAGKO010000004.1:3867988-3878199 GCA_037177275.1 Acacia concinna | reverse complement strand
TCGTTTACTATTTTATCTAGAATTTCTCTGAAAATAAGCTTATACTCATAAATTTTCATATAGAAATTCATTCTTTGCAATTTACCCCAAAAATTGCACATAAAATAATAAGAATATATTCTTATTATTACTTGAAGAATTGCACAGAAAATTGGGATGTTACAATGACATTATGATTGCCACCAAAAAAGCTTGAGGGAGAAAAGAATTGTTTCTTGATAAGACATTCTCTAATAACACCCTTTTTTAAGGATTCATAAAGGTACAAGTGGTGTCCTTCCTATAGAGGAACCCATAATGAGCGGAGTATTAGTCCTTGGCCTACCAGACTGGGGGATACCTTACGAAAGCAAAAAAAAAGGTACAAGTGGTATTAATGGAGGCTCAAGTGGCATCTTAAGTGGCGTTCAACAAAGCATTTAAGTTGACATTCAAGGTGACGACAAAGTACTATATGGTAGTTTGTGTGGCATCCACAACAAACAAGATACTGACTATGTCATCCTATTTGAGGCCCAACAAGCTCTCCATAGTTTTTAAGAAGACCATCAAGTTTTGAAAATACTAACAAGAAGGCAAATATGGATCACTGCTTGGATGATGACACGAACAATTACATATGTGGCGTATGATATGACACGTGACAGAGCACCTCCAAAGCCATCGTGACATGTACATAATTGGTTTTTGTACACTTGGAGTTAAGAAAGAGAAAATCACATTGTAAGTAGTAAAAAGAGCATTTGGATTTCGTGAAAACATAAGACCTAGTTTGGAGCAGAAGGCCTAAAACTTGGTGTGTGACAAGGCCTTTGTGAACACGTCTACTACCTGCTCTGATGATGGAAGATAGCGGATGACAAGCTCTGAATTCATGATGCAATCTCAGAGATAATGGACATCCAGCCAAAGCCACTGCACTCAAGTTGTGTCACCACTCTATTAGAGGTTGTCAATATGAACTCCAAGTTATGCAATGAGAGATTAGATCTAGGCAGGCTCAATAGCTAGATTCGCCAATGATCTATATTCGGATTCAACAATGGATCTTGCCACTACGGGTTGCTTCTTTATTGACCAAGAAATAAGTGAACCACTTAGATGTACACAGTAGGCGTCAGTAGCTGCCTACGGACCGCCGATCGTCAGGACAAACAGCCCAATCCGCATTGGAGAACCTTTGAAGCATGAGATGAGTGGTTGATTTAATGTGAAGTATAAGGGTAAAGGTGCCTTTTAAGTAGTGAAAAATTCTTTTCACCGCCTTCCAGTGAACATCAGTGGGCTCAAAGAGGAATTGGCTTAACTTGTTGACTGCAAACATGATATCCAACCTTGTATTGATAAGGTATTGTAACCCTCCAATTGCCTGTCTAAATATTGTTAGATTTGTTAGAGGAGTTCCATCTTGCTTCGAGTAATGAGTGTTGACTGTCATGGTTGTTAGTACTATATTGAGTTGGTCATGCCGAATTTATCCAACAAATCTAGGATGTATTTTTATTGCTTGAGATATAGGCCCAGGTCATCTCTATAAGCTTCCACACCAAGGAAGTGGTGTAATTCTCCCAAAGCTTTTAATGTGAACTGCGAATTGAGTTGATGGATAAACAACTTGAGGGCCTTAAGCAAACTTCCAGTAATGATTAATATCATCTACATAAACCAAAACAAATAGTACAAGTTTTTTTTGTTTTGATAAAAAATAAAGAAGTGTCACACTTAGAGTTCTGAAAACCCCAAGTAAGTAAAGTAGTTATTAACTTATCATACCACACACCTGGTGCTTGTTTCAAACGATAGAGAGCCTTGTTTAACAAGCACACATGATTTGGATATTTTGGTGACACAAAACCTTCTGGTTGCTTTATGAAGACTTGCTCTTGTAAATCGATGTTCAAGAAGGCGTTGTTGATATCCACTTATCTAATAGGCCATCCAAAAATAACTGCTACTGTAAGGACAAAACGTAGGGTGGCTGCTTTAAGTATAGGGCTGAAGGTTTCATCAAAGTCTACTCTTGGGCTTTATTGAAAACCCTTTGCCACTAAATGTGCTTTAGGTTTAAAAATATTGCAATCAGCAGTTGGTTTTAGTTTAAACACCTACTTGCAGTCAACTAACTTTTTGTCTGGGGTATTTGGTACTATTATCCAAGTCTGGTTCTGCAATAGAGCATTATACTCATCAACCATAGCCTTTTTCCAGGATGAATGGTTTAAGGCTTCAGTAACACTGCATGGTTCGGTGATGTTAGAGGAGATGTGGCCTATATAGGGTAATTTTTGTTTATGGATCCTAGCTTTACTTCTGGTAACCATTAGATAAGATTGAGGTGGAGTGAGTTCTGTGGGGTTAGGAGTCAATAGAGGGTTAGGTTCAATAGTGTTGGTTTGGTGTATTAAGCTTGGTGTGGCCAGGTTTAGTTGCTAATTGGGGTTATTTTCATGTGATACGGGTTCATTTGTATCAGGAGGAATATCAAGTGAAAAAGGTTCTGGTGTGTGTAGTTGGTGAGAAAGGGTAGAGGCTGATTTGCTATATGTCTGAGAAAGACAGATAGGTGAACCATTACTTTGTCTAGTAATTTTCTCTTGTTTATAAAGCCACTGGAAAAAGAAAAGTCAGATTCATTGAACTCCACGTGTCTGGAAATGTATATTCTTCTTGCATAATTTAAACACTTGTAGCCTTTGTGAGAATTATTGTAGCCAATAAAAACACATTTAGTATATCTGAACTACATTTTGTGCTCATTATAGGGTTTGAGACAAGGAGAGCATGTTGAACCAAAAACCTTTAATGCTTTGTAATCAAGTTGCTTTCCCAAAAGTAAAAATTAAGGAGTTTCTCTATTCAAAACTCTTGTAGGTAACTTATTTATTAAGGCAGCTCTATTATGGAAAGCTTCCCACCAATAGAATAGAGGCATTTTAGCTTTAGCTCAGAGTGTAAGACCAGTTTCGACGATGTGCTTGTGTTTCCATTCTGCTCTCCCATTCTGTGAGGATGTATGTGGGCAAGAGTGTCTGAAAAGTATACCTGCCTCATGTAAAGCACTAGTGAAACTTCGATATTCACCACTCCAGCTACTCTGTAGAGTTTTGATTTTAGTTTCAAACTGATTTTCTACTAGACGTTTAAAATTCAGGAAGGTGGACAAAGCCTCATCCTTTGTTTTTAGTGGATAGATCCATGAATATCGAATGTAGCCATCTAGGAATATAATATAATAATGGAAACCATTCATGGAAGTAATTGGAGATAGTCCCCATAGGTCGATATATATTAGTTCTAGCAGTTTAGAAGCATGAGAGCTTGAAATTGAATATGGTAGAGAATGTTCTTTTCCAAACTTACAAGATTCACAAAACACTGTTTTGTTCTCATTGATAAAATGCAAACTACAATTGTTTAGAATCTGACTCAGCACTCAATCGTTTGGATGACCAAGCCTACAATGCCTAAGGTCCTACTATTCTCATTTTTATTCTTTTCTTGATTGACAGACGCATTAGCAGCAATAATTAAACCAGTAGCATGGGTGGAGATCTGGCAAGGGCATTTAGTTACTTTGAACATTCCTCTATCACTTGGGCTTCCTATGAGTAACATCTCCCCTGTTACATAATCCTTCACAAACACACCTCTAGTGTTAAATATCACATTAGCATTTTTATCAAGAGCCGCCTTATACACACTCAGTAAGTTTTACTTAATCTCAGGGGTAAAAAGCACATTATGAAGTTTGACAGATTTGTTGGGTGCATTCCTAACAGTGGAAGAGCCTATTTTTAACACTTTAAGCCTATGGCCATCACTGACGGTGCTATTAATCTTGGGTTTTAGCAGGGTGCTCAAGTTTTGCTACATCATTGCTCACATAACTAGTGGCTCAACTGTCTAAGTACCAAGCATCATTAAGCACAGTTTCTGGGGTATCCCAATAGGCATTGTCAAGGCCATAAGAGTTACCAGTGGTCGATTTGGGTCTGCCTCCAGTGTTTCCCTTTATGTCAGTAGGCACAAAAGAGCGGACAAAGCGATAAAATCAGGAAAGGACAGTATGTCTAAACTTCTTATAGAGTTTACATGTGGGACGTTCTTCATCACTGTCATTTGGGATGGTTCAGTTTCCTTGGGACCAGGCACCACATCCTCTTCTACCTCGTGACCTACCTCCTCTCCAAGGTCCTCTAGGATGGATGTCACTTTCAGAATGGGCAATATTGACAAAGTTGTTGTTCACGAAAAGGTGATTGAATTGGTTAAGTTGATCAAGCCTCGACTCAAAGGTGTAAAGCATAGTTTGCAGATCTATCCAACTAATATTTTCAGCCTGGTTGGAGAGTTGAACAACTATTAGATCATATTCTCCATCGAGTCCAGCAAGGGCTTGAATGATCAAGTTAGAGAGTGGAAGTAGACTACCAGCAAGTGTGACTTGATTAGAAATACCTTTTTAATTTGTTGAGGTATTCACTCACTTTCATTGTACCTTTTTGTGGATGTTGTAATTCAGACCGCAACATGAGAAGGCAGGATTGGTTCTGGGCACCAGCTAATTGTTTTGCAGCACCCCAAAGGCCAACAGAAGTGGAGACGATAGTCATCTCTGAAGCAATCTCTAATGTCATCATACTGAGTAGCCAGCTGAGGAGTAATTGGTCAGTGGACTCCTAATCCTAAAAGTTTGGGTTGGGTTTAGTTTGATCTTTGTCGGAGAGAAATTGTGGAGGACAGGGCTTTGTGCCATTTACAAAACCTTCTAGTTTATACCCTTTGATGATGGGTAATACATGGGTGAGCCATAGGGATTAATTAGCTATGTCCAGCTTGACAGAACAGACTACCAAAGGAAAGGAATTTTTCTCTGCGTTTTTAGATAGTAACAAATCTTAAGCATGACCGCCTGAAGCAGATTGATTGCCAGAGGATTTTGACATGGCGATTTGCCTTTTGTGGCTTTGAAACCAAGTTAAGATCCTCAAAGTCACAGATATATTATGGAATGGCTTATCTAGCCATGCATATTATCGCTGTATTTATAAGATTACTAGGTACAGTAACACATTACATTAAGGCCAATATAATAGGAAGGTTACAACAGATTCGAAATAATAGGATCGTGGGTTTAATGGATAATTAACAGAATATTAGTCCTGGTCCTGCAGGAGAGGGTTATCTATGAGTCAACAGATTGGGCTTCTCCATATTGGGCTTGACTGATTTTATTTGTGGTTTATTAAGTCGAATCCTCTTTTCCAAAGAAATATCTGAATTGGATTGCCACGTAAGCATGAGTCACTAACAAAAAAAAACAAGGGAAGAATCCCTCTTCTTTTTATACAATATTATCATCCATCCTACTTTACAAATGTACAATGGCCGAAGACGTTACCCTTGTGTGGACTATGAAAGCATATAGAACAAACATTTATTAAAGACTCGATTTTACTGTAAAAATAGTTGTGTTAACATAAACATGGGATTTCAATTCAGTGTCACTCAAATTTATAATTTTTTTCCCTCAAACTCTCCCTAATAATTACATATATTAAGATGCGTAATCTATAAAACAAATAATTTTCAATGCAAATAATAAAAATATATATATTAAGAAAAATTAACACGTGTTTTCAACAAATAATAACTATCTAAACAATTTTTTTAATATCTATAAATTAATTAGCCTATGTAGTTAGAAACCAAAACAAGAGAGTCCTAGTATGAAACATACAAACACTAGACATAAAGGCTATAAACAATCTCAAGGTTGCCCAAAACATGGCTTATAAATAATCTCAACCACGATTATTCCAATTACGTACACGATTTCTTATTATTTGATATGTTGACTTTGACGCAGTCAAATCTCTCTGCTGGGATATCTTCAGATCCAAGCCAGCTTCATAAAATTTAGTGTTGACATACAAACTCATTATCCAGCCAGTCTCCTTTCTTTGATTGAAACTTTTCGCAAACCAAACTCTTTCATACAGTAATGTATAAGACGAAAATAATCATACAATATAGTTTATCAAATGCCCAAGAACAAATTAAATAATTATATTGTATAATTATTTTTGTGGTTATTTTTTCTGTCAATTATTATGCTGTACATACCATGCATGATTTAACAACCTCTTCACGTCGCCGTTTCGTTTAAGTAACCTTTTTAATTTCTTCGCACTTGTATGTCCGCTTTCGTCTTTTTACATCTCTCTGCTTAACAGCTTCACTCCACTACACAGTCCACAGTGTGCACTAACGACTGTTCAAACTTTTAAGAGAACAACAAACGGTTGAAGAATTGAGGTCGCGTGTCCACGGGCGACGGTGGCGCGTGGTGAAACGTCATCGTCATCCGCTAGATGTCAGAGAACAACCGAGAATGACGGAACAGGTCGTATGGAGCCCACAAACTATCTAGCGGGCACGGCCTCTTCGAGTCAAGCCGCAGCCATGGCTTCCCCTTCCCGCTCCAGTGAAGCAGGCTCACCGGTCCGGGATGAAGATCCCGGCACAAACCTTCCAGATTGTCGCCGCCGAGACCGTGCTGGTTCCACCGGTGCCCCACCCTCTCGACTTCGCCGGCGAACACCAGTAAGAACGGAGGCAGCGAGCCCAGCTCGTAGATCCGGTAGCGCTTCTGAATTCTCATCCAGTTCTCAAGCTTCTCTGTATACTTTCCTTCCCTCCATTTCCACAGGTCGATCACCATGACGCCGGTGTTGAAGTAGCATGGCTTCCGTCCTCGAAACGACGCCGCATAGGTCGGATTTGACCAGAACTTGGAGGTGAAGTAGTTGGTAAGATTGGCGTGACAATACTCAGGCGCGCCAAGCAGACGCGCCCCCAAATCGATGTTCCAGAGCTTCGCGACGTCATCCACCACGATCAGATCCGAATCGAAGTAGATTATCCGGCGAACTGCGGCCGGTAGGAGGTCGGCGAGATACATTCTCGCGTAGTTGAGAGGCTGATCGAGAGCTCGGCGAATAGAGTAGGAGATCTTCCCCTTGACGAGATTCGAGTCGAAGTGGTACATGTGGAAGTTGAGGTACGGGAACGTCGAAGTGATGATCCTCCGAAGCTCCGAACGCCGGTGTGTGGTGGCGATGAAGTGGAACACCACATTCTCCGGACAAGACGAGTGCTGCAGAACGGAAAACACGCCGGCGACGGAACCACGGAGATAAGTGGCATCAAGAGTCATCGCGATGTGTATGACGGACGGATTATAAGCTCGTCCGTCGAGGTCTGACCTTGCCCTCTTGGGACATTCCCTTCCATTGCGAAATGCCGGTGCCTCCCTGAACACCGGAAGGACACCGGTGCCATCAGAGGCCGGGAAACACACGACGGCGACGAGGAAGATGACAAAGACTGTGTAGCAACGGAGTGTCGGTAGCATGGTAGGGTGCGGGATAATAGATGAGAGAGAGAGGAGGCATTTTGGTACCTTAAAAAGTAAAGGGTAGTTTTGGAATTTCGTAATTAAATTCGAATTGGGTGTGGTTATTGTGGGGCCCGCGAAAACGAAATGGAGGGATTTTGCCAGGCTGGAACGACGCGTGAATGAGCAGGGGGCGATGTTAGAACTCAGAAGTTAGAAGCGAGTGTTTCCATGTTGGTATCGTGGAGCGCCAACTCATCGTAGACATCGGAGATATATATTCCTGTACTTTGTAATCCTGTCGTTTAATGGTGACTGGTGACTCTAAAGCGTAGGATTAAGAATGAACGGCTGCGATCTGATGGGAGTTTATTTGCTCAGAGTTTACATAGGGAAATTATATTCAATGACCCCATTTTAAGTTATCCCATTATTACTGCTAACTAACGCTGATCCGGTTTTTTTTTTTTTTTTCTCCTGCTCGAATGCTGATCCGATTTTGATATATAGACTATTTACAAAGTTAATATCATTTCTCTTTTTTTTTTTAATTAAGGAGGTTGGGATTGAACCTAAATTTACTGTCATATGGGGCACTACCTATACCACACGGCCTAAAGAGAGTTGGTAAAGTTAATATTATTTCTAACTTCTAAATATAAAACATAAATTTAAAAAAATTAAGGAGAAGGACTGTGGAAGAATAATAATTATTATAAAGGGTCTAAAAAATTATAATTATTTTGAAAGACTAGAAATTAAAATAGTAATTTGTTTATTACTAAATTACTCTTAACTACCTCCCTGGATTTTCTTTATCTCATTGTACATATTTGACGGTTAAAGATTAATTTATGTTCCCTCGTCTTTTTTTTATAAACCCATCTTAAACAATTATTTTAGAACTCTAGTGCCTATGCCCATAGACCCTATTAATACATACATATATAGTTTTGTTTCAGTGTATCAAAATAAGAAATTCATAAATATTCTGCTTTTAGTGTATCAAAATAAAATATTTTTTTCTCCATGTAAGAAAATAAAATATCAATTATCCTAGTTTATAATAATAAATATTACTGTATCATTCAATATATTTTTGGAAAAATTGCGTTTTGGTCCGGCCAATAGAATTTATGATAAAATGGTCCCGCGAAATCGCGTAATTGCAAAAAAGTCTTATGGAACTTTTCTATAATTAATTGCCTTAATAAAATAATATTTCTCTCTCCCCCTGATATGACAATTGACGTGTGTCAATCAACTCCCTCTCCTCTCTCTCTCCCCCATTTACAACTTCATTTGGCTCTATTGACAACTTCGTCTGTTTCTATTAACAACTTCGGGTGGCCCTATTGACAATTATAGTGCACTCTCTCTCCCCCCTCTCCCCCATTGACAACTTCATCTGGCCCTATTGACAACTTCGGATGTTTTTATTGACAACTTCGAGTGGCCCTATTGACAACTATAGCGCACTCTCTCCCCCTATTGACAACTTCATGTGCCCGATTGACAACTTCGGGTGTTTCTATTGACAACTCATGGTGTTTCCATTAACAACTATACCAGACAACTATAACATTGAGTTGTCAATGGAAACACCATGAGTTGTCAATTGAAACACCCGAAGTTGTCAATCAGGCCACATGAAGTTGTCAATAGGGGGAGAGAGAGAGTGCACTATAGGTGTTAATAAAGCTACCCGAAGTTGTCGATGAAAATAGCCGAAGTCATCAATAGGGCCAGATGAAGTTGTCAATGGTGAAAAGGGGGAGAGAGAGGGAGGGGGCCAGTGATTGACTGACGCGTCAGTCAAACTCTCTCTCCTACATTGACAATTTCATCTGCCTCTATTAACAACTTCGTCTGTTTCCATTGACAACTATAGCGCACTCTCTCTCTCCCCCATTAACAACTTCATGTGGCCCGATTGACAACTTTAGGTGTTTCCATTGACAACTCACGGTGTTTCCATTGGCAACTCAATATTATAGTTGTCAAGTATAGTTGTTAATGGAAACACCTTGAGTTGTCAATGGAAACACCTGAAATTGTCAATCGGACCACATGAAGTTGTCAATGGGGGAGAGAGAGTGTGTACTATAGTTGTCAATAGGGCCACCTAAAATTGTCAATGGAAATACCCAAAGTTGTCAATCGGACCACATGAAGTTGTCAATTGGGGGGAGAGAGAGAGAGTGCACTATAGTTGTCAATAGGACCACCTAAAGTTGTCAATGGAAACAGCTGAAGTTGTCAATAGGGCCATATGAAGTTGTTAATGGGGGAGAGGGGGAGAGAGAGGAGAGAGGGAGTTGACTAACGCGCGTCAGTTGTCATGTTAGAGGGGGAGAGAGAAAAATATTATTTTATTAAGGCAATTAATTACAGAAAAGTCCTATGGGACTTTTTTGCAATTACGCGATTTCCTAGGACCATTTTATCGTAAATTCTGTTAGCCGGGACCAAAATGCAATTTTCTCATAAATTTTTGGGAAAATGGCACCTAGGTCCCAATGACCAAACATAATTATAAAAAAGCCCCCCACTTTTCCCTTACCATATGGTCCTTAGGGACTTTTTTATAATTATGTTCATATGGAAAATTACCCTGCTGCCCCTGTCATTTTCTACAGTCCTCCCTTGTCCTTTTGTGCAATGGAGAGAGAAAGGAAAATATTAAAAAATGTGTGGGTACTGTTCACAACGAATAAGCATTTTAACAACTTTGCAGGCCGTTTTGACAACTTCGTCAGCATATTTTGACAACTTCTCAGGCGGGGGGTACTGTTCACTAGCCATAGGAAGT
>JBAGKO010000004.1:3847580-3867888 GCA_037177275.1 Acacia concinna | reverse complement strand
AAGCTATTCTGATAACATTATTCAAACACTCCCATTTTTTTCAACCCATGGTTTCACAAAAGCTATTCTGGAAAATCTCTTCTGCAAAAGCTATTCTGCAAAAACCAATCCAAACAAGCCCTCAGTCATAAGTACGATTCGTAGTTTCGTACAATGGATCCCCCCAAAAAAAAATTTCGTGCCCCACCTGTTTTTTTCAATATTATTTATTTAAATTCATTTTCAAGAGAATATCAATTCAGGGGAGGGGGTAGGCAGCTTAAAAAATAAATTTGAAGGATTTAAATTCATTTTTTTATGAAAAACTTTTAAAGCATCTAGACATCCCAACCATGGTTTTTTTTGGGGGGGGGGGGGAGCCAGATTTAATGAATAATTAATCAGTTCTCATGTTGCCATTCAAGGAAAATTGAAGGTGATATGTGCTGAAATACACCCATTCTTTAATCCAGGAAAATAGACTTATTCTCTCATTCAATATTTCCCTCTGTCCAATTTTATTTAAGGGAAAATTAAAATAAATGACCTAAATTTTGTTATGAACAATTTAGTCATTTTAAATTTATATTATTATGTTCAATCTTTTTAAGTAATTATAGTTTTTATGGTCCTTTATAATAAATATGACTAAAATTATCTATCATTCAATTGTGATATGATGTATTGTTTTCTTACTTTTTATTTTTCACCTGATTCCATATCCATAGAATCAATATATTGTTAATAAGTTGTGCAATTTATATTATCAGTATCAATATCAATCAAGCTCTTTTTTAGTAATAATTAATTAAGCATTTTTCATAAAAATAAAGCTAAACTCATTTCATATTTTTTTTAGGATATAATATATTAGTTACGTTTTTTATTTTATTAAAATTAAATAAATTCATGAAAATAAAAATAAATCATATAAAATTTATTGATTTATAAAAAAATTATAATTTAAAAAATTGAAGAATGGATAATTTTTGATAGTGAGAATTGAAAATTGAGAAAATTATAGTTTAAATTTAGAATTTTAGAATTTTTTATTAGTTTTAAAAATATGGGGAATACATTAATTTTGTCAGGGGTGTTTTAGTATTTTTAAGTTTATATTTTTGTATTTGAATCTTTTAAATAATTACAACTTTTATGGTCATTCTCACTAAATATCTTTTTCTCTAGGCTCTTCATTTTCATTTTCTCTTTTATTTTTCTTAAAACTATATATTTAAAAAAAATTAGAGTGCAAACTGCAAACACTTATGGCTTCAAATTATAAGTTGGAGTGAACCTCAACATCTCATTAATAAAACAACTTTCTTGTTAGATCTAGACTGTCTGAAAGGACTAGGATAGTACAGATTTATTTGATTTTTTAAAAAAAAAGTTATTTTAATAGGTACAAACACTAATGGCTTTAGATATGGATAATCCATATATGACGAGTTTATATTGTCAATTGAAATGATTTCAGTGGTATTCGAGACTGGTTCCAAAATGAACTCATTCTCTTGCTCAATACTTCTAATATCCACATATTTTTAATAAACTATATTTACTTTTTCTGATATCCTATAAGATTTCATAACACCGGGCAATTGACGTTCATTCACCATGTTTAACAATGATGGAGGGCTGGGAGTTCTAACATTAATGATGATGGATAGTATGGGTGGAAATAAGCGTTCTATTAGGGGCCTCAGGCCTCTAATCTAGTCATTTGATTTGTTTGAAAACTTGTAACAAATGTAAGCTTGCTAGAAAGGTTTATTTTCTTTAAAAAGTTATGCCCAAGCCTATTAAGAAGCCAGTTAGGCCGGCTTGACCTTATTATAGATATATAATGTTATAAAAAAAATACATAAAAATAAGTATTGAATGCAACATCTTAATTTTTATTTTTGTAATTTAATTATTAGAGTAAAAGAAATTATCAAAAAGTGATTAGCAATCAAAATAATATAAAATGATTATAATAAAAAAGGAAAAAGGTAAAAAAGAGAAATAAAAGAAACATGGTTAAAAGAAAACAGAAAAAAATATAGGAAGAAAGGTTTAACATTTAAAAAAGAAAAAAAAAAAGACTTCAAACCCGATTTGTTAAGGATAAAATTTGGCTTGACCTATTTTATTAAATTTGCTAAATAGATGAACAAAATACATAACTAAAAATGTTGGTAGCAAGTAATCTAATGTGTATAAATAAGCTGAGTGACTGCTTCAATTTTTGCTTCTCAGGCGATGGAGATAACTATATATATGGCATTTAATAGATTTCACCCTGGAAATGGCATTGCAGTAGAATACTGTTCATTTTAATATTTATTACAGGCACTTAATAACAATTTTACATAAAGCAATAAAATTAGTTATTTCTTGTAACATATTAAAATCACCCCAATAAACAGTTACTCCTCTAGTTCTTAATATAGGAATTAATTAAAAAGTTGTTTTTTTTATTTAAAATGTCAAAAACCTATTTTGTATGTATGTCAATATTTTATTAATTTACCATTATTGATATTTCGTCAATAATAATCAATTAAAAGAGAGATAAAGGGAATTAAAGAAGATGATTATAATATTTTAAAAAATATATCATATTAAATAATTTCTTTAATATAATTAAATTAAGTGAATATGTCTTGAATATAAAAGGAATTATAGATTTTTGGTCGCACACAATAATCCCACCACACATATATACCCACTTTGAAGTTAGATCCATAACCTCCCACTGCTGTACAATAAAATTTTGTGACAAATTTACCCTTTAAGATAAGTTTAAATCGAGTGAGTTGGTACAAGTTTAAGGGTGTATTTGGAATAACGGTGAGATAACGAACTTATTTATAATTAGACTAATGGATAAGTCAGATTAGATATAAGTCAATTTGTGTATGTTTGAATTGAAGGTAGAATAAGTGACTTATTTAAAAGTAAAATGTGTTTGGTTGATATGTTAAAAAGTAACTTATTGTGACAAATGACTAAAAAGGACATGAATATTAGTAAATATTATATATATTGCAAAATTTAAAAATTATACGAGAAAAAAGAAAAATTAATTTTAACACAAGTTAAGAATAAAAGCTTAAAATATATAATTAATAACAAGATTAAATGATTAAAAATTTATATAAATTATAAAGCAAAGAAATGTAAAGTTTTTTATGAAATAAAATCATTAATAAAATTATAAAGGTTGACTTTTTTCGCTTCCTTAATTTCTCTAAAAAAAATCAACTGGGTCTTATAAGTAGGACTTGAAGGAGTCTTATTACATGTAAATATATTGTGATATTTATACTACCTCTAGTCCTAATTATAAGAACTAATTAACTTTTTTTCTCTTTCTTAATTTCTCCAAGAAACCAACTGGGTGTGATAATTATGACTAGACGGAGTTTTATTACATGTAAATATATTGTGATATTTATACTGCTTCCCATTCTAATTATAAAACTTGGTTGAATTTTTTAGAGAAGTTAAGGAGATAAAATAAATTTTGTAATAATATTTTATGTTGTATTTTATTATGTTATGTAATTTATAATTAAAAAAGAAAGAAAAAACTGAATAAGCAAAACGTTCAAAGAAAATAAGCATCAAATTTTTGTTTATAAGATTAAGTCACTTATTATATATAAGTCCAATTACCTTATTTTTTTACTAAACTTGTGAATAAGATATTAAAAGGGAAAACGTCCATTGTTGCTAAAACGTCCGATTAAATGCCTATAAGACATTCCCAAACACACTGTCAGCAGCTGCTGCTAGAACGTGATTGGAACGTTGATAGATATTCATCATATCATTGAGCTCAAGATTAATCACATGTTGAGTTTGGTTTAAACATGTTGGCTTAGTTTCCTTGAAATTTCCTTACATTCATAATAAAAAAAAATCAATATCTGTTTTATATTTAGCTTCGCATCTAACAACCTAGCTACTATCACCAAATAATTGTACCTTTACCTCGAAGTCGCAGTTTGGTACTACATAATAAAGATTCACTTGTTAATTGCGCATCGGCAATGCTACCTTCTATCATTTAATTTATTAACTACTAGCATCAATGGATCTAGCTAGAAGACCAAGTGCTGGTAATTAATTATTACTCTCGTTTTATTTATAGGTTTAAATTACATAATTCTCATATATAAATAAAAGTTTTATTTATAAATAGAACTCCAGTGTTAGTTCATTGTTCCCAACAAATTCAACTAGGGTAGGTAGTTTCGGTTGGATTTCAACTCGACTAGTTATAATAGTTAAATCTATCTCCTCCGGTCGTAGTTGTATCCATCTATGCACTTAGCTTTCTCCAAATTTGACTTTGTGATTGTCGATCGATTAAGTGCCAATGATGATTGGAACAAGATATATTAACTTTATTATTTTGAATAATCACAATACCTACTACTACTACTAACTATTCCAAATTTTGCATTGAAAAAACAAATGAAGTCTTATGCAGAGCTAACTAGGTTACTCTAAGTACCTCCTTAAAATATGTTTGCCGATTTATCCCTTCATTAAACTCATTCCTTAATATCAATCCTATTTTTGAACTGAGTTTCCCTTCTTCATGTTTGTCTATTAAAAAAGAAAATGATGGTTCAATTAATTAAGATAAACTAACTCTTAACAAATTCCTTTTTTTTTTATTACGTTCTTGCAAATTAAATATCCCCCTTGAAACCATACAATGAATGGGGAAAAATTAATAAATAATGCATTTCAATCGTATGATCACTTGTCTAATGAATTATATATTCAAGATAATTAACATTTTCTGCATCTACTCTTACTTGAAGATTCCAAAGTATGGATCCTTAATTGATAATCCTATTTGTTACATGCCACTCTTGAGGGTTGCATAATTGTAAAGTTTGATAAATAAGTGGCTTGTTGCCACATATAAATAACTTGATCTTTTATCTGTCTCAAAAAAAAATGTTTTATATTATCTCAGTTTCCATGTCCAATAAACCTTATTAATAATTTTAAAATTTAAAATTTTAAAAAATGTAAAACTTTTTTAAAAGTCATTTTTTTTAACCTAAGGCTCTTTTAACCCATTTCCCATCGAGAAAAACGTCTCTTCACTTAATATCTCAACTATTATATTATGTTTTAATTGGTGAAATTTAATGCTATGTAAAAATATTATAACTATATATTTTTATTTTATTTTATCTTATAATACGTGCGTAACATTCAATCTCACAAATTAAAATATGATCAAATTGTTAGACATTAAATGGAGATAAAGTAGAGAAAAACATTAGTAGAGACATTCCTCATCCTTTAACACCAACCAGTTAATCACATCCTCTAAAAGGTCAAGTAAGACCTTTTTAAACGTGAAGTTGTAAGTTTACTTTTATGTAAAAAGTAAAAAGGATGCGTGAGTTATAACCCAAAAATAAAAAAATAATTTCATTATCATTAAACCCTCATTAACTCATACTTAATAGATTTTTAGACGAACATCCACCCATTTTTTATCACTTTGAAATATAAAACCCACAGCCTCTCCCTGTTCCATGAGAGAGGTGTATCAAACCTAGAGGCTCTTGATAACTTTACAAACACGTATGTGTATCAACCTATACTCTTTCTCCGTATTTTAAATGTAAGGCATCTTTTTTCTCATTTTATCTTGTATATTTATAATTTGACTACCTCTGATTTTAATAATAAGATTTAGTTAACTTTTCTAGAAAAATTAAAGAAATAAAATAAGTTACTTAATTATATCATATGTTGTATTTTATTATATTATATATTAGTTTATAAGTTAAATAATATATTTTAAAGAAAAATGATACATTTTAACATTTTAAAGTAATGTAATTAGCTTTTTCAATATTCTTCAAAAAATTCAACTAAATCTTATAATTATGATTAGAGGGAGTATTTTTGTTTAAAACTATCTTATTTAACTTATACAATAATTTATATAATTTAATGTTACAAATGAATATTTAGGAAAAGACATATAACATATATTATAATTAAATAACTTAATTAATTTTTAAAAGAGAAAATCCCATAAAAAGACTAGGGAAATAGGTAAAGAACGGATTAGAGCTGCGAAATGTGGAAATCCCAAATCAAGCATTTTTATACTTTTTTTCTTGGAATTACGAAAATACACTGAATTTTAATAACACGAGGCATTTAATTCACAACAAAATTATCTCAATTAATAACATCAGAAGCATTTAGGTAATGCATATTTATGCTGTGGGTTTAGGTACTATGTATTTACGCTGTGAGTTGTTGTGTTGGTGTTGTTAATTAAAATAGTCTTATTGTGAATTAAAAGCCTCTTGTTATTAAAATTCAATGGCATTTTTGTAATTCCAGGACAAAAAGTATAAAAAGGCCTGATTTGGGATTTTCCCATTTTGTAGCTCTAATCCGCCCTTTACCTATTTCCCTGCTTTTTTTCTAAGATTTTCCCTTTTTAAAATTTACTTATTTCTTTCATATTGAAATTAGATAAAGTGAAAATGACACTTAAATACTATTTGAATTTTCAAAACTTAAAAATGTCTGTTAACATTTCAAAAAGACACCAAGGTATTATGAACCAAAATGAGGGTTTTTTTTTAAAGTGAAAAGTGACCCAAAAACTAACGAATTCTATTACTCTTATGGATAATCACATTACTCTTATAGCGAAAAAAATTTCCTCTATCATTTGTTTTCCAAATTTGCTGAAGTGAAAAGTGATCTACAAACTAGCGAATTCTACTACTCTTATGAGTAATTTCATTACTCTTATAGCGAAAATCCCCTCTCTCCTCTATCACGGGCACATTCCTCTTTCCTCTGTCACTATACGTCAGTCAGTGTTAGTGTCAGATGAACAGTGACAGATGAATAGTGACAGAGGGAAAGAGAAAAACAGAGATTAGAAAGTTATAGTGAAATCCATTATTCTTATGGATAATCCTATTACTCTTATAGTGAAACCCTGCTACTATTCACATCAAAAAATTTAAAAAACCCAATTTAGTTCATATTTTTTTAAAATATTAACAAACTTTTTTAAATTTTGCAAATTCATGTAGTATTTAAATGGAATTCTCCCTTAAATAAATATATTTCGTATCAATGAGTAGCCACTTTGTCACATTTTAATAATAATTAAATTTCTTACCTAATCCCCGTGTGGTTTTCTATACATTCGATATCTTTATTCTTTGGAGGGGAAAAAAAAACGTCACGGATGAAACATTGCCTCGTCAGTCCCTCGTGAAGGTCTATTAAGAGAGAGAGAGATATATATATATTTATATGTATGTATGCATACCCCTTCTCTATAAATATGTGTTATTTAGTATAAAAAATAAATTATTTATAAGTGATTTATTGTGTAATAAGTATATATATATATATATCTTTTCAGTAACGTTCATTTTCTCTCTCTGTCTCTGTTCTCTTTCTCTATATACTAATAATTCTTCTGCCCCATTTGACCAATTGACCACTTTCCCTCCTTTTTACGTTATCACTCCCGCTCCCATTCACTCCTCAGTACTGCGAAAATGTCACTCCCCTTCGTCTTCTCCTCCATCTTCGTCTTCATCTTCACCACCACCTCCACCTCCACCTCCACCTCCTTCTCTACACCTTATCCTTACGGTAAGCTCTCAATCTCTTCTCACTTTCGTTATACTAATCATTCAATGTCTTACCTTGTCTTCGTACTGATTCATGCCTTTCTTTTTCAAATCCTTCTCGCAGGTTTATCTTACCACATTGACTGCGGTAGCCCCACCAACACCAGTGACCCATTCAATACCACCTGGCTCTCCGACCGCTTCTTCACTGGCGGCGCCTCCTCCGTCGTATCCGAGCCACTCCGATTTCAATACCCCTACGAGAAGACTCTTCGCTTCTTTTCCGTCTCTCATGGTAAGAAGAACTGCTACATTGTGCCCGCTCTACCCTCCGGTCGTTACTTCCTTCGCACGTTCGTTGTTTACGATAACTACGATGGCAAGTCTCATACACCTTCTTTTGATGTCGCCGTCGAGGGCACCGTTGTCTTCAGCTGGCGATCTCCCTGGCCTGAATCTGTAGCTCTTGGGGGTGCGTATTCCGATCTGTTTGTTTACGTCACAGACGGTGAGGCTGATGTTTGCTTTTACAGTTTGGCCACTGATCCTCCGGTAATCTCTTCCCTTGAGGTCGTACACGTCGATTCCTTGTCTTACGATTCAACGAGTATAGGAAATACGTACATTCTCGTCAATTATGGGAGGTTATCTTGCGGAACTGTGCAATGGGGTCCCGGATTCAGCAATGACACTGATCTATTTGGTAGGTCATGGCAGTCCGATTCCGAATTCCGATCAAATTTCGGTGCATCGAGTCACCAGAACCGTGACGGTGTTAGAGCTTTATCCACAAGGAACACCATAAGTGGAACTGAACAGAAGCCCAATTACTTCCCGATGAAGCTATACCAGTCAGCGGTGACCGTTGGTGGAGAAGATGGTGTGTTGGAGTACAATTTGAATGTGGACGCGAAGTTGGATTACTTGGTGTGGTTGCATTTTGCCGAAATTGATTCGAGTGTGAAGAAAGCAGGGGATAGGATGTTTGATGTGTTGATGAATGACAAGAATATTACTAGGATTGATATATACAAGCAGGTGGGAAGCTTTGCTGCGTTTACTTGGCACTATATAGTCAGGAATTTGAGCAGTAGTGTTTTGACTGTGAGGCTTGTCGCTGCAGTAGGCGCCCCTCTGATTAGTGGGCTTGAAAATTATGCTTTGATTCCTAGTGACCCTTCCACCGTGCCGCAACAAGGTATATTGCTGAACTGTTGCTGCATTTACTATATACTGATTGGCGAACAAATATGAATTATCTTATTTGGCATCCGAAATCTGAAATTATACTTGTAAGTTGTTTAGAGGTCAATGGAAAGACAATTAGGGTGGAGGAGAAAAAGGGAAGTTAGCAATACAATGCTAATGTTAATGGTTAATGTGATTACATTTTTAACATAATTTTTAGGCGTGTGGACTATCCCATGGAGGGAAGTATTTAACTGGGGATCCTTTTGCAGCAATTGCCATGAAAGCATTGAAAGAGTCACTTCGTGTTCCTGATAGAATGGGTTGGAATGGAGATCCTTGTACTCCTACTAACTGGGATGCTTGGGAGGGGGTAACCTGCCGCATGAATAAGAATCATGCTTCCCTCGTGATAAGTGAAATGTAAGCATGTCTTACTCTTCTTTTAAATTTTTATTTACATTTTTAAATTGAATTTTGGAAGAGGATTTATGGTTCATGCGCAATGGCTATCTATTACTGTGAAATCTTACTAAATGACTTGGCATACTTAAATGTGAAAGATAAAAGAATAATGAGGAGGTCAGGTTCCAACTCATCGAACATTCATATGGTAGGAGAATGAAAATAGTCATTTAGCTGGCTGTAAGCAAGCAATATTGTGGCGAAAATAGCTTCGTTTTTTTACAAAAAAAAATTGTGAATTGTATTGTTATTTACAACTAGTATAAAACACCTTTTTGGGGGTTTTCATTTTTGTTTTTTTTGGGTGAAGAAGCTAGATAGAGGACTATGGGCGAAACAGCTATTACCCATATGCATATAAAAATGATTGATCCACAAGAAGAAAGGAAGAAAAAGAAGTTTCATGTTGTTTCTTCTTTAACTTATAATTCTTTTTTTTAATATGACATTGATTTTATCTTTGTTTTGATGTTAACTACAGAGATCTTGGCAGTCAAGGCTTGAAAGGGTACATAAGTGACGAGATTAGTCTTTTGTCAGACTTGGTAAGCCTGTAAGTATCAACTGCTAAAAGTTTATATAAATTAATAATGCCGGACATCTTTCACTAATCGCTATACAACTTAGATAGGTTGAGGCTAACCATTACATAACTCTTCAGTAAGAAATATGATAGGTCCAGATTTGTTTCTTGGGCTAAAAGCTTTCTAGCGCCTCTGCTGTTTATGTGATTTGAACAGCAATCAGAACCAGCAGTTTTCTTTATACTCTCCTTTTTCCTTGTTTTCCGTACAGGTCCCTTGAATTAGAATGACACCAATGTTTATTTTCAAATGGATTGGTTTTGATTCTTCAAAGTTTCAGTAAACTTTTTTCTCTCATTTGGTGGCTACGTTATTTAACGTCAAATTTAAAATTGGAAAAATTGTGTTGAGATCTCGAGTAAGGGAATATACATCAAAGAAGTCCCATAAAATCAACAAATTACAGTGAAGTCTCTTAAGACTTTTTTTGTTGTTAATTCGAATTGTTCAATTAATCAAATGCCCTTAGTTGTCAACGACAGCCTCTGGGGTTGTTGACAACAACCTCTAGGGTTAGTTGTCAATGGAGGCTTTGCCATTAACAACCTCAGGCTGTCGTTGACAACAACACCAAGGGTGGCCATTAACAACCCTAGGGACTATCGTTGACAACTAACCCCAGGGGTTACTATTAACAACCCCATGGGCTATCATTGACAACTAGGGACATTTGAGTAATTGAACAATTTGAATTAACGACACAAGAGTCCTAAAGGACTTCATTGCAATTTGTTAATTTCACGGGGACTTCTTTAACATAGATTCCCTTACTCGGGACCTCAACACAATTTTCTCTTTAAAATTTTCTCAACTATGTTGACCAAATCATCGTGGTTGTGGTGCCACAAAATACCTGATAACATTATAACCTGCCACAATTGCCCATCATATGTATGTTTTCAAGGACATTTTGTCTTCTATTCCAATTTATTTGTCATATTTATATTGTTTTCAATCATCTAGTAATATCTCTTAAAAATTACAGGAACTTAAGTTCTAATTCTCTGCGGGGTTCAATACCTTCTGGGTTCGGACAAAAATCCCTGATACGACTGTAAGTATTACTGATGGTATTTGTTACTTAGTCTTTCTACGGGGCTTTGTTTTCATATTTTTTGCAAATTCACAAAACTCAGCCTACTGGAGCTCATTCTTCAATGAATAACAATCAAGTTTCTATACCTACATTGAAGTATTATTTACTTAGAAGTTAGAATTATAACTCTTGTAAGGAGTTTGCCATTAGTCTGACAATTCTAATACTTTCAGAGTTCATGTATCTTTCTTGCACAATTGTTTGTCGGCCACTACTCATTCCACATAACTAGTAGCGTTACTTGTTCCTTATAATAAAATTATAACACAGCAATCTAATCTGTATAAAGGAGAAATAAAAACGACCTTGTTATTATGCTATACTTAATTTATTTTTTTATAACGTATGCACCAGGGATCTGTCCAAGAATGAGTTAACAGGTTCCATACCAGACAGTTTAGTCTCTTCAAGTTTGCGGCTTGTGTAAGTATCCATTGTGTTATCTATTAACTCTCTTTCCATTACATAAAAGCCATAAACGTATCATGATTGGAATCTAGTTCTGAAATTTGCTTGGATACACTTCTCTTAAACATTTTGATAGTTTATTAAAATCTTTCAAAACTGGCGTGTGTAAAAAATATGCAAAAACTTAGGACTTGAAGGGATAAACTATTTTCAGCCCTTTATTTATAATGTTTAAAATATCAAAACATGACAGTGAAACTATCTCCTATAGATAGATGATTAATAAGATAAATTCGACCTAGTCACATCAATGCCAAGAAAAAACTTACCACAAGGCCAAGCCTTAGCTTTGAGGCGACTTTAAGTCAGTAAATCCTCGGCCATCATCTGCTGATTTCACAATATCATCTACATAACCAGACAATATATTTCCCCGCGTAGGACTGTAATAATCAAGTACATTGATCCACTCCACACCTTTGAAGCTTCAAGGGTGTAACTAGTTCGCTACAGTCTACACCATGACCAATGCCAAATTAAACCATATAATGACTTCTTTAAACTGCATGCTACTTTGCTCTCCTTGGAGCAACAAACTCCATCTGTTGCTTCACACAAACTTCTTGAACATCTTCATGAAGGAAAGAGTTCTTAATATCTTACTTTTGTAAAGGCCAATTGAAGGTTGAAACTACAGAGATGAGGCTGATGCATTAGCAGTTTTCTTGGGTTTAAAGTGTTCAGAAATCAAAGATGAGCCTTATTTAGTATCTCCTCTTCTTATATGGATAGATTGAGTATATACGTTAACTTGTATTACAGTATTGCTTTGGACTTTGGTGTTTTATTTTTCGCTAATCCATTTTATTTTAACAGGCTATTGAATGATAACTTTTTGGAAGGACAAGTGCCAGAAGGACTTTATTCAATTGGTGTGCATGGGGGAGCTTTTGAGTATGTCACTTTAACTCGTGTTTCTGTATTCCACTATACTCAGAATGGAATATTGGTTAATTTATCTTTCTTGGATGATATCCCTATCTGGCTGACCATTCTATTTGTCTTTCTGTCTAAATTAAGCACAAGTAGAGCCACAAAAGTCCCATGTGAACTCACTGTGTCATCTTTATCAGCTTTGAAAGATGAAGGAGGAACTTAATGCATGTTCTTTCATAAAAATCGATCTGGCTTTTCTAAGTGTCCATTGTGGGTTCTAGTTCTCTTCTCATGTAAAGTTTATTCAATTTGTATATTTCTGGAAGACTGAAGTAAATTTCGGACTACATATGAAAACTGTCCCATCTTGAGTAATGCTCAATATTCTTAATTGAATGACAATATAAAAAAATTTGACCTCTGCCATTGGTTTTTGTTTTACTGCGCATGGAGTTTTGTCATAAATGACATTAATCAGCTTCCCAATTCCATTTTGTCAGACTTGCGTGTATTTTGTTGGGTTTCTAATTGGTGCAAAAATAGTGTTTCAATATAGGATTTGTTGTTTTTGGTACAACTGTAGGATAGTTTTCTTCTGTCAAAGCTGTAGTCCTCTGTAATACTCAGTTAATTAATGATTTGAATGATAAATATTTTTTTTATTCAGTCTCTCAGGCAACAAGGGTTTGTGTGGTGTGCCGTCTCTGCCAGCTTGTCCTCTATTGTGGAAGAATGGAAGACTATCTACATGGGGCAAAGTTGCAATAGGCTTGTTATGCCTTTTTGTTTTCTGTGCGGTGCTTGTGCTGGTATATATTTATGTCAGGAGGAGAAGGAACGGATATGATTTTGGTCTTCCCCATGAATTAATGTGTAAGTATGACCTCATTTGCATTCTGGTTTTGGCAAGCAATTTTTATTGTCTCAAATATATTAGGTAGTATCATTACCTGTGTGGTTGTTTTTCCTTATGTTACTATATACTTTAAACACGATATACTTTTTGCATATAAGGAGAATTATAACTTTGAACCTAGAGGTTTGGCTTTTTTATGCATAATATATATGTATATTCAACATGAGCGAATCTGTAAATTTTTTTGTTGGAGCCTTGTAGGGGGCATCATGCAACTTTAGTTTAGATCACTTGTAAAGTTTGTCTCCGAGAAGAATATCATGGTTTAACCAAGGCTATTCATCAAAAGGTACTGGACAAAATGGTGGGCTTCATGGCTCCTTGGAATCTGCAAAGCCCATCTTTTTGCGTAATATTCTTTGTAGTGTCAATGTTGCAGTTTTTTGGATTTTTATAATTGGGCTATGTTCAATCCATTTACTTGTGATGAAACGACGTGCTCATCATGTCAAAATTCTCGAGTTACTGAACAGTATTCAATCGGATTGACCAATGATTTCCATTTTTCAACCTCAAACTTGCGACAATTTTCAGACGTGGCAGTGATTTAGAGTCAAACCTTTTGTTGTGGCTTTGTAGTTGGTCGACCTTAGGTGCCACGAGCTTCAATCTTTTTTGTTAAAATCTTGTTGCATTGTGGAAAATAGAAATATTAAAAAGTTTGTTGCAACAGGGAATGCTTTGTGCTCTTAAAAATGATTTTTCATTGGTGCAAATTTGCGGTATTATCCATAGATTCTATTCACATATGCTTGAGGTCAATAGTAGTGAATTACAAGTAAGTTTTCTAAATAATTTTAGGTCCTAATCAGTCAGCATATTCAGTCTGTGTGCATACAAGAAAGTCTAGTTAAAATATACACCAAAACTCTTCCTGCATGATTGAAGCATGTCCCTCATGCGATGTTTGATCCTTAAATTCCTCTTTTTTTTCTTTTTTTTTTTTTTGTGGTAACGTGATCCTTAAATTCTTTGCTTACACTGAGCATGTGTTTTATGTCTTCTTTCACAGCATTAGCCGGCAAGAGAAGCCGATATCAAAGACACAAATCCTTGATGCATCTTGAGATGGAGAGCCAACATGCCAGGGGTTTATCTTCACCATACACTTTACAGTAACCACGTTTCACTGCAAATACATAGGGCTGATTTTCAATGGACGCATTCACACCGACACATCTTTTCCCAAAAAGAAATTGAAAGCTGTAAATAGTAAATACACCCGTCAATGCTATAAGCCATGGTTGATGTGACATCACTGCCTTAACTTTTAAGAGAGAGCAAAGAAAGGCTTCCTGAGGTTTGGCTTTTCTCCTACAGCTTTTTATGTCGTCAAGGTTTGTGGAAGCCACTTATTGCTATGCTGTGTTACAAATTTTTTTGCCACACCCACCACAGACACAACCCGCTATATCAGTAACCCATATACAAAGTTTCAGCCTTTTGATGAATAGGTGATAGGAACACTTCAATTCAGTGCAAGTAATATGAACCACGAGTTAGTTGGTTAGGTGTCTGCTTTGGGCTGACATGCGTCTATTCTGCTTAGCTCAACACTGTACCTTGATATTTACGTTACCCAATAACAGTGAGTGGTCTTTGCGGTGCTATGTTGTTTTTTTTTTCTTTTTTCGTAAAATTAAAGGGAAATGCACTAACAAGTGATCTCCCACTTATAAAGAAGTTCTCATACCATTAGACTAGAAGGCTAATTGGGGGTGCTATGAACTTTTTGAAGTTCTTATATTATTTGCGACTGCATTGGACGTGCCTAATTCTCCTTTAAAAGTTGCTTGCATATCATTATTATATTTAAGCATTAAATGGGGAATTATTTGGGAATTGTGTTTTTTGTTTTTATTTTGAAGCCTTGTATCTGGTATTAGAACGTGTGTGGCATAAAATAGTTGATGTATAATATATTTTCTCTAGATTAGTTCATGTGTTCCCAAATCTCTACCATTGCTTGAGGTGGTTTGCCTTTCTTTGCTTCAGCTGACCTCTACCTAACTAACATCTCTCCAATAAATTCTCACTTCAAGAAGTAAAAAGGCCCATTATTTCTTTCTAGATTGAGTTGTATTTTGTATAATTTATAATAAGTGCAATTTATTATAAATTTTAAATTGATTGTTGTTTAATAATTCCACCACCACTGAATGATATTAGACTGAATTATATGAAACTCTTTTGAACTTCGACTCATGCTTTCTTGATCTTTAAATTTTGACAAAATGACTAAATTTTTAATTATAATTTATTGATAAATAAGTCCTTTACGATAATATATTATTTTAGTGAATTAATGGGAAAAATAATAATGAAAAAGTTACTTGTGTATATATTAAATCTTAAAATATAGATAATTATATGCAGATATTCAAAGTTAAAAATGTTGCTATGTACAAGTATTATTTAGCCATTATATATTTTTTTTAAAGAAAAAACTGATTTAGTCGTCAACTGTTGTAACAGTATAAGAAGAAAAAGGAACCTAACCCCTATTTTTCTTCATTCAACAGTTCTATCTATATATGTGGGACCTTCGCATTTCACCCAAAAAGAAAAGGACAAAAGGCTTCATGGACCCAAATATTGATGATTAATTTGATGAATCTAAACTATTTAAGGGTGTGACTGAGTAAATGTATAGCATTCAAACAAGAACCTTCGACAAAACGACATGGGCAGTAATAGTTAGTTATGAAGTTCATGATTAGTTACAATTTGAAAGGCAACAAAATTATAGTCCAATCCCTATGTGCCGTAGGTCGTCATTTCTGACTTGTGAATCCAAGAATCTTTTCCCAAGTTTTGTTATACACCACTCAATCCTTTGTTGGAATCTTCAACTTTTCAGACCACATTATCAAAATTACGCTTTCCTCCTTATTAATCTTGTATTTTTCTCTATTTCTGTGACTCTGAGCTATCTTTTATTCCAAAAAAAAACATTATATAAACTATAATTCACAATTAGACTAGATTTTATCCCTAATTCAATTAAAAAGGTGCTAATAAGAAACAGTGTTCATTAAAAATTAATAAGATATATATTTAGTTCAAAGTTTTTTTTTAACAATGCGTGAAATTTATAAGATTAATTGCAATACTTAATAGGCATACGTAGTAGGCTCATATCTCCAACTATGTACTAGTATGTTGATATTGATGTTTTGTGGGTTTTGAGTTTGAGTTCTCTTATTTTTCTCCGTCTTTTTCTTTTCAAAATCTTAAATTTACCTATTAGATTTTTTAAAAAAAAACAATGGACGGTCCTGACTCAATGTTTTATAAGATGATTATCTTAAACATAAATTTATATTGATAAAATTTGGCCTAAACAATTCATAACTGCAATACAGACAAACTAAGAAAAATTAATTTACAAGATACTATAACAATAGTTTTATATAATATTAAATTTGAATTATCCATCTTTTAGTTTAAACGTGGAGATGAGATTCACAGGGGGGGCAAAAAAGAAGGGGAAAAAAATTGTAAGAGTACCATCTAATTTTTTGGTTCACGGTCCTTAAATCGTTTTTTTATGCGCATTCCAGCATTTGTGCCTTAACTATAATTAATACTATGTTCATAATATTGTAATTATGTTTTAATTAACTGGTAAATTTTCAAAAATTAACTTTATGGGTTAATAAGATAGTAATTTTCAGTAAATAATGTATATGGAAGCGTTAAATTGTATAATACTTACCAGAAAATTTTCAAATGATATAATATCTTAGATTTTCCATTTGAAAAAAATGGTTTGGATATATTACATTGATGTGGGAAAAAATTATAAGAAAATATTACTGGGACTTAATAAAAGAGATTATTTTGATTCTAAATAGTAAATATATGAACCCAATCCATTTTATCTTCCAAATTTTGAAATTTTCCTCCAAAATATCCTATTTATTGCATATTCTGTCTAAGGGTAATTTCAATAATGCATATGATTAAATATAGCATTTTATAGAAATCAATACATATTTATTACAGATAACTTATTACTTAACATTTCTTTAACACTCGCAAATTAATTATCTAACTTTTATATTAGGGAAAATCTTGTATAAAGATGCTTGAATTATTCAAATCTTAGGTTGGTAAATTCAACAAATATTAAATTATGCAAATTTGGCTTACTTTTTAATTATACCCCTTGCCTATATGCAAAGAAAAGAGGAAGGGGTTTATAAGAGAAAATGTTTGGCATCAATGAAATTTAACTAAGAATAGTGGATAAAGCATAAGATTGATTCATAACTTCTGGACCATACGAGTTGTCAAAGAGATCAAAAGTGAAATATGATATAAGCACATTTTTATAAGCATATTTCTTTAGGCTTTACCTTTTTTTCTAAATTATATTCATTCATTTGGAAATATTTTGCCTCCATCGATTTTGGGTATTCTTAAATAAAGGAATTGGTGGGTTGTGAGGTTGAGGTCAACTAACTCCGTTTTATAAAGAAGTTTAATTTCCTTATAAATCTTCACAATTTCGACGACTCAGTGATTAAATACTAAATATAATTATGGGTTACAGACCTTTAAAATCAAATAAAAATTTTAAATTCTTCTACCATTAGATCAAAGTATCTTCTTATATCTATTTCCTTAAAACTACTATTCAAATAGTTGATTTTACGGGCCTTGCTTAATTACATGTATTAACACAAATTGATTAAGGAATAAAGATTTAACGTTATAACAAACTTACCGTGATCTTCTTTACTGATTTTCTGACTATGTCGTAGTCTCAGATGAATTTTCTATAGTTAGGGTTCTTACTTAGTGTGTAAACAATATAGTTTAGTTTCCAATTTTGTGTTTTAATAACTAAAGGATAAAGAGTTAAGTTGAGGTAATTTGGCCGAATTTCTAAATTTGTAATTGTGTCATATAATCTAATTCATAATTTCTTAAATTTAACAACCCAAATTAAAATTTAGATATTTCAACCGTCTTTATATAAATTTTTCCCATTATATTAAGAACTAGCTGAAGTACTCATATTCAATTCAAATTACTATAAATTCCCTTAGAAGTAAAAATAATTTGCAGGAACTAAAGAATATTAGCATACACTAAAAAAACAGACCTAGTGGGGAAGAACTATTCTTGAAAATACAAAAACAACTAGGTGGTGATAATGTCAAAAAAGCACTATGCATAGAAACACTTTGTATGATCATGTGTTGGAATTTTGAGATTAGAAAATTTGACATGATGATATGAGAAGTTTAGCATCTAATAAAATCAAGCTTAGAAATAAAAATATATAAATTAAAAGACCCTTAAATTCACAATTTTAAAGTTTTGAGCCGTAACACTTACATAGATGTTCTCATTGCTCCTAACCCACTTGTATAGTAGAGGTTTTGTACGGCTCAGCTTTTTGTGATTAGTTTGAATTACTTGGGTTCTAGTTGTTTTGACTTATTCTACTATATTTTAATTCTTTAATATATTTATATGTGATTATTATATTAGTTGTGCTTTGAATTGTTTCTTCTTCTTTAGTCTTGCCAACTAAGAATGATGTGTAACATGCATTTAGAAATTACAATAATTCTTAAATAGTCCTAACAACTATATTAATGTCAGATTGTTTAACTCAAAAAAAATTGTTAATTTTAATGCAAAGGTTTAAGGTGCAATTTTAACGACAAAGTCGTTTGCCATGATGAACATCTAACACAATTAAATTTTAGATAGCACAAAAGTAGATACAGTTTTTTAAAATAGAGTAATTTTAGTATTTATGTTAAATTGACCCTAACGTCTGTCTCTTTTTCACGTGAGATCCATTTATCCTTCCGTCAACTTAATAAAGGACGTTTGGTTCAATTTAAGAGAATTGCTAAAATTGAACAATTTTTAAAAGATCATATCTACTTTTGATCACTTTAAAATTTGTCATGCGCTGACATGGCGAAAAGCTTCAGTTGTTAAAATTGCATTTAAAACCTAATATAAATATACCAATTAGCCTATAGTCGCATATCTATTGTGCATAACTAAATCAAAATTAAGATTAATCGTCTAAGAAGGCACGGGTAATAATTAAACGGTGTGCCTAACGTAGTGATTTGAAAAATTGAAAGACACGCATGTCTGAATTTGAATATTGACTATCATATTTGTTATATTTAGTTGAACGCATGAAAAAGAGTATACTATATGATATGTATATGATAATAGTTCCACATCGAGTGATTAGTGGATTAATCACAATTATATAAGTGTGTGGCGAGTCCTTATTACCAAAATGACTTGAGCTCTTGTGATGCAAGTGACAAGTCTTTAATTATGATTTAATCTTATTTATATGACTCTCTTTTTTTTTGTGGCGTTTCTCATGTGTTCTCTTAAGTTCTTAAAGTTTTAATATTTCTCTTGATTAGTTTGGATATTCTTGTGCTTTGTAATTAATGAAGCCTATTAGCTGCATAAACTGTATGAACACTTGAAAGCAACCTAAAGCAACACTCCTAGTTGCATTATTCAAAATTTTTTTTTTAACACAAACTGAAAATCTAACAATTATATTTGGCATTATTTAAATTTAAGATTATATATATAGCAGTATCGGGGAATTATTGTTATGCAGAACTTATATATATCTCTATATTTTGCCAAACTTTCTTATATATAATTAAAGTCATACATCATTCGGTAAAAATGATAAATTTAAATACTTTAAAGTAATGTATTGGAGTAGTTAACTTTCTTACGATTGTTCAAAAAAATTAAATAAGTCTTATATTTAAAACCGAAGGGCAGTACACACACTTTACTTTCCAAATAATGGGAAAAAGAAATATAATTAAAGTAAATGTTGAATTTGACCAAGCCATGCAAATTAATAATGGGCAACCACAGATCAGCTCCCCAAGTTGACTGTCTTGTTTAAAAGCAAGTAGTGTGGAAAAATGGCTTTCTCACACACACACACACACAATCAGAGTATGACTTGTTTGACTTGTCATTCCAATTATTCACTCTCTCTCTCTCTCTCTCTCTCTCTCTCTCTCTCTCTCTCTCTCTCTCTCTCTCTCTCTCTCTCTCTCTCTCT
>JBAGKO010000004.1:3817959-3841681 GCA_037177275.1 Acacia concinna | reverse complement strand
CTCTCTCTCTCTCTCTCTCTCTCTCTCTCTCTCTCTCTCTCTCTCTCTCTCTCTCTCTCTCTCTCTCTCTCTCTAATATATAGTTTGACTGAAAAATCTTGTTCAAAGTTCAAACACCACAAATCATGTTGCATCAAAGTTAATTTGTCGACCCTTAAACTCAGGTATGATTAATTAACTTAATGTTTATTCTTATTGGCATGCTTGTTGGGTAATTTTTTAAAATTGTTGGTTATGTTTCTTCAACGTACCAAACACGATTGTGTCCTCAAATATAATTAATAATTTAATTAGTACCCTATTGTCTATCAACGTGATATAGTCTACAAATTCCTAATTCAGGGGTGCTTGCATGCATGAATATAAAGATTATATAATTAGCTGGATCAATTAATGGATTAATTAAGCAGATGGTGATAACATGTTGGAAAATTAACTAGCTACTTTTTTATAGGATCAAATGAAAAGCAAGCACATATATTCAGTAGTACTAACAACCGACTAGCTAGCGGACTCGCAGGAATGTGGTTATAAGTACGTGTAATTTTCACAATTGTATACTTAAGACTTGAACATGAGACCACCAATTAGTATAACAACGTTAGCTAGTTGATATAAACACTTAGTGGTAAGGGCACATACACACATTTATTAAGACAAACAAAGTCACAAGCACACGTAGGTCCAAACTTGTGACATTTTTAAAGGGAAATGTGGAAGTCACGTGATCCGATTCAAGGCTCATTGATTGGCAAGAAAATTGGTTCACATTGGCAAAGAAATTAACCTTTGTATGTTAGGTGGAAATATATATGATTATAATTAGGCATTATTCAACGGTTTAATATGCTTGTTAATTAATCAAGAGATAATGCATTAGTAACTGTAGCAAAACTTTGAGGAGTGTGTGTGTGTAGGAAGATGATTATAGGAATTCTCTTATGATTAAAAGCTTTTTTTCCTTATATTTTAACGAAATTAGGCTTAAGTGCATATACATCTGAATAAATAACCATATGGTTTTAATTTATATAGCAGGTTGGTCAAATGGTGCAGATACTATATAACCCTAATCACATGCAGAAGATATTTTTTTCCCTCTATTTCATGATACGCGTACAAAACCAAGTTATTTACGAAATTATTTCCTAATTTAATTGCTTTATATTAACGGGATAATTAAATATGCTAGATTGGATAATTGACCCATTTATATTCGTAGACTATTTATTCTCCTATATTACTCCTTAGAAATGTGATTTAAAGTGGATGATTAAATGGTGTCAGTTTAAGTAGAATTTTAGTTACATTAAGTTCAAGTTATGGAATAGAAAATTAGTGTTTAAACTTTAAATGCGTTCCAAATTTTATAATTACATTTTCATAAGAAAAAGTTTTAATCTCGTCTCCCAACAAACCAAATGAAGTACTGACTTTTAAGCATTTAAAAGGTAACACAGATTGTATTCAAGTGAAACTAAATAAACAAATTTTATTTAAAAAATTCAAAATTTGACCAGATGAGGAAATTTTATGCTTCAAAGATCAAATTATTGACTTTACATTAAATAATATGTGCAAAATAAGTTACAAAATCAAAAAATAGACAAAAGTGATACAAAAGCTTGGAGACGAAATCCTATTTCTTTCTCACTTTAATTAAAAGCACAATGATTAGTCAAGAAAACAATGATAAAAACCCAATGGTTATTTCATTTACATGTTTATATATAATTTTTTTTAAAAAAAATATTTCTTTGAGATGTTCAAATAATGTTTGATTATGTCATAGGTGATGTCAATGAGATCTCTTATTCATACACACATGTTATAGGAACCAAGTTGCAAGTCACCAAATAAATTTGTATTATAAAACATACAAAGCAGAAAGTTGACTTAATTCAATTGGCTCCATATGTTTTCAATTATGAAGCAATTATAATCCTCGTCATAGAATTTCTAATCTACGATTTTTTTTTTTTATATATGTTGACACCACCAATTAAGCAGCAATAAAATAATTCCATATGGCTAGCTAGCTAATTTCTTTGTGCATCTTTGCTAGCATTAGTAATATTTTAGGATTTTAATATAAGTTAACATATTAAAATTTTCATGACACAGACACAAATGTAATTAATCAATTATTGCTTCTTATAACAACATAAGAAATTAGGAAATGAAACAATTGGGGAAAAAAAAAAAAAGCATTCATGGTCAATGATCCTCGCACACAAATTTAGCATTAGTTAATAATCAAATTAATTAACAAAAACCATTAAAATCTATTGACTTTTTGTCTCACTAATTAATTAAAATATTATATAAATATATTAAAAAAACAAGTTTTCATAATTGAAATCAGCCCAAGTCTTCATTTGACTATATAGGAACGCGTACTAATTCCAATTCTATATGTATATTGCAGCAATAAAATTGTTGCTTCAAATATCAATTATTGAATTATTGAATGAAGTAGTACAGGACAACCTTGTTGACTTGGTTGACTTAGAAATTAATGCCCACAATTGTCTTTTCCATGGCTCCACCCATCCTAATTGTAATAATTATTTATCAACCAATTTTTTTATGATTTACCTTCATAAGGATTATCATTAGAAAATTTTATACGGTTTATAGTTTTAAAAAAAACTTATAATTAATATATAATTAGATATATTGATTTTTATTCTATTATCCAGTACCCCCACACTTTTACTGAATCTTTCTAACAGCATCTAAACAATTGACTAACTTTGGAGTTCACAATTACCCCTCTTCGTGCCTTTAAGGCTTTAAATGTCTGTTTGGATTAGTTTTTGAGAATATGTTTTATATTTTATGAAGTAAACATGTGAGAGAAGTTTTATCTCAACTTACAGAAACGGCTTAAAAAAAAAGGCTTTTTTAAGGTAAACAAACACCCTCTAAAGCAATATCCAAAGGGATCTAAAAAGCCTTGTACTGCTAGACCAACATATTGGTCCTAAGTGCTTGATTTATGATTAAAATTCAATAACTTAAATATTTTTATTATGAATTTTTAGTAAAAATTATACTATGTAAAAGTTCCATGAAGAAACTAAACAATTAGGGATATTATATTTTAAATTAAAAAATATATTGTAGCATGGTTTATATTGCACCTGGAGATAGATATAATAAGAGTATAAGAGTTATATAAGCTGTACATGTTAAGAAACAGATCTGCATTCATCATAAAATTATTCTATTATTTGAGTGCATTCAATATCGTAGATTTTTTTTTACATGCACAAAGCAGAAAAAATGATTTATATATATATATATATATATTGAAGTGTTTGAAATGGTGGTTTGAATTGTTGTGTAGTTTGGCAAGTTGATACAAATTAAAAGGATTATTTAAAAAGAGGGGGAAAAAAAGGTGAATACTTATCTTCAAAGAACTGTCTGTCCTAGAAGCAAACAAAATATATATAGTTTTGTGTTTTAATTCCCAAAATATTATGCCTGTCAATTATGACACGTTTTGTAATATCGCGTTTTTTGCCCTTTTTTTTTTGGGCATCATTATTGAGTCTCTTTTACAACCACAAAAATAATCGTATATATTGTGTGTGTGTGTAGAGAGAGAGAGAGAGAGCGAGAGTTTTCACTAACCAGAGAAAAAAGATAGCAATAGGATTGACTTCGCAAAACAAGAGGAAGCAGTTAATCAATTATCTTATCATTTCAAAGGACAAAAAATTATTTAATCATTTTATGTAGCGAAACAGGCAGTACATGCAAACTGTTTTTTTAAAAAAAAAATTTGCATTTAAGTCCACCCAAAAAATAAAGATGATTAAATAGTCCCATAAAATCGCATAATAACATTTAAGTTTTATAGAGTTATCAATGGAAATTTATAGAGTTGTTAATGGTACTCATAAAAACCTATAGAGTTGTTAACTAGAATTTAAATATAATTACGTAATTTTATAGAATTGTTTAATTTTTTTTAGTGACCTGATGACAATTTTCCCTTTTTTTTCTCGGACGATAGTACATGCACACTGTTTGAAGAAGCATGCAGTACATGTAGTAAATAAATATATTAAGACAACTAATTATAAACCTAACGTTAGACATGTAATAATAAAATTTGGGGGACAGTTGCTCTTGCTAATTTTAATGTGCATCTGTCCCTGCCCTCAATAATTAATATATATATATATATATATCATATAGCTGATTATATATACATATCAGATTTCTATGATTAGGTCAAATTCAGTAGCAGTGTCCAGATTTGAACCAATCTGTGGGTCCAATACCAAAACCATGGAAACGTACAGATCAAAGAAACAACAAGGGTTCTTCTGAAATTTGTTATATCTATATCTATATACACACACACACACACACATATTAATTACTACTTGCATATCGATTTCTCACAACTACCTAATTTTTAGTATTGCCAACTAATTTATATTTGAAATGAATATATAGTATTAGAACTGTATGGATTGTCGTTTAGCTAGTTTTTAACTTTTATAATGTATTAGTTTGAGAAAATTGCAATTTAATATAAGGAAGGGACTTTATAATTAAACAGTTATGCAAAATCACGTAATTATAAAAAAAATCAAAAGTTATCAATGAAAATTATAGAGTTGTTAATAACAATTCATATTAACAACTTTGATAAACTTTTTTGTAATTATATAATTTCATGTAGGATTTTTTTACAATTACACGATTTTACATTATCGTTTAATCGTATAGTCCCTTTCTTAGAGCCAAATTGCAATTTTTTCTATTAGTTTTTTATTTATAAGATTTAAACATTTAATCTTACTTAAAAGAAAAATCAAATAACTTTATCAACCATAACCTATAACATATTATATTTGTCTATCGAATATTAATTGTTATATTAATATATTTTTAAAATAAAATAATTTTGTATGTTATAAAATAAATGGAGAATTTTATTTAAATGCCTTTTAAATTTTAAAATATCAAATCAATAATTTTTCATAAAATTGAATTGTGAATCTTATTATTTATATAGGTAATCTCATTACTCTTATAAATAACAGGATTGATTTACAATTTTAAAATTCAAATGTCATTTAAATGGAATGCTTCCTCATATAAAATGTATTTTAATTTTCTCAAATTTTGTAATCATTTCGAAATAGTTATAATTATGCTTTTAGAAAAGAACAAGTGGCAAGTAAGGCACTCATTCAATTGGTTTCTTTAAGGAAACACCGCATAAAGTGGGCCCCGCGTGATGTTTGGTCTCATCAATGTTCTCTTCCAACTTGGATTGGAATCCTAATGGAATCTTCGCCTCTATGTCACTCCAACATTATCCTCAACTTTTTTTGAGTATATTTAAGACTTTAATTTAAATTCTCAAAACTTCAGGTCAAAAATATTTAAAATGATAATTATTATTTTAAATGAAATTGATACATTGTACATTTTTTTCCCAAAGTAACTTCAGTACGTAGCAACTCTGATAAAAATTTTATTAATTATTTGTTTTAAAATCTAGTAAGAAATCTTGGGAAAATTAATTTAATTGTAACTTTAGTTATGAAAGTAATACATATGGTATTTTATATATTTAAACTTGAAAATTAATTTTATCTGGTTATATTTTTAAAATATGTTTGTAATTTTTTAAATTATTGAAAATTTGATAAAATAAATATCGTTATATGCTAAGGAATTAGTTGAATAGTTGTTCTTATCCTTATCACGTGATATTTTAAAAAATATAAATTACTGAATTGAAACTATATTGTACGTTGAGTGCACTAATCTCTTTGTTTGGTTCATAGAGAATGATAAGGAAAAAATATTTTGATATATTATGTATTTATTTTTAATTAACAGAGAGAAGATGCAATATAAAAGGCTAAAGAAAAATATTTAATTTTTTTTTACCTATTTATGTTTATTAATCAGATATGACTAACAAAATAATAATATGGTTAAAGGTTCCAAGCTCCATTTTTTGTCATTCGGGTTGTCCCCTGAAGGCGGGTCACCAGTCCACATTAGCATAATACGAATATAAATGACATCCTTGCATGTTTGGCTTGATTAATATTCTATAGCATCCAATTCATATTTTACTTTTAGAAATTTTTTTATTAATTAATATGAATTATTTAGTTTATTTTTAGTACTAATTATCATTTTGTTTGGAATGCATTTAACTTACTTTCCAAAAAAGGATATTTATTTTATTTTTGTCACTTTCGGTGGGCTAGAAATTAAATGATAGCAAGGAACCGACAAAAAAATATAGAATTGGAGAAGAAAACAATTAAGAGATGCGTGTTGTTGACGTGGAAGAACTTATCGGATTAATTTCCACATCAAAAATATAAATATCCTATCATTTTATTATTAGCAGATACAAAAGTTTGTTTTCTTTGAAAAAAAGGAGATCATCGTCCAAAAGGTGTTACTTTATTCTATCTGTGTGTTATCTACATTTAAAATTTTATATTATCTTTGATGATTTATAATCCCTTCTTGGATAACTGAGAATCTGATTAAATATAAATTCATAAATCTCACATTTATTTGAAGTTGCATGCTTAATTTCTTTTTTGGTACTAATATAGTAACATCCCTTTTGCGCGTGGAATCTAATGAAACGAAAATGGAAATTTTTTTTTGATATTTTCATTGTAATAACAATCCTCATTAAACCAGAATGCATTAGAAATATAATGAGTCAAAATACATAATTTTCATTACAGAATAATCTATTTTTAAGCCTACTTATGTATATATATTTTCTCTTCGGGCAAAAAGATGTATATTTTCCCTTAGTTAACCCTTTTAGTACCAAACTTAACTCTTATGAAAAATTGAAAAAGTGTAGCTTTTTTTTTTTGCTTTTGTAAGGTATCCTCAGCCCGGTAGGTCAAGAACCTCTGAGGCAAGAGCCATTAAATATAGAGATTTTTTTCCTCTCAAAATTAATAAGTATAATAAGAATATATATATATATATATATATTTGACACTTTAATATTATGAGAAAAATATATATAAATGGACCAAAATCAACAACTGAATATATTTCACATGTGTTTAACTTTGTAACCTAGTGGTATGAAAGTTCATCCATTCACGTTAAAAAACGTTCATCCGTAAATGAAAGGTCACTGATTTTATCTCACTTAATATATGTGTTTACTATCTGACTCTCTAAGAGTTTTTATAATATAATATAGGGATAAGGTGCAAAAATAATCATAATATATTATTAGAAGTATAAAAATAACTATAAACTATGTTTTGCAGCAAAAGTAACTATAAATTTTCAGAAAAGTTGCACAACCATATCGTTAAGTTACTGTAATATTGTTTATTTAAAAATAGTTCTTTTCGAAAGTTTATTATTACTTTTATTTTAAAAAATAGTTCATGGCTATTTTTATACTTCCAACAATAATTTATAGTTATTTTTACATCTTAACCCTATAATACACACACATATATTGATAGATATGAATCGTTGATGTCACTCAATAAAATACTAGTACTGTTGATAGATATGAATCGGTGATGTCACTCGCAACGTGTTACATATTCAATATCAATAACAAGCTATTAGTAGTACATCAACTTCGCACTTAGCTTAATAGCTATATATATTAATAGCAGTTTCGATCAAAAATATATATTAATAGCAGCCGCACACAAAGTAATTAGGAATTAATTAAGAGAGAGAGAGAGAAGCAAAACCTTATCCTTTTTAAACCAATGGAAACGTCAAAATGATACATACTCCAATATTCAAAAGCAAAACTTTAAACTATTTCGATGTGATGCATATCCCACTTCTATAATGAGATAATCAAGTTTAACAAACACTCATTATCACACACATTAATGTCAATCTGTTTTTATTTTTTTCTTTTTTGAAATAATTTAAACGTTTACAAACTTTTCCCTCGGTTCTCACATGGCCTTTTATATTATTTTTGTTTCATAACTTTCTAACATCTCTACCTGTATTCTTTTTTTTTTTTATCAAAATCGATCTCTTTTTTTTTTATACATAAATTTTTGAAAAGGGTTGGGCTCACCCACGATCTAAGGGTAGGGCGAAATCTCCATTTCTTTTAAGTGACATGGCAAACCGTCTATTACCCTCAAATATTAACTTAGGCACTCTAGAGCTAAGATGCCTCTTCAAGCGCCGCGACTAAAACCACGATTAAATGGTCTTTTTCAGAGATCAAACACCATTCTATTTGTGAGCGTGTCCAACCCCTCTGACAATTAAACCTAGGACCATGGGTATCAAAATCGATCTCTACCAATATTATATTCTGGCCAAAAAAAATCCCTACCTATATACACTAATATATATGTGTGTACCTACACATATAGTGATATATACATGTACGTACGTACATATTTGAGTAATAATTTTTTAAAATTTTATCAGCAGTAAAATTAATTACATTTTTCAGGATTTACACATGGAGACAAACACGCCACACACTCCGAAGACAAAAAAAAATTAGGTGGACTTTTATAAGTTTTGTTAAAATTAAGATTTCTTCTTTATTCAAGACCTACGAAAATTTTTTCCTAATACAAAAAAAAATTGCATTAGGCGTCTCCTATGTTATATCAACATTATCCACACATAGATCTTTGAAATATCCATATAAATAAACAATAAAATAAATAATGAATTACAACAAATCCTTCTGAATTCCATTTGTTAAAATATTCCATTATATCCTCTAATTTAAAGAGGGTTTTTGGTCTGTCCCGTTTTTTTTATAAACTTTAAAACCAAAAAAAAATTCTTTCTACAAATAATATATGTTAGCCTTATTTATTAGGCTGGCCATTGTGTGACATTTTCATGATGGAGGTTGTTTGTAAGGTAAATCATCCACTAATAATTGAAGAAAATAGTATTATAATGTCAAATATAAACTTGACTTGATGTGATAAATCTTATATATATTAAACAGAGTCATCAACTCATAGTTTTACAACTTTGGGTTAAAATACAATGTCAAATGCACTTAATTACATTCATTACCGCAATGCTTTGAGCCTATATCGGTGTCTCCTTAGTGGATCCCCATAGGTTATATAATTTTAATAAATAACAACAAAACCTTATTTAATTAGGTGAGATCGGCTATATAAATAAAAAAAATGCTATTGTGCTATACCAGTAACAAAATATTTTGATGGATTGTTGATAAAAAGATCTCACTCAATAACTATATTATTTGATGGCTTGTTATGGCAACTTTAATTTAATATTGTATTGCAACATTATGTAATTTCAACCCAATAGAAAATTATATTATGCATTTTAATTAGTCTCTATTATTTTGTTAGTCCAAATTAAAATGACATGGCACTTTAGTTTGCTGGATACATTGCACATTGGCATAGGACGGATGACGTGTCACAACAATGATATTACTTAAGTCATGAATCTAAGTCACCAACAACTAATGAGCCGCCTTAATTAGCTAAGCATGCATTTCAAAAAAGTGCAAGAACAAGTCATGCTCTTACCAAAATAAATAATTATTAATCATTTTTTTTTTTGAGATAATCACAAGTGTGTTTTCTATATAGATAAGCAGATCGTGCTTTCTCTCTTGGGGTATATATATATATGGAATAATGACACGTGGAATAATAATCGAAGCACTGTTCTAATCGATCAGTATCATCTCACCCACAAAATGGGTTTAGCAATAAAATCTTGAGATTTACTTTGGGATTATTTTATTTATGAAAAAGGGAAGAGTGCACTTTATTTCTTTATTATAGAATTGATTACTTATGTAAGGTCCAAATTATAAGGACACGACTTGCATTCACTTTGTGAAGAGAATGACGAAATTAATTTAAAAGTTGAAAGGGATAAGCATTCATTTTTTTTTTGAGGTAATCCAAAGAGGAATATCACATTTTGATATAGCTATTTGAGGGCTAGTCCCAACATAACCAATATAAACAAAGATACATGATGTTTGGATAAATTCGAAATAAACTAATGTTATTCTCTTAGAGCAACCGAAATAAACTAATTAACTAATTTAGATCCATAGGAGAAAGCGACGTGGGTGTGTTTGTGTGTGTGTGTTTGCCAAAGACATGAATATATATATAGTTGAACATATTATTATTGTTTTGTTTTGTAATAACAAATATGTTGTTATAATAATAAATTCAAAATTTATATTTTTTATTATTTTTGGATGGTATTTTTTTAGTGAATTTATTATTTTAAGATTAAATTCTATAGTATTTAATTTTTTGAACTTTGAGAATTTTGTATGATAAATCCTCTTATTTAAAAACGAAATGAAAGTGAACTCTCAAAAATTTTGTGAAGTTCATGAAGTGACATATAGCAATAACAATGTATTTTCTTATAATATAAAAAAATTATTGTGAATTTTACATCTTGATGAAGTTATTTATAAATGAGTTAAAAGAATAGTTATAAATAGCGGTGTTCAAGAATTTTCCGTTCCAATCCCAGAAATTTATTTGGGATCTGGAATGGCACTTTCCAATCTCAAATATATGTAGATTAACACATATTTTTTTCATTTAAATATATTTAATATATATTAAAAAAACTTAAAACTAAAATCTTAAACCTAAAAAGTGTTGGTGTCAAAGGAAGCATAACATTGAAAGATTGAGAATATTAAATTATTGATGAATTGTTAATTGCAATTCACTTTAAATATTTGCATTGAACAAATTATATATTTGTATTGGATTAATTTGGTACAATATGATATTACTATAATTATATATTTCCATTGGATTAAAGGAAAATAGTAAATTAGACATATTCTTGTCAAAATTGGGCAAAATTCAAAATATAGGAATTTTTTTTAAAAAAAAAACATTGGAGGGGTGACTTTTTTGGATTTCCCGATTCTGATTGGAAGATGAATTTTTGAGATCGCCATTAGGAATGAATTCCCTTTTCAAGCCATTTTCCTGATTAGGATTAGGATTGGCAATGACATTTCTCAATCCCGTCCCGTCCTAAGATCACCCTAGTTATCAAAAATTAAATATTTTAGACATATATATATAAATGAATTTAATGTTATTATACATATTTTGTACAAAGATAGATTATTAGTTGGCAAGATCTAATGGGACAAATCTGTAATTAATAGTTGCATGAACCTGATTTTGCCTACATTAGGTTTAGAACATAGACTATGATCTGAAGTCAGCAAAGTTAAGCGGTTACCAAAATGGAAGGGAAAAAAGCTAATAACCAAGATAATATAGATTAATGCCATCATTAATTAAATTGAATTTTTAATATATAGTTGTAAGAAAAGGTGGGTATATATGGGAATCAAAGCGCTTGATATGTGTATATATATGTATGTTAAGCAAGAGATTCATTTTTATCAGATAGATGTATTTACTATTATTTTATTATAGCAGCCCTTAAGGAAGGTGTGGTTTAGCCGACCACTGATCCACATAAAATAAATGAGAAAAATTATTAATTCTAGCTATAGGCTCGTGCAATTTGTTATTTTAATAAATAGATTATTTCCTTTTTTGTTTTGATAAGAAGGCACTACATCGGTAACAAAAACATAATGGCACTACCAAAGAAGGGAAAAAAGAAAATAAATTATTAGTAGATAGTAAAAGCCCATCTTCTTCTTTTAACTCTTTATAGTATATATAATGATCGAACTATTAGTACTAATGGCTGAATTCAAAGATAGCACAAATTTGTTGGGAACCAAAAATGAAAATTGTAATACACTTTGTTAATATTTTATGTTATGTATAATGTTTGTTAAGAATATCTTATAGTTTTTTTTTTTGCCTTCAATAATATCTTATAGTATAAAAGAGAGGGAGTATTGTAACATTTATTATGTTTTGTAATTTTTTCCAACAATTTTTTAGTTATTATTGATTGATAGTAACTGTTTATTTATTACTTTTATCTGATTTGGAACCATGAACAACATTTATTATCTATAAAATTAATTTTTATTTCACCAAACCAACATGCGTGTCCTTTTTTTTATTTTCCGCCAGCAATTATCCAATTATGCATGTTCATTTAACTAATAATCCATCTGGTCTTGCATATACGACACAAACAATTGAATTACGTACGTAGATGAAAGACTTGGTTAAAGTTGCTTAAAAATAGTAAATGTATAAAAACTATTTTTTTCCCAAAAATATCATTATTTATTGGGGAAAAGTGAGTGAGATAATTAATTCAGGGATGTACGTTGTATATAATTAATGGGGTAAAATGATAAAAGTTTGGGAAAATTTCAACCATTCTTTTAATATATTTTATAAATAGGACCATATATATATATATATATATATCTTCAAAAAAATTTCTTATACATAAAACTGGAGTAAGTTTAATATAGTATCTAATACTAATAAGTTGAACTTGAGCATGATGAATCCAAACAAATTATATGTGCCTTTTATTCTAGTAATCTTCTATGCAGTATCTATATGATATTATTGGGTAGGATTTGAATATAAATATATTGAACTTAAACAGGACAACTTTTCTTATATTTAAGACCAAGTTCAACTCTCAAAAGTAACTTTTATATTAATGACCAATGTCAGATTTTCTTTTATTACATATAATCCTTAATATAAGAATCATTTATCTTTTTTGAGAGATTAAGAAAGTTACATAAATTATATTAAATTATTTATTAACATAACGATTAAATAATTTATTTAGCTTCATTAATCTATCTACTAAAAATTCAAATTTTGTACAATATAAAAATATATTTAGCTATACCAACAAAAATTACCATGAGTATTATGAGCTCTCGCATCTTGAGTAAACAAATACTACTATTTGGATCTTTTATATATGTAGCAAAACTTTAGCTGAAAGAAGCTCTACCCCTTAATGATGTCCAATAAATAAGCTCGAAGGAGATTAATTTGTGCCATGAAAACAAAAGATATTCCTCATCCATACCCAAAAATAAAGAAAAAAGAAATGGTTTTGTGCAGATTCAGCGTATGTTGGAAAAAACCAGAGAAGTGAGAATCAAAAACCAGAGATGTGTTGGCCCTTGGTTTTGAGCCACTTGTCGATGTGGGACTACGTGCAATATCCTGTTGGAGATGGCAATGTCATCAATAATCAATAATGTGTGTGTCTATATAGATCCCTCTCTCATCCGAAGTTCCTTTACATTAAAACGGGTTGTCCACTTCTTATCTAAAATAAAAATTGGGTAATAAATAAGTTACTTAATCATATCATATTTAATGTATTATTACATTATATTATATTAGTTTATTTATAAGTGAGAAAAAATAAATAATTTGAAGAAAAACAATGGATTTAAAAGTTTTAAAGTAATGCAATTAGTTTTAGTATTTAATATAAAATGATAAAAAATTTGTGAAAATTTTAACCATTCTTTTAATATATTTTAAATATATATATATCTTTAAAAAAATTTCTTATGTATAAAACTAGAGTAAGTTTTTTATAGTATCTAATACTAATAAGTTGAACTTGAGCATGACGAATCCAAACAAATTATATGTGCCTTTGATTATTCTAGCAAACATTTATATGGCCATATCGTTTCCATCTATATATTCCGTATTTCTTAGAGTGACAATGCAACAATAAATACTTTTATAATTTAATCCTTTGAAAATTTTTGGTTAAATTTCAGTAACAATTTTTAAAAAAAAAATTTCAAAAATCAGTTGGATATCACAGAGGATGAAAGACTTCAACTTTTATGTGTGTCTACCCAAAAAACTAATGAAAGTTTTAACTTTTAACTCTTTATAGGAATAAAAATAATAGTTTAATCGGTGCGTTAAAAAAAAACCCCCTATTTTATTTCTGGCCAATATATATTTGCTAGAATCAAATAATAAAGAAGAATATTCAACCAATTATATATTGAATATGCCCTCAAGTAACTGCAACAAAACAATTCTAGAGATTCCAAAATTAAACGGAATTAGAGCGCGACGGGAAACAAGTGGTGAATATATAAATATAATTATACCAAATATGACTCAAATTTGATTCAGAGTCATATATATATATAGACTGCATAAAAAATTATATTTGTATTGGTAATAATAAAAATAAAAACCATCAGTCCGCCAAACATAGGTAAAAAATATAATGCAGGTACAATAAAATACTGCTACCTCGTGTCTTAAGATCAGAGCTAATTAAATAATTTGAATAGTTTAAAAAAATTATTATGTAAATTATATGTAACAAATATAGGTTGTTTTTCCTACACTCCATATTTCATCATAACTATCTCTAGATGAAAACCCTTTAGTTTAGGAAAAAAAATTATAAATTTGGGAAATAAAGTAGATTGAAATCTTATATTTAACACTAAATCCAACTCTCAAAGGTAACTATTATATTAATTACCAATGTCAGATTTTTTTTTCTACTATCTTTAATATTAGAATTATTAATTTTTTTTGGGAGATTATGAAAGTTACATAAATTATATTAAAGTATTTATATTTATTGTTTTTGTTAACTAATTTCCTTAATTTATAAATTTTTATATAATGTAATGATACACAACGATTAAGTAATTTATTCAAATCCATTAATCTATCTAAAAAATGCTGCCTACCAAGACTTTTTCAAATTTTGTCCAATATAAAAATACATATATATTTAGCTATACCAACAAAAATTACCATGAGTATAATTATGAGCTATCGCGCCTTTGAATAAACAAATATTTGGAGCAAAACTTTAGCTGAAAGCATCTCTACCCCTTTAATGATGTCCAATAAATAAGCTCGAAGGAGATTAATTTGTTCCATGGAAACAAAAGATATTCCTCATCCATAACCAAACAAAAAAAAAAAGGAAATGGTTAAACCAGAGATGTGTTGGCCCTTGGTTTTGAGCCACTTGTCGATGTGGGACATAATTGTGTCCTACGTGCAATAGCCTGTTGGAGATGGCAATGTCATCAATAAGATATATAGATATATATATATATATATATCGATCCCTCTCTCATTAGAAGTTCCTTTGGATTAAAACGGGCGGTCCACTTGTTACCTAAAATAAAAAGAGGTGATAAATAAGTTATTTAATTATATCATATTTAATATACTATTATATTATATTTATAAATAAAACAAAATAAATAATTTGAAAAAAAAATAGATTTAAATGCTTTAAAATAATATAATTAGTTTTAGTAGAATTTTTTAAAAAAGTTAATTATATTTTATATTAAAGACTATAGATAGTATTACAATAAAATAATATAGATAGATGCAAGTCACGCATAGAACTTTCACTTTGAAACAATTAATTGAATTGAATTCATGCATGTATGCTCCCAAACAAAATCAACCCACTTGAGAATTTGACATGCATGACTTATTGACATGTCATTGTTTGTTGTTGCCTCACGCGATTATGATATTCTTCAACGCCATTTGTTTTCCATCGTCCAATTTTAGACATTATTCTCTCTTTTTTTAAAAAAAAATTATAGGAACAAATATGAATGTTTTTAGTATCAATTATCATTAAAAAAAAAGTATATTTTATATTATTTTAAGTGCATGTCGGCCGTCAACTCCTGCGTGCCAATACTACTCTTTGTTTTATTCTTTTTTTTTCATCAGCTGTGGAAAAGGAGATAGAAGTTATTAGAAATCGCAGTTGGATCTCTTGTTTTGATTCTAGCTAGTTGGTTTAAATTATTAGTAATTTATTTATTTTGTTGATATTTTTTATAAGAAAATAGTTATCATTCAAATTTAGAGAGCAAGACTAATATAATCATATTTCTAGGAAAGTTTACAAATAATTCCTTGTTTCAGTTTTTCAAGTTCTTGAGAAATTTATAGTTATTCTAAATAAGAATAAAATTATTTAATGTTAGCTTTTAAATAGAAATTAATTTTACTATTTTTGAGGATAAGTTTGTAAGAATTACAATAAATACCAGGAAATTAAATGAAAACTTACTCAATAAGGCACTCCCTAGTTGTGGGGGGAATGAGAGGCTTAACGAACTTAATTATTGGGAAGCTAAGGCTCTATTAATTTAGCAAACTAACTAAAGAAAAAAAATATTAATAATCATATTTAAAAAAAGTTTAACTAAAGAAAAAAATATTAATAATTATATTTAAAAAATATCAATAATTTCTTTAAAAAAAATTTAACTTTCGTTCTCTACTTACCCCAAACATGAGACCTTTCAGATGTACTCTATTGATTTTTTTTTTAAAAAAAAAAGAATCTTGAATAAATAAGACTTAACATTAATAACAAACATTCATCAGTCCCTAACAATTATATTAGTAATCGGATCATTGGAAAATAATATCTATATAAAATTAACATGAAATTATATGTATATGCATCTATATATATATATGCGAAAATGATAAATGTTGTGGGTTTTATTTTGTTTTATTATGGAGAGAATGAGAGTGAACGTGGGGGAATACGACAAAGATGAGCAAGTTTCATGGAAAAGCCAACAAGGATTCTCTGTCGTGGTCGTTGGATGAGGTTGTACGTGCCTTCAATGTCCTTAATTAACGTTACACACACACACACACACACACACATCTGTATATATTACCCCACATCCCCTCTTGCTTCCCCTTCATCTTTATCCCCTAGCTATCTGATTCTGATCTATACCTTCTTCTCAATCAATCTCTCTTGTAATTAAGAAAGTAAATGGTGGAGGAGAGAAAACCTCTGCCACGTCCGGATCCGGCCGGCTCGGTCGAATCGTTAGAACTGCACGAACGTAGGGTTTAGACTACTCGAGTCTAAATTGAGAGTGACACAACAGATGTAACACATAAGAAATAAGAGTGAGAGAGCGGAGAGATTAATTAACCATAAAACTTAAAATTAAAGTTGGGGTGAGGAATAACGTATGGAAGTAATTGGTCCATATTTATACTGCTTCATCCGATCCTATTTATAAGATTTTTTTAGAGAATTATAAGAAAATCTTAAAAAAAAAATTACATTACTTTCAGATATTAAAGTTTGTCGTTTTTTTTAAATTATGTTGTTTGACTTTTGAACTACTACATAATGTAATAAAACACAACATATGATATTATTAAGTAATACAATTTACTTTTTTAAGATTTTCTAAAAGAGTCTTATAAATAAGAACGGAGAGAGTATCATATAAGGATGATATTTAGAAAGGTGGTGGAATATAATCTCTCATATTCTATGAAACTTTTCCTATTTCATGTTTTAGGAAACTGTTATATTCCAAACTTTTGGAAAAATTCCTTGCTTAGCTTGCCCCTCAAACACTTAATTATTGTTCTTAAATTAGTTATCTAATTTTTACATTAGCCATAGAGTATTAAAACAAAACGCCGCTTCGAAAAATCTGTGGTCGTTTTGTCATAGTACTACTTCAATTTATAATAAAAAAAAAACACAAACACACGCACACATATTTATATCTTGTACGGTACTTAACTTTTATTTTAAAACATATGTTCAATTATTCAATTATTTTTTACGTATAAAATGATCCATAGGATTAGTTGATGATTAAAGTAAGCATGACAAAAATTAAATAAATGAAACGATGGAAAAGATTTTGATAGAATATCACATGGAATTATTCTAAGTGATCCAAGAGGAGATCGAAGTAGTCTCGATAATCATGCTTTATCAAAAAAGAAAAAGAAAAGAAAGGTATGCAAGGTCTAGGTTAATCCTAAAAGGTGTTTTGTCATAGGGTTAAAAAAAATCAGAAGGCGTACACCATGAGCCACAATAATAAAATTAAAAGAGATTTTACAAAAGATGATAATAATCCATATCGTTCCAATCCAACTTCCAACATCAAACTAGTCATGATCGAACCAATGGCATGTTAAACATGAATGAATGAGAAACATAATATTATAATGTTTCTTATTTACCAATATAATTCTCACTATAATGATAAATCTCAAATAATTCATTTAAGGGTTTTAAAATCCATCAAATGATCTAAATGATATATAGTATTATTTTTCATAATCTAGCTAGTAAAATTATTTAATATTAAAGTGTGTGCATGTTATGATTTTTTAGCAAATGTTGAACTTTTAAGAAATAACTGAATGAACATATTGAATAAATGAGTTAACAAATTTTAGAATTATAAAACTAAACAAATTTTATATTTTATATATGTATCTTTGAAAACAAAAATTTGTATTTCTGGATTACCATATATGACAGACAATTTGAGATAAAAACAAAACCAACTAACACGCGAGAAAATTGTCTTCTCCTTTTCTTTCTTTTTTTTTTTTGTTTCCAACAAGAAAATTTTCTAAGTTCATAATGTAATCAAACTTTTTAAACATATTTCTTTAGTCCTATTTATAAAATACATAGAGTAATTTTTTTCTCTTTTATATAAGCAACCTCAATAAATTTAATTACTTCTAACTTATTGTTCTTGAAGTTGTCAATTGGAAGGTATTCCTTTATACTCCCTCCGGTTCTAATTATAAGGGCCTATTGAAAATTTGATTTGATCCTAAATATAAGGGTCTTATCTATATTGTCTCCCATATTTTACCACTTTTTTCAAACTATATATAAAGTCGGGAGAAAGACAAATAAATACCCCATAAATATTAAAAACCTTGAAAGATGACTCAAATTTGGTAAATGACATATGAGGGGGCGAAAAATTGATCAGTTTTAGTCATTCTGTTGAGTTTTAGTAATTTTCTGTTGAGTTTTAATCATTTTGTTTTACTCATTATCTGTTTAGTTTTAGTCATTCTCTGTTGAATTTTAGTCAGAGCCCTTCATTTGTCATTTACCAAATTTGAGTTATCTTTCAAAGTTTTTAATGTTTGGAGGGTATTTATTTGTCTTTTTTCCTATAAAGTTGGTGATTAAGATGAAGAGAGTATGGGGAAATGGTGAAAATTAAGGGTATTTTTGAAAGATTAGATTATATTTTAATAATGATTGTTATCCTTAATCTTTCCTAAAAAGTCAACAGGCCCTAATAATTAGGACTAAGGGAGTATTAATACGAGTAAAGTTGAAAAGTTATTAAACCGCAATACTAATATAATAAGGTTTAATATTTTTCTTAATTCTATTGAAACATGTTAGAAATGATGTCTTGTAAATAGAATCAGGTTTAATAATTTAATTTATCTATGAAATAAAAATCACTGTATGAAAAACCGGACCGGACCGGCCAGTTCAAACTGAAAACCGGTGAATCGATCCGGTCTAGTGAAGTTTGTAGGATTGAACCGGATTGGTTGAACACTAAACCGGTTCACCCCCATTTTCTTTAAAAAAAATTAATTTCCCTTATAATTTCATACTAATAAACCTAAAATCTTAACAATCTCATCAGTTTAGCCCCGGTTTAGTTATTCGGTCTAACCCACTGACCTTTAACCCAATACTTTAACCGGTCCAGTTTTTAATACCTTGATAAAAATTGGTTGATGATGGTATATAGAGTATAATATAATGTTTTTAGTTCTGTTAAAAAATTATTAAATAATTAAAGTAGACTGGATCTAATTGTTTCTGAAAGAAAAAAGAATAGATATAATTATATTCAAGATTAATCCTTTTTGGATATCCATGATGAAGAATTCTAATTAACTAAATAGTAATCAATATTCTTCTTTTTCCCTTCAATTATTATTAGTCTTCTAGTTATATTTATAAGTCATTTCTCTTTCTTTTTTTTGGGCAAAAAAAAGCCATTTCTCATTTTAAGAAAATAATAGTCCCCACAACAATAAATAAAAAAAAAAATTGTATATTCATGTAAAACATTTAATAATGTGACATATAAATGGGATAAAAAACTTTCTCTTTCACTTACAAATAGTTTCGAATGGTGTATATAAATTTAATCTATTATTTATTATTACAAATAAATTAGACACATAAAATAACATTAGGTTTCAAACTTAAGTTTGTGCAAGCCGAGACAAAACTCCTCTCATATACTTACTTAAGAATCCGTAAAAGCTATTATCAAAAATTAATCCAAACGCCAATTTAAAAAAGGTTCATATATCTGACAGAGAAATTCCCGTGAAGTAAATTGGACAGACAGAAGCACAGTTACAGTGTATTGCACAATGAGTTTAGTATCATATTAGTAATTTATCATTGTACAACAAACAAAAAAAATTAAGAACTGAGGCGCACAAATGTACTGATAAGTAATAGGCTTTGCACCTTGCTCTGTCTGTTGCATCTGAGTCGAGGATGTATGCATCTGTAGAATATGGTTTGTGAAGTAAGTGCAAGGGTTATAAAGGTATATAGCTGCACATTAAAACAACAGAAGAAAGGTCACTTCAACTAGCTGTCGCTGGAAAGCCAGAAATAAGAAAAAATTCAGGGTATATTATAAGTCAAATTCTTACCACTGCTGTATAATATTGAGTTGGAAGCTGCATAAACATAGAAAAGTTATCACTTAACATATCCATAACAGTTTAATTCAAGCAATAATATATGTATGCAAGCAAGCTTTTATGTATGGATGCATGTGCTAATGGTGAACTACAATTGCAAAATAAATTCCACTAAAATTGATTAAAATAGCACTTACGGTGATCCTTGAAATAGCTATTTAAGGGAGAAGAATGAAGAGAGCCTTCTATATGAAGCCAATGACTAGTTACTAAAAAGGAGATCAAGGAAGGTACAGTTGACAGTGCAAATCAAGCATCCATAAGTAAATTGAAATCTAGATTATCTTAATATTAGGGACAGCAAAAGCCAGAAGTGTATAATCTTGAGAATGATTATAGCATGAAGCAAGGTTCAATGGCTGGTGATGTACTGTTATTCAATTCGTGTCGTTCCGGTTTTCCCTTATGGTATTACAGAGTTTTCACTGTTAGCCTTCACGTCATGGCAGATTTGTCATTCTGCGCCCTCTATACATCGATTTATGATTCAGTATTATGTTGTTTAGGATATTTAAGACCTTTTTTTTTTTTATCAAGCCGTCCAGGAGTGGTCAGGGTTTTAATGGTATGTTAAGAAATTTCCACAATGCTGAACCCTGACTTAACAGAAAAAGACATGCTCTGTTTTCGTAAAGATGTAGATGTTGCTGCTTCAAGCATGAAGTAAGTTACTTGAAGTGAAGCTTCTACAGATCATAGCTAGAACAAAATAAACTTCACGTTTACAATAAGGCATCCAATTAAATGCTTACAGTAGCAGGTTCTAACGAGCAGCCTATGACGTTGAATAGATCTCTGCACAAGGGAACAAAATTAAACTTATCAAAAAATTGAACGTAGCTTGAGAACCCTAATCTGATACTTTGAGAAGACACCAGCAAAGGGAGATTGATAGAACAGGAGAATGGAAAAGTAGATAAGAACATTATAATAAAGTTAGCGATTTATAACAAGTCAAACAGAAAAAATGACTAACCCGATTAACCATGTCGTCAAGAAAAAGGTAGAGAGGCCCTCAGTGGATTTGTTTTTGAAGTTCGTGACAATTTGCGGAATCTCAGCCACAATCCAAGTAACGACACTGATCATACCTAAGGTGAAGGAAGTTGTCTCATTCACACTGAAAAGATTCCTTATAGCCCATTGCGAGCAGTTATGGTCGCCAGAACACGACGGCACGAAACTCCCAAAGATTTCCATTGCATCAAAGTACCTACGCAATTCCAGACATGCAGAAAATCAATGACAGAGTCACTCCTCAAGAAGACACAACATAGTGATCTGAGTTCGTTATAAAAAGCCAAAGATGACTATAAAATAATATATCCCCGTGGAAGGGTTGCGAATGATATAGTGGAGTACTAATAACACTGGGCTCCCATTTATATAAATATCATTTTCACTTTCTGGCCAAAAAAAAGCATCATTTTCACTTATAATGATTGCATGACTTCGATGTTCCTCTTAATAAGGAGAAAAAGCGCCCTGTGGTCCTAAAGGTGAACGGCTGGAACCAAAGGAAATTAGTAAACCATAAAAAACACAAGTTATAATGCAACAAATCTGGGTAGACAGAAAGGCACGAACCCAGAACCAGAAAACACGATCGGAAGCACCGAATTATATATATCATTGTGAATAAAATATTGTTTACAGCAATTATTAATGGTTTCCACAATCTCACTTGGGTGGAAAACAGAAGACAACAGGTCATTGGACGACAAAACTAACACGTGAAACGCAGAAAAACATCACATGCACACAAAAAGATGAATACTAACAATAAAGAAGGACTTTGGATTTCCGGAGAGGGCAAAAACAAGATGGCGTTCTTGGCGGCCGAATGAGCTGCCGGCCAGGCGGCGGCTAACTCTGGTCACGTGAAAACCAGAGCCCTCCTTGGGCCTTCCTTACGTCTATGCGTGTAATACTCGCCCACGCCACACAGATGAAACTTAAAACTAATTTTGATGAGCGATATCGGAGAAGCGAGAACCAAGTAACAAATAACGAAAATGATTTGGCATCTCGGCTGTGGCCAACGGAAATTTTATTGGGGGACGAAGATCTCGTTATTTTTTTTATTGTTTTAAATTTTCATTTAATCATCCCTCCCTTAATGGCAATTTTTTTTTTATCGCGCAAAATAAATTGGTGATTAAGATTTGTTGAAAATAATAAATGTTATGTTTCTTCTAAATTTGCCTTCGTTTATGAAAAGAACATACAGTGGAGAATGATTATAAAATATGGCAGAGAGTGAATAATAAATAATTGAATGAAGGAGAATTAATGGTAAGGGGTGGACAATTAAAACTAATAGGGATAGAAAAAGAAAAAATGGTTTAAATTTTAAAACACAAGAAGAAAATTGTTTATGTTAAAGATAAACTCTAAAAGAAAAAATTGCTTTTAAAAATGATGAAGGGAGTAATTAATTAATAAGATATATTTGGTATTCAACTAAACTATTAATTGATTGCTTGATATTTACTCGATTAATTTATATCAAGTAATGTATTGCGGTCTGCGGAAGATTCATATATAAACAACAAACAAATAATAACCCTTTAATATGAATATAGGTATTACAGAGTTTCATGGGTAAACTCTGTTTAGCATCTTTTATTTATTTGCAAATTACACTTTCTTCTCAACACATCTTAACTAATAATATTCTAAATAACAGGCTAAACTAATCTTAACTAGTAAGATTCTAGGTATTCTAAATATTAAGACAATAAATAATTTTTTCCGTATTGAAATATTTCTTGTTTCTCAATTTTTATATTTTTCCAATGTTTTCAAAGAGCAGGAAATCGAGAGGTGCACATAATACACGCATATATACATATAGAGTTACAGGCATATGAGATGCTAGGAGAGATACTTGATTACGTAGTCCGTACTGTGTGTATGGGTTGAAAAAAATTAAAAAAAAATCCATTTAAATACCATTTGAATTTCTAAAACTCCAAAAAGCCTATTAGAATTTCAAAAACCCAAGGGAGGAATCTGAATTTTTAAAATTCGGATGTAAACAGTAACAGGATTTTCGCTATAAGAGTAATGGGAACCCATCAGAGTAATGGTTTTCGCTACAATTTTCTAATATCTGTTTTTCTCTCCCCACGTGACAATAATATTCATCTGACACTAACGCTGACGCATAGTGATAG
>JBAGKO010000004.1:3805949-3817859 GCA_037177275.1 Acacia concinna | reverse complement strand
GAGAGAGAGAGCTAGGGGGGGGGGGGGAGAGGGCATGGAGGGAAAAAAAGATACTACAGTAGCAGCAAAAGCACAAGGGGGGATGAACTCTCACTAAATCAAGGTCCACCCTGTCATGTGAACCCCATCAACTTGGCAATTACGTGGGCCCTACCTCACATACACAACCCACAACTCTCTCTCTCACATACCCTCACCCTTCCATACACAACACACTACACGTACAAATACACACACGCCTACCTCTTATCCTCTCTCTCTAAGAATCTTCCTCCCTATTCCCTTCCATCTGTTTGACCCACCACACCCATATCCTCCATAAGACTGTAACTCACCTCTCTCCTTCTCACACACACTCACAAATCACCATTTTTCAAAATCATTTCTTTATTTATTTAATTAACTTAATCACTCACTTTTTTTAAAAAAAAAATTCTATTTCCTTTATTTCTTCCTATATATACGACTCCCATTCCCTCACTTGCTGCTTCAATTATAATCTAAACAAATCAAACTCTAACCTTCTTTTCTATCTACCTCTCTCTCTGGAAATGGACGGAGGAAGCTCCACGGACGAAAGTGTTACAACTGATTCTGTTTCTGGTTCCCTTTCTCCGATGATGATTCAGATTAACAAATCATCGCAGCCGCCGCCCAACAGTCTGTGCCGTGTCGGAAGCGGTGCTAGCACCATCGTGGATTCTGACATCGTCGGAGTTGAAGCCGAGTCCCGGAAACTGCCGTCATCGAAATACAAAGGTGTCGTACCTCAGCCCAATGGCCGTTGGGGTGCTCAGATTTACGAGAAGCACCAGCGAGTGTGGCTGGGAACTTTCAATGAAGAAGATGAGGCGGCGAGAGCGTACGACATCGCCGCACAGAGATTCCGTGGCAAAGACGCCGTCTGCAATTTTAAGCCTCTTGCCGCCGGAGCCAGCTCCGCCGCCGATGATGACCACGACGATTTTGAAGCGGCGTTCCTCGACGCGCATTCGAAAGCCGAGATCGTGGACATGTTAAGGAAGCACACTTACAATGACGAGTTGGAACAGTTCAAGCGAAACTTCGGATTAACGGTGGACGCGAACGGGAAACGGATCATTAAGGAAGGATCAAAGGGTTCGGGTCGGGTTAACGAGGCGCGTGATCAACTATTTGAGAAAGCAGTGACACCGAGCGATGTTGGAAAACTGAATCGGTTGGTGATCCCTAAGCAGCACGCGGAGAAGCACTTCCCCTCGCCGTTGCCGGTGGGAGTCTCCTCGAGATACACGGCGGCGACGGCGGCCGCCGCGAAGGGCGTGCTATTGAATTTCGAAGACGGCGGGGGGAAGGTTTGGAGGTTCAGGTACTCGTACTGGAACAGTAGCCAGAGCTACGTTCTGACGAAAGGATGGAGCCGGTTCGTGAAGGAGAAGAACCTCAAAGCCGGAGACACGGTTTTTTTCTCCCGGTCCACCGGACAGGACACGCAACTGTACATCGACTGGAAGAAAGCCAGAATTGGCACTCCTACCACCGCCAGTACTACAAATTCAGGTGGCGTCGAATTGTTTGAACCGGCCGGTCCAGTGGTGGAGCCGGTTCAGATGGTAAGACTATTCGGGGTCAACATTTTGAAGATGCCCGGTTCAGATGCCATTGTAGCTGCTGCAGCTGCCGCTGCCGCTGCTAGTGGGTGTTGCAATGGGAAGAGGAGGGAGATGGATCTGTTCTCGTTGGATTGTACCAAAAAGCCAAAGATCATTGGAGCTTTGTAACATTAGCTTTTTTAATTTTAAATTCTCTTTTTTTTTTCCCCTCTTTTTAATAATTATTCTGTTTTCTTGAATTTTGGAAAATTATCTGACTTGTGAAGTAAGAAAGAGATGAATATAGTGGGGAAAGAAAATTGATGGAAAAAGCTAGGTGTGATGTTATGGTGTAGATGCAAATTGCAAAGGGGAATTTGTATATTATTATTATTAGACAGATGGAAAAGGCCCAAAAAAAAGATGAAACTATGTGCCAGCTTTGCCTATCCTAAAAGCAAATTCCATATTCATATGGATTTAAACTCCAAATTTCTCACATAATCTATTGAAATTTCATTCATTAGTATCAACGTCTGTGTGCGTGTGTAATAATTTGAAAAATTAAAAGGGATAAATAACGGTTTGTTTTGAAAAAGGTGAAACTATGCGCAACAAAATTATAAAATAATTGAAGGGAAAAAAGTTATTAATTAGCTAATTATATTTTAATACCACTCTCTAGTCATGTTAAATTCAAATACTGTCTTCCATAAAAAAAAAATCAAATATTGTCACATAATTGAGAACAACTTTTCTAATAGAAAAATCCTACGTTAGACACTTTAATTAATTTATAGAAAATAATTAATGGTAGCAAACTCGTTTAATATGTTATAAATTGTAACTTTTTTTTTATTTTTACCCCTATTAAAAAATATGTTTGAAATTTTAATGAGTGGATAAATTAGAAATAGACATTAATTATAATAATAAATATTAAAAATGAGTATCAATTATTTTACCATTGATTTATATTATAGAACAAACAATCCTTATAAAAGTGTTTTACACTATGGAGCGTGGGAATACTGTATATATGTAGTTGGGAAAAGAAAAAGGAATAAATAATTGTTTATTTTGTTGTGATCATTTATGATTGATGTGGTGTATTCCATGAGCGATTTAACTTTTTGCCGTTTCTTCGTTCTGTGAGGCGGATGGGCAATTTGCAAATTGCTCGTGGCTTTTCCCAAAATATCTTTATGTTGACAAATCCAACATTTATTATTTTGAGTGTTTTTTCTTTTTATATATTCATTGGTCCCCTTGTTTTGACAAATTTCATGTATTGTGAAAACTTACCAAATCGAAAAAAAGAGGTGTGAGCCGGACAAATTATTCTCTTTTTCTGTCTCAATAATAGAGGGCACACATTGTATTTGATAAAATGCCAAATTATGATTGGTGGGTACATATATAATTTACTATATTTGACTGTGCACATGTTTCTCCTTTAGTTTTACTATTTTTTTTATTTTATATTATTCAAATATTGAATAGTTTCATTGAAAATTGTGCTTGATTCGAATAATGCCCAGCTATATTGCATTTGTAAATGAATTTGGGATGCAATTTCAAAAGAAAATTACCACACTACACACGCATCTATCTTTATTTATCAATAAAATATTTCCATTGATCCTATTTATAAGGTGTATATAATACTTCCTATTTATAAATCATATGGCTAATCCTTTCACATCAATGCATAATTTTATATTTCATTTATTATTGTGTATCACTCAGCACCTATATGTAAGTCACATATAATAAAAAAAATTTGTTTTAAATATAAGTCACTTATAGGTAATTAATAACTTTTTTTTAATCATAACCCTATTTAATTTCTATTGAAAAAAGAGAAAACGGAGAGAGGTGTGAAAAACGATTGGTAACTGTAGAGTGAGACAAAAATTTAATAAGTGCAAATCCGTGTGAACAGTTTTATTAATTTAACGCATTTAGTAATATGTGATAATAAGGTGTATGTGAGTTACATATCTGAGTAGATGCATAGTGGTATATTGTTATTTTATTGAAAAATGTGTGTGTATTAAACATTGATAAAATTGAAAAGTTATCAAATTTCAAGATTAGTAGTGATTAAGGTTTATGGTTTTTTTTTATTCCAGTAAAATATAGTAAAAGTGACTTATAAATAGATAAGGGAGCAATTCGGTGGTCCCTATATATATATATATATAGATATATAATTTGAAATAAACAGAAGGAATCTAGAGGCTGAGAAAGAGAACTATAATTTGAATATAGTTTCGAAATCCTATACAAACTTAGATGTATATTTGTGATTTAATAATTAATCCAATCTTGAGTTTGACCTGATTTAATTTAGTGTTGATCACGATTAAGTTTAACACACCTAGCTAGCTATATTCAGCTTCTGGGTCTACATTGTAGTATATTATTAGTATATATCTATAGTTGAATCAATGAAAGTTGACACTCAGTTAAGTTAATAAAATATGTTTTGATTTCTTAGTGGATGGATTATGCGATAATTTGGAATCAGAATTTTTTCCCTTTATCATGATGATGAGTTTGAAAGATATCTTGAATAATTTACAAAATAGGGTTAAAAAAGAATGTATCGTGATTAGAATCCTGAATTTATAAAAATTTTACAGAAGCTGTATTGTATAACTATCATATATATAACAACATATTTATATATATTAATACACACACGTACACGTGGCATGCGTAGAAAGACGTATAATTGGGCGTATGCGTGTATGTGTGTATGTTTGCTTGATTATTTTGTTAAAATATTAAATAATTAAGCATTAATCTTCTTTCAATTTCAACATTCACATACCACTTACAAACTCACATAATCGAAATTTTAGAATATGCTAACTGTATATTGGAGTTGACATTTTGGCCAACTAAATACATACTGGAGCTTACCTAACTTGAATGAAATACTATTAAACCAAGGGATATGAAGAAGAAAAATATATATACTACTTCTATAGAGGTAAGGGTTGACAATTTAAATTTGTCAAAGACTACGCTTTACTCTTTTTTCTTTTTTCTTTTTTAAAAATAAAGGTTAGCACTAATAGGCTAATTTTGATTATTTTTGGGTCATAAAATTGAAATATTAGCTGCCTTGTTAATTAACGAAGGAAATTTTGTTTATATAGAAAATTATTAATGAAGTCGCGTCGTACCTTCAGTAGATATCTTGAGTTATTATTTGGATGAAGAGAAATCAAATTATCCACCAAAAGATTCAACTGGATGGTTAATCCTTCCGTGGTGATTAAAGAAATTGATTATGTTATGTCCTTTACTTTTTTTGGCTTTTAAGGATCAAAACTCAGAGGAGAACAAGATTATAACACCTCTTTAAACTACTATTTAATTTGACAGAATTCCAAACCAAATGGGACAAAATATAAGAAGATGAATGACTTTCTAGATATGTCCAGAAAGTTGTAGGTATATTGGATATACAAGGAATATTATTTTGCCACCAAATGGGACAAAATAAATCTAATTAGCAAATATTTTATACAGTGACATAGGTATATTGTTGAGTCTGTTCCATCTTGGACAGGTAGGTATGTGGGATAATGATTGTCAATCATATAATGTAATTAACTCGCGGAGTGTTATGTTTTATGCTTATACATTAATTAAAATGAAACCATGAATTAGAGATAGTTAATGCTAACAAATAATCGAATGCCCTCCATCATGATATATAAAAATATTAAAAATTGATTTAAAAAAATGATTTTATCAAATCATATAAAAATATTCCCTTTCGTTCTTTTTTATTAGTAACTTTCTCTCTCTTAATAGCTATTATACAAGAAGGACAGTGATTATACAATTTTATTTCATAGAATTTCGTAATTTTCAACTTGGCTTGTTTAATTAATAACTTATCTCTCGAATAGGCAAGATATAAGTCGTTCTAAAAAAACATTTAATTCATAATATAAATCCCACCGATGGTAATTATGTTTATTTATCAATTAACCTTGATAATTAGTGAGGCTCCTCATATTTATTAGTTCTAATAAATGTTTTTCATTGAGGATAAAAATTAAAAAAATTAAGTAGTTAATCACTTTTTTTTAAAAAAAAAAAATATTGCGATAGAGGAGTAGCACTTGTAGCAGGAGCATGCATGTTGTAATGGAATTGCTTGTAGAGTATATTTTCGTGGAAAGTTCTTGTCTTTTAATTGAGTTCACCTACTGCCACTTGTCACCTTTCACCGTTTGCCTTTTTTTTTTGGATACATTAAAAAAAAAAAACCACAACACCCAGCCATTGATTTTCGGATATTAAAAAAAATTAGTAGCTTAAGTTAATTATTTATAATAAATAGTTGCTATTTATTTTTCTAAAATTCTTTATTTAATCATGTGTGTACTAGTACTCTATGTGTGTTCTGGAATTTTTTTTCTCTTTCACGGATAAATTTGGGTCAATAACGTATTCTTTCATCCGTGTGTGTGCATATATATATACATATATACTCCCTACATTTCTATTTATAAGACCCTTTTAGAGAATCTAAGAAAATACTAAAAAAGCTAATTACATTACTTTAAAATATTAAAGTTTATCGTTTTTCTTCAAATTATATTGTTTGACTTATGAAGTACCATATAATGTAATAAAACACAATATATGATATTATTAAGTAATGTAATTATTTTTTTTAAGATTTTTTTAAAATTCTCTAAAAGGGTCTTATAAATAAAAAAAAAAGAGTAAATATATATCCATGGTTGAATATTATTGTAAGGTAATGAACGTTAAATAGCTATGAAGTGGTCTTCGTCGTCTTTGGTCTTCTCCTTTCAATTAATGGGGTATATATAATCCAGAAGCTTCATGAGAAGTTAAAAAATAAGGTCCCGCATTAATTCAGATTTCAGACTTATTTATATGTTTTAAGTTTCTTCTCTTCTTCGTCTGTTTCTATCACCATCTCGAAACTTGGAAATTTCTGTTCAGGATTTTGGAATATATATGCATCAGTATTGGGGATGGGAATAAACATATATATAATTAATAAACATGTCATTGTGCCTTTGGAATTAAAATTTATGTTTGGAAAATTTGTTACATATATTTCACACTCAAATCCACGTCGGCACTTATTATGGCATCTTATTCAGCACTAAGTTGGTATATCAATATGTATTTTGACTATACCTATGGATGTGTGCAAATACACACAATATACATACATGTGTATGTATTTTTTTTTTAAAAAAAAGCTATACATCTTCCACTTACTTGATTTTATTTTGTAGAGATTAAGAAAGTTAAATAAATAAATAAATTAATCAAGTGTTATATATATATTGCTATATATTAATTTTTAAGTCAAGTAAATCAGTTTGTAGAAAAAAGGATAAAATTAAATACCTTAAAGTAATTTATTTAGCTTCTTTTGGCTCTTAAAAAAATTATTTGTATCTTATATTTAAAATTGGAGGTAGAATAATTTCAAAACACACATACAAGTAACACAGACTTGTAAATGTCAGGCACTCGAGCCTGAGATATATATCATCCAAGAGTTGGCAAGTCGGATTGCCATTGGTGCAATTTGTTGTTGATATATATATGCGTATAGATGTATATATGTATTTCAACGTGTGCCTCTAGAGGAGAATATTTACTTTAATTTAGGGCATAAATTAACATGTTTTGTGATTAAATGCCAGAGAATTTTGAAAAGAGCAAAAGAAATAGTTAATCATGATCGACAAGAAGGATTTTATGGATTAATATGAAGAGTGAAAAAGATACTATAATAGAAATTCCTCATATATATATATATAGAGAGAGAGAGAGACCGGCTAACACTCTCTGTTGGTTTGGCATGTTTATCTTTAAGTCTTTTTAATAAACCCCTTGGAAGGAATGAATGAAGTGATGACAATTATGTTTTTATTATTGGATTTAATAGAGGCCAAAATTGAGCTGATTTTTGGGAAATTTTAATTATATATTTAAGTTTTTAATGCATGATTTAATTATTTAAATATTTCTTACAATAAAGATTAAAAAAAAGACGAGATAAAATTGATCTCTCTCAAAGTGACAGGGATGAGGAGAGATATATATAAATGAACACCTAGATCGTTTAGATTTAATTTGCTAAATAGTTCAGATTTATTTTTTACTTTTATCTTTCAAAAAAATATTTTGATACGTACAGAATCTAAAAATCATCGAGTTTAAAAATCATTAATTGATAATTTTAATTGTCAGTTTTTTTAAAAAAAATTGTTTAAAAATCATTAATTGATAATTTTAAATTATTTGGATGGTACAAATTAAAGATCCCACCGCAACGAAGAGCACCAAAACCAATTTAGGAGAATTTATACAAACACAATATATATTCATGCATGTTTTGTAAGAGCACAATGAGAATAAAGCTGTTTTTATAATGAGCTAGTGACGCCAATTGCATAGAAATATGCCTAGACACCTAGGGCTTAAAACCAGAAAGCCACCACACTTCATGAATAAACGATCGATTATGATTAATTATATTCAACTTGGACTTCGTCTATAGATCTTAATTACTAATGTAAAGAAATTTTTCCATCTTCATTTCTCTGGAATTTGATCTGTTAGCTAGTTTGATCCCACATTAATAAATACCAATATCCAAGTTAATCAATCTAATACTCCCCCACTTTTTAATTTACCAGCTAACTGTGAAGTTTATTTCAATTCTAAATATAATATTTCTTTTTCATGTTTATCGTATCTGTCCAATTTATGTCCCTATTGATTTTTCCTCAACAATAATTAAGTAAGAGAGAAACTGAGGAAATTAACACTACAAAAAAAAGTTAAATCACCGACGGAATTACTGACGGAATTGTAATTTTCAGACGGAATTACTGACGGAATTCCGTCGGAAATTGGATTACCGACGGAATGGATTCCGTTGGTAAAAAATACATTGGAAAATAGTTTACCGATGGAAATTTACTCCGTCAGAAATTTCTGACGGAAATTACCGACGGAACGTTACCGACGGAAATTTCCGACGGAATATTCCGTCAGAAATTACCCACGGAAAAATTCCGTCGGTAATTCCGTCGGTAAATTATTTTTTTAAAAAAATAAAATAAATCCACGTGGGCATCGCCGGCGGCCGCCCTTGTCGGAGCTCCGGCGACTGCCACGTGTCCTCTCCTCATTACGCCACATGTCCTCTTCTCATTACGCCACGTGTCCTCTGAATTAATTGTTGAGTTTTGTGACCAAGCCAAGATTCGAACCTTGGACCTATCACTTGCATTGTGATGCCTTTGCCAGTTGAGCTGTTTTGACCATGCGTTATTTATTCACATAATAATATATATAACATAACATTTTAAAAATATAATATAAATATATATATGTATATATAGTATTAATTATATTATTTATTAATATAAATATATATATGATATCAAATATATATTAATATATTTCTTTTTTTAATATAATAATTAAGAAATTTTATTTTCTTATTTCATTTAAATATTTATTCTTAACATAAAATATATTATATATTTAATATTTTATTAAATATTAATTTTATGAAATTTCTCTTTTTATTTTTTATTTTTCGTTTTATATTATTATATATTTAATTTATTATTATTTATTTATTTATATTATTTTATTATTTTTTTAATTTTACCAACAAAATTACCAACGGAAAAAGAGTCCGTGGGTAATTACCGACAAATTACCCACGGAATTCCTTCGGTAATTACCCACAGAAAAAATCCCGTGGGTAATCCGTCGGTAATTACCGACGAAATTTTTTTCTGTCGGTAAATTTATTTTCTAACAGAATTTTGAGATGGATTTTACCAACGAAATGTTTCCGTCAGAAATCTGTCGGTGATTTTACCCACAGAAATTCTATCAGAAATCTGTCAGAAATTACCGACATAATTTTATTACGTGGGTAATTCCGTCGGTAATCCGGTGTTTTTTTGTAGTGTTAATAGAAACATAATCTAAAAAGAAACGATAATCGCAATGTTCTTTCTCTGTTTCGGCAACGATGACATAAGGAAAATGCAGAAACAATAAGCCAAAATAGATCTTCGCAACAAAGGGAAAAGCTTACAAGATCGATATAGAATTAGACGATGTATCTCACAGGAGATGCTTCAGAGAAATTAATAAACAACCAAAAAAACCAGATGAACAAAAACATGAAGATACATATTTTCTCTCGATATTATCATCAGCACATATCAACAATTAATATTTCTAAATGAGAGAACGAATACATCCATCAGAAAAGATCAGACAATATGCAAAGGGAAACCAACGATAAGAAGATGCATATAAGATCTAATTGAAAGCCAAAATTTGAAAAAATAAACCCAAAAAAAAACAAAATCCGGATTTTACAAAAACCTTTTAAAATTTGCAGAAGCATATTTTAGATTCTTTATCCTCTATGATCCAAAATTGCAATTTTAAAATATGAATGATCTCTGATCTAGAAGATCATCCCCAATCAAAAATTAGAAGGCAGAAAATCAGAAAACATGTCTCTGTACTGCATATAGGATAAATTAATTCATAGATAATCAAATATAGAATAATTTATCCATTAAGAAATACAACAGAAGACTAAATACATCTAGTCATTACTAATTCTTGATCAAGAAATTAAATCACTGGATAAATGAATAAATGCAAAAAAAACTCTCGTCAGAAGAAACCATTTGTCAGGACTCTTCTGACTGATTGTAAGGTACAGTGATGGGGCTGTGAGATAGTCGTGGCCAGTTAGGGAACCTCTGTTTTGGCCATGAACTTTTATGCGCGTGTATTTTCACCATTAGAAAATCACTTAAATAGCCAAAACTAAACCCTAATCTTACTAAGCCTTTTTAATTGACTAATGGGCCACACTCAAAGTATTTTAATTACCCTAGTTTATAACTATATGACACAATAATATTAATTAAAATATCTAACACTTCATAGTAAGTAATTGATACATTAAAAAGTTATAGTATAGACTTTGTAACTGTACATGTCGTATCAAGTAATAAAGAGTGAGTAAAGTGTCATTCCCATGAGGATTTGATATATAGATCTAATTGAGCATTGATTTTATATTTTGGTACAAGTTGAGCAGCTCAAATCTAATTCAAATATATGAAAATAAATTAAAAATCAAATTAAACAAACTAATTGACACAATTGTTAAACAATCAATCAGAGTCACTAATCCCTTATTAGCTTTATAAACCTTGTTTTCACTTTATTAAGTAGCTTTAATATTAATTTTGTTAATCTAGAGTATTGATATATATAAATATCTTCATATTACTTACACCTCCCTCTTAAGTTAAAATTGTTATCCCCAACAAAAATACCCAATAGGCAATCATCATTTAATGTCAATCTAATATGATTATATGGGTCTAATAGGTATATTCTTATCCTATTGGCAAATAATTATAATAAATTTTAATCCCACGTTACTCAATCTCATGGTCTAATTAAGCAAGGATAATCTAAATTCCCTAAACTCGTACTCAATGGTGATCAAGCACCAAGTATATAAGAAGTAAACAAGATTAAGTAACTAAAATTAACATTAAATTATAACTAACTAATGAAAACAAAGTCTAATCTATTTATAAATTCATAGTTACTCTAGGTCCTAAGACAAATTAGCCACACATGGCTTTATTCATGATTCAAAACTAATAAGAAAATGAGGAAGGAAAGAGAATTAACGATACTAAGCAGAAAATAGAGACGACAAAGAAGTTCTTTTTGTCCTCACTCCTTTGGTTCCTATTTGTCACTTTGGTTTTTTGTAATGAAGATAATCCCCTTTCTTTTTTAATTTTTTTAAGTACATGCAGTTATCTCCATTTATAAGATATTAGGTCTTCATTGCCTTCTAAGTCATGTACCCTCTTTTCCTCAGGTCTTGAGTCACTACAAAAAAAAGCTATTTTGTAGCGTTTCATTTGTAGTGGTTACATAAAACCACTACAAAGTTCAACATTTGTAGCAGTTTTCCCAAAACCGCCACAAATTTGTTACATGTTGGATATTTGTAGCGGTTTAAGGAAGAAACTGCTACAAATACTGGCGCCATATGGCGCGAAGCTGGCGCGATGTTTGTGGTGATCATAATTTGCAGCGGTTTCAGCTATAACTGCTACAAAAATTGGCACCATGCATGGCGCGAGGCTGGCACGACATTTGTGACGGTCATTTTGTAGCAATTTTTGAAAACAAACCACTACAAAATTTCAACCGTCATAAATTTGTAGCGGTTCTA
>JBAGKO010000004.1:3793050-3805849 GCA_037177275.1 Acacia concinna | reverse complement strand
CCTCCGCTCATTGTGGGTTCCTCTATGGGAAGGACAGCTGGCCAGGAGATTTAACGCTGCTCTATACCCAAGGCCAGTGATCGAACCCCTGACCAAGGTTAATAATGGAAGAGCCCCTACCGCTCTACCACACGCCCCTGGTTTAAATATTTAATCTTAACAATATATCAAATTGAACAATAAATAAATGGGCTTAAATTTCTGAAGTTAAAGCTAAATTATTAACATTGAACTTTCACAATCTAAATTAATGACTTCAACTTGTTAAGGTATTCTTAATTAATAAGCTAAATGTCATTTTCCTAACAACTCAATGTTACAGATCTTTTTTCACCTCATCCCAATGTCTACTCACCTAATTAAAAAAATTATATATATATATATATATATTTATTGTGCGTCATCTGTTCATACAGACTTTATGGGGAATCATACTATTTGTAACTCATGAACATGATATTTTGTAGATTTTATATAACATTAAATATTGATTTTTTTAGGCATAATATATATTTTTTTGCTAAGCATAAATATTTAACTATTAGAGTCAACCATGTTCCAGATACTGTTGGTTACTAAACGGGGGCATTACTTTGAAAGGAGATTCCAACCTACTTTGAATTAAAATTCGAGTGTAATATTGAATATCTATTAATATCGATGATAATATATTGATGGCGTTATGCACGAGTACCTTTGGATTACAACTTAAGCCCAAACATTTACATTTTGGGCTTACACACAAACTGTCCAAAAACTTTCTGGTTAAAACAAAAAACATACTAGCCCAATATTTGATAAAAAGCCCAGATACTAGCTCGTAATTTACTAATTTCCTTCTGAACTTCATAGTCCCTCTAAACTTCCATTATCCGCTTTCCGTTTACCGTTCACTGTCTCTGCGGAAAATGGTGCTCACTTCCTCACTGTCTCATAGCGCAATTCTAAAACTGTCATGCTCCTCGCATGGCGAAGCGTTTTCTTCGTCAAGTTCTACTCTTTCCACGGGAGCTTCGATTGCCTTTTACCGCTCTACGCTTTCTGGTTCGTCAGTTCAACACCCGCTTTTTCAAAAAGTAGAATTTTATGATGTAAAAGATTTTCTTACCCAGTAATCTCCTTAGGTTCCTAAAAATGTAGTGAAATAAAATAATTTTTCCCCCCTTTTTAACACCAATGAGAGTTTCTTGAGTTATTGCATTTCAAAGCTTCTGAAGCCTCTCAGTTCACAACTGAAGCAACGTTGATTTATTCCTTCGTGGTGTTTGGTAGCTAGGTGTTTCGATTGCTTTTGGGATTTAAGAAATGAAAGGCTATTTGTTGCAGACCTCCTGAACTGGCTGCAAAATATATGAAATATCCAGGATCTCGTGTGTTGATTATTGCATTGCCAATATCGTTTTTTTTCTTTTTGGCCAGTTGCATACTTGCATTGCCAATATCTTGAATCTCGAATCTTAAATTTATCATAATATCTCATATGCAACAATGTTGCAAATAAGATTTCGTGCACTTGAAGGATTAAGATGCTTGGTTACCAGACGCCGCTGGTATAATTAACACGATTTATGAATTTTCAAGTTCCAGGAAACCAGCCAGCTTCTAGGAAACAACTTGTGGTTTTCTCTAGGAAGATTTCAGGATTGGAGGAGGCCATCAGAATCAAAAGGTAAGCATACGTGGTTGCAGCTGAGTTATACTCTGTCGTTTATGGACCAAGCTTGCATTTTCTGGACTCTTAATCCGGTTCATTTTTTGCCACAAAAAAAAAAAAATCCGGTTCATTTGTTTCTTTTTCATGTCACCGTTCATATCAAAGTTCTTTCTTCAGAATTTAAAAGCTTGGCTCGCTTATTTTCTCATTCATCTCTTTCTATTATCCAAATAAAGACTTATTGCTCAATTATATGTAGAGAACGCGAACTTCAAGGTGTGGCAGATGTCAAGAAAAGGCCTCCATTGAGGCGTGGTAGAGTATCACCACGTCTCCCTGTCCCTGACAATATACCAAAGCCTCCCTATGTTGATTCAAATACATTGCCAGAAATTTCAAGTGAGTATGAAATTCATGATTCTGATGGCATTGCTAAAATGAGAGCTGCATGTGAGCTGGCTGCTCGTGTCTTGAATTATGCTGGAACATTGGTTAGGGTAAGATTTTCTCTTTTTAGTTTATTTTGTAAATAACTTATTTGATGTTACCTACATTTGCATGTGGGATTTCATTTTGATTATTAATTTATTATTTCTTCAAATTTAAGCTCTGTACAAATTTGTGCCTAGTGCATGGATTTGGTTTGTTACTAATAATTGTGTTTCCCACTTGAGTACTTGACAATGTTGATATAGGCTTCTATCATCGTAGTTATTTATGTGGTCTTGAATATGAAATATGTTTCTGGGATTTATTATTTCTTGAAATCATAGGTCATAAATGTATAATCATGGGAGTGACATTATCTATTGAAGTTATTCCTTCTCCCAAGAAGTATTTCAGCTGATGATCTTTGCACATATTCCAAACTTCAGCTACTTAAATTCTGAAAATGTTGAAGATAGAAGCGACTATATATGTGTACAATAGATAAGCCTGGTGGCATAAAGCCTTATATTAAATTGGGCTTATTAGATGTGAGCCATCTACTTCACTCTAGCTTTTGTAAGTTAAATACGTTGGTTAAATTTGATGTTTTGAGTTTGTTGACACCATAGAAAATGAGTGAACATATACATATGTGGCGATTTTATTTGGGGGGAAGGAAAACTTACTGTCAATGATCTTTACTGTCTAATCATGTCAATCCTTCCGTTCTAGTCTTACAGGGGTACTCTTTATGGCATACAGGGGAAATGGAGAACCCTCTTGTGTGGCTTCTCTTATTCATGTTGCATGGATCCCAATCCTTCCGTTCTATAATTATTTCCTTTTATTGGATCATCTAATTTTTCATTATAAAAATCTGAATGGTTGAGAACTTGCAACCAATAATGATTTGAAGCTTATGTCTACTTAGTAGCGAATGTTATTTGTTTAACTACAAATGTCTCGGTTTAATTTTTTCCCATGATTTCTTATCTTTCATTGTTTGACTCAGACTTGGGTTATATTTTCAGCCTTCTATAACGACAAATGAAATTGATAAAGCAGTGCACCAGATGATAATTGATGCTGGTGCTTATCCCTCACCACTTGGATATGGTGGTTTTCCAAAAAGTGTGTGCACATCTGTTAACGAGTGCATGTGCCATGGAATACCTGATTCACGGCAGTTACAGGTTTTGCAAGCCTTAATTTCTTTTTTGGCTTCATTCTTAGCATGTGTGTGACTCATAACTAATGATAGTTATCATTATTTGCAGAACGGTGACATTATTAACATTGATGTGACTGTCTATCTGAATGTAAGCTTCTCAATGTTTATGAGAATTCAGTCAACATTACTTGAACATTCGACTTAAAACAGCTCATTTATTTACAGATCAAGCACTTCATGTGGCTTCTTTTTAGTGTTCAACTCAGTAGTAGTTAAGGAACATTTAAGGAGTCTGTCTCATGGATGTGAAATGGAATTGTAGGGTTTTATTATATTATTCTTTGTATAACAGTTGTTTGAAACTTCAGGCCTGTCTATTGAGTATCATGCTGGTCGCAAAATTGCTAATATTCTCTCCTTTTCACCTTACTCTATGGTAGACTAAATTGATAACTTACTAAAACAACACACCTAAGTGTGTAAGCTGAATGTCTTTTATTGTTTTATGATATAAGCATTCTACTTTTTTAGCAACCAAATTAACTCATGCGACGTTTATTGCTTTAGGGATATCATGGAGACACATCAAAGACATTTTTCTGCGGGGATGTTAGTGATGCTATAAGAAAGCTTGTTAAGGTAAGTGTTTGTCAGTTGGCTTATGTCACATTGAGTGATGCCTTATGCATAGATTTAGGTTATGCATTGACCGCATTTTTTCCTACGTTGATAGGTAACTGAAGAGTGCATGGAAAGGGGAATAGCTGTTTGTAAGGATGGTGCTCCTTTTAGAAAAATTGGGAAGAGAATCAGGTACATTTGTAGGGTCATACAGACAAACGCACATGTCTATAGTTGTGAAATTGCTCAGCCTTTATCATGAATTTACCATTAAATATGTTTCCCATTTATTATTGAAGAACAGTGTAGTTTGCCAAGAGAGAGAACCCATTAACATGACATGTATGATGATGTATGAAAATGACATGTATGATGATGTATGAAGATATACAGACACTATTGGAGTTCCTGGGGCCATGTTCAGTACCACCAAATTCTATTCTGAAGCATTACCAAGTCCATTACAGACTAGAGATGAAGTTAGAAAATAATTGGGACTAAATCTAGCCAGAGGGCAATGAAGAAGTGAGTTATATGCAGGTCAAATTACAACTTTTACTAACACTAGCTTAGTATTAGCTGCCATCTTGAATAGCCAACTTACGTATGCTGTTTATTTTAAGGAAGTTACCTCATTACTCTTTAATCATACGGAAATCTTTCTTTTTGTGGAACCAACCTTCTATGAAAAATCCATGTTTTTCTTTTTTAACATTGCTCAACCTCTGATCATAAAGTGAATCTTGTTATTTTTCTCACTTTAGTTATTATACTAGAGATGGAAGTAAAGGAAGAAACATAAACAATAACTCGTGAATTACTTTGAACTTCCTTATTTTCTATGCATAGGTATAGGCACTGCTGCAATTCTTTCTTCAGATAAATTATATAAGTAAAATTGATTCTCTAGCTCTTAAGAATGTGTCTTTGTCCGATCACTATGGAAGCTCTTGATAAAAACAAAACTTGACTTTGTAAAGCTGTTGAGATAGAAGAAACTAGTTAGGTGTAAATGGGTATCCACCATGGAAAGGACATTTCAAATAGCAGAATGGAAAGATGCAAAGCAAGATTAGAAGTAAACCTATATAACAAATAGAAAATGCTAAGATATACAAGATGATGATATTATCATCTGTGGTTGGAAATACAGCAGTTCGAATTCAAGAACATAATCATTTTACATGGAGGTCTTTAGGAGGAGATCAATATGGAGATTTCCCCTAGGTTTGGCTTGAATGAAGAAAAGGGAATGGTATGATATTGATATGTAAACTAAAAAAGGTTTTGTAGGGTCTAAGGCAATCTCCAAGAGATTAGTTTGGAAAGTAGTATCTGTTATTAGTGCTTAGGCTTGCTATAAGCACGGTGATTATATTTATAGGGCGAATAGCTATGTTGTAGCCCTAATAGAGCATAACTAAGTAAGCCTTAATAAAATCTGTTCCCAGTGAACAAATATCCAAAGGACCAATCTCAAAAATAAAATTACCATGGCACATGACAACAGAAGCTTCTAAAGAAGGCCCTTTGAAGCTACCATTGCCTGTCCTGCAGTGCACCTACAGTAGCATATGTGACACTGGCACCTCCATAGCTTCTCTTTGCAGTATATATACCAGTGAGATATGTTTCTTTTATCAACTATACAATTGATTTGGGATAAGTCTTGTTGTTGTATTTTAAGCCTTTTCCTTACGTTTGAAGCATTTTTCAGTGAGCATGCTGAAAAGTATGGCTATGGTGTTGTGGAGCGTTTTGTTGGTCACGGTGTGGGAACGGTTTTTCATTCTGAGCCAATAATCTTTCATCATCGTAAGTGAAATTTCATCCGTATCATATTTCGCTCCTGTTGCTTTTACTGTCTTGCAATGATAGCCTGCCTAACAAACAAATCCTGTTAACTTGCATATTTGTATCTTGTTTTTCCTATAATTTATGCCAGTGGAGTAGTGTTTTCCTAACTACAATGTTCTTGAATTTTAAATAAAGCGTACTATGAAAGTTTAGACGCTGGTAAATTAGCATTTGGTTCGTGTTTGGTACTTGACTTATTATTCATTTTCTAATAAAAAATATTTAATATGGCATCTCCTCTTTGTTGTTGTAAAAACTATCTGTCTTAGTTACTAATGTGGCAATTTTTTTAATGAACTTATTATTTTTTTATTTCACTGCTTTGACAGGTAATGACAAGCCTGGTTGTATGGTTGAAGGTCAGACATTTACAATAGGTAAGTCTGTGATTATTTTCACCTTAGTTTCGCTGGGTTTGGGCGATGGCTCTTGTAATGTTTTCAGATGATGTGTGGGACTCTTGTCAAGGAATTTCTCTTTTTCTTACTTTCTTTCTTTTCTTTTTTTGGTTGATATTTTTCCCACATCTACTGTCTCATTCTTTACATAGTTCATTGGGAGAGAGCGCCAGTTGGAGGGTTCATTCCAGAAACAGAAAATAAGGGCTGTCATGGGACGATGGGTTGTTTGGGGCAGTGTGACCTGGACGAATAACAACAGAATGGGGATGAAAATAGTAAAGTATGGGTGTATTTGTTGCTGTGAGTGTTCACCCCTAACATAAGTTGGTTCAAAGAGAATAAGTTGGGCAGAATTTCAGTATCTCAAGTAGGTCTTGATTCTCTGGAGCTAGGAGGTTTTTCTCTCAGGTTTTATTCGTTTTCTTTGAGATGCAAACTTTGGATAATGGAATCATGGCCAAAGATAAAAATAATAAAACAATCGAATAATGGAGCTTAGCTTATCCATGACATGGAATGTCAATAATTGTGTAAAACTCAACTCTGCTTACTGTCACACTACTATCTCAAAGCATGTACGCTGATGAAGACATAGTTAAATTAAAACTGTTCACGTGCATACCTTTACAAGTGTCGAATAAGGAATAATGTCTTATATTAAACATGTCTAAGTTATTAGTGTGCATTAATCTCACTTCCATTTCTTAGCTGCCACTTCTTCAGGCGTTATTTCTTTCTTTCTTTATTTCATAGAACTCAACCTATAGTTATAACTTTTTTTTTTTTGGCCCAATAGCTATAACTAAGTTGACTCCCAAGCATTAGATATTTTGTCGTATTGACCATGATATTGACTCACTGCTATGTCTCTCTGTACCTTTCTTGTATTTCCATACACGTCTACTAGTTCATGTTCCATTTGGTCATCAAGTTCTACACATAATTTTTGCCATGGTACTTTTTGGTGATCTCTGTCACCGCTTTTTATCACATCCCTTCTGTCATAGCTTCCATTACAAAACTTTAAATGCTCAATGGTTTGAATCCCTGTTAAAAGTACACATCTCACATATAAATTTACGTATGCATGATAACAAGGACATAGGTTGCTTTCTTAGCGTATTGAACAAGTTGGGCAGTGCTTGAATCTTCTTCCATTGTTGCTGCAGAACCTATCCTTACAATGGGAAGCATTGAGTGCAATACATGGCCAGACAATTGGACAACAGTGACTGCTGATGGGAGTCAAGCGGCTCAGTTTGAGCACACCATTTTGATCACTAGGACTGGAGCAGAAATTTTGACTGCCTGTTAAACTCTGACAAGATTGTGTGATTTTTTTAATGTTATACGTACTAGGGTCATTAGTTAATTGTAAATACCTTTGCCTTCTTTCTTCTGGTTCTGAAGAGCTACACAAGAAGATGCAGTCTAGTTAAGGACAGCCACAGTCCACAGAGGATGAGGGTCCATAGAAATAGAGATAAATAGAAAGACACAGCTGAGTAGTAAGTACTGTTGTCTCTTGTGCATATATAGATTCAATTTATGAACACTATTGTCTCTGTCAAAATAACTGAGAATTGACATTTTAGTTGTTGATATTTATTATGTCAGCAAGTTCATGAGTTTGCTGCTACTAAACAGTAGAAACTTGCAATAATGCATTTTGGAGGGTTGCTGATCCTATTTGAGTAGCTCTGCAGGATAGACCTGCGCTGCACATTATGCAGTTTGGTCAACACATAATTCTGTTTGTGTTTCTGGCTAAGGTCCCATATGGGCGACACTATATCTTTATCTTATGCTGCAGATGATAATTTAAACAGTTTTGTACTTGCATTTTTAATGTGCAAGTTTTGTTAAACATGTGAGGAAAATTGATTCTAAAAAATGGGGTTTATACAATATTCAGTCACTCAAGCTTACTTTCATTTTGGTTTCAATCTCTCAAGTTTCATAGGTTTTGGTTTCTCATAGTTTTATTTCGTTTAAAACAATAATCATTACTCATTATAATTATAATCATATAAAAACATTGATCTTTTTGCTTCTTAAGGGACCAAAATCCATTATTTGAAATTTAAAGAATTAAAACTAAAATGAAAGCATACTTAGAGAACCAAAATTGTGTAAACCCACCAAAAGCAAGAAATGCCGCATAAACTAAATATATGTACAAAAACTATTGAAAAAAAAAATGCTGCAATGTTATGAAAATAAAGATACATGAGAGATAGAGAATAAAATTAAGAAGAGAGAAAATTCTCATTCACATGTGTTAGTATGCATAGTACTTCTATTTATAGGAAAAATTTGAATTTGGAGAGTAAATAAACTTGAAGGGTAAGTTTCTTATTCACTTTAAAAGAAAACTTCTTGTTCGTTTGAAGAAGCCTCTGGTAAATTAATAGATATTCATATAATTAATATTCATAACACCGAACATATTATTCATGATTTGTTAATGTTTTCCATTCATACCATGGATTTTGCATTTTCTTTAGTGATTAATTCGAGTTTCATATCTGAATTAAATATGGACAAAAATTTATTCCAAATCAATTTGCACTCTTTTTTTTTTTCAAAAGAAGGAATAAATGAATTTATGTGCCTCCATGAGAAAACTTTGATATCAAATCAAGAACTTTCCTATTTAAATAGAGATTCTTTTTCCTTCTTTCATCATGTCTTTTTTCCGGGAATTTTTCCTTATTTTTTATAAATCAAAATATGTCAATTAGTTGTATTTTTTTTATCAGAATGTCAATTTTTTTACGTGGACAAATTTATGCTCTATAAAATTGGATCTATGTAAGTCATTGTTTATCTGTTTTGAGATAAAATGTTACTAGTAATATATAGTGGTAGAAAAAATAGAACAAGTTTTAATGCTTATCCCTTATCATAATAATAAGTATTAAGAGCTTATCACTGAAGTGAGATTTGCATGCTTCAAATAGAATTTCAATGGTTCAATGGAAAAATAAATAGTTAAGGTATTATCTTTATCTTTAGATTCTGTATCCACTAAAATAATTTTTTAAAAACATACAGTAAAAGTAAAAACAACTAATTTGAACCATCCAAATTAAATCTTAGACAAGACTGTTTACATGAAAATTCTTTTAGAAAAAAAGTATTCTAAAATACCAAAATTAGAAATTTTCTGTATTAAATGACTGAATAACTGAAATTACTTTGACGAATTAATTTCATTCTTTGAAAAATTAAATAAATCAATTGCGATGAGCAAATTATTCTTATTGTCACATATAATATTATTTTATCTGAAATAAATAATGTATCAGTGTTCTTCTAAACGTTACTATATGTATGAATTCATCAAGTTTCCAAACCCAACTCAACTAAACATTTATTATTATTGTTATTATTATTAAAGATAAAAATATAGAATTAGAATTATCCTTAATGTTAACCTCTCATCTTTGATTTTATCCATGGTACCAACATGACATAATTACAACCCTTGTGTGTTGCTTCAGCAACTGAAAAACAAACACAACTTTTGGGAGCACGCGAGGCCATAAAAAAAAAACACAAAACAAAAAGGCATAACCAACTATAAATATATATTGATTAATCAGATATAACTTTAAAGTTTTTTTTTTGTCGGACTTTAAAGTCTTTTGATGTGCAAAAAGGTACCTGAAATTCAAAATCCATCCAACCTCGCCGGATCATAAATCTCTGGAACAGATATATTTGCAAAGATGACAGTTTATAAGTCACGAAGCTCTGTGAAAGAGTGTACATACAATAAAATATAATATAATAATATTCAGAAAATAAAAGAAGTAATAATTATAATAAACAGACCACTTTATTCAAATGTCTTGGTACTAACAAAAAAAGATTGAGCAGGCAGGGATCCAATTATCCCCACAATCAATACAAAACTTGTCAGTCTCATATATTAACAAACAAAATTTCTTCTTCAGTTCTTTGTACAATAAGATACAGATTTTGTTTGTTAATAAAATAATATATATATATATATATATATATATGAGACTGACAAGTTTTGTAATATAATGCATGCCAATTTTTATAGGCATAGCTTTTGAGGGCTTTACGTACAGATATTGCAGTACTACTATATGTTGTGATGATGCATGCCTACTTTCTGAATAGCATAATGTACATTAGTTTTTGACCTTTTATCTTTATTCATATGCATCCATCACAAAACTAATCTATTATTATTACTTTTAGTATAAATATTCTCATTCATGTTCTGGTCCATCAACTCTATTTGGATATTCACAATGGAAAGCACCTGTTGGGCGATTGTTACAGGATCATAGACGTCGCTGATAGCTGGAAGGTTTTTTTTTACAAAATTTAGAGATCTACTTCCGAAATTCTTGCTTACTATACAAGCCAGAGTATGTAAGATGATGGGCTTCAATAACATCTATCTATATTCTCATACCGAGGTTAGGAATTTTATTTTCTTGAATTGGGATCTTCAAGTTATACATGCTCACATAAAAGTAATGTGATGTGCAAATCTTTTGGCCAGTATAGCACATGACACAAACATGGAGTTGCCCATTATCTCCTTTCCTTTAATCATATATTCGGATCTAATGTTAATAGACATAAGTTAAGATTGGATCTCTAGTTCATTTTAGGTAACGGCTTCATGCCATTCTTTGCAAATCTCAAGTATAATATTTTCCAATTATTATATAAAAAAAACTCTATTCGGATCTTTTCCTAACAACAAAATTGTTCTTTGATGCTTACTTCGATTGATCATCAAGGTAGAAGCGTACATATAATTAATTTGTAAGAGTTAAAAGGAATTGGTTTAGTTAGTTATTTTTATATATATATATATTTATATATATATAATGTATGTTAGTTACTCTCTCCTAAAACTACGTATTATGCACTCCTACAATCAATAGCGATAGCTTGACCCAAAAAAAATTACTCTCTCCCGTCCTGTCCTAAACACGGTTCCTTTTTTTTTTAGAGGTTAAAAAAGTTAAAAATATTATTTAATTATAATATATATTGTGTATTATTATATTATATATTAATTTATAAATTAAATTAAATAGGTTAAAAAATAATACATATATAAGTATTTTAAAATAATTTATTTAACTTCCTTAATCTTTTAAAAATACTTAATTACATCTTATATTTTGAATCAAAATAAATCTTTCAACCACCTCATATATTTATAAACCACAGAAGTAGTAATTGATTATGCGAGAATCTCAAAAAAATACAAATCATTACAAAAATTCAACCCAACCGACAACCGGTCTCATTTTTCTAAGAAGCGTATGCAAAGTTGCAAACTATAAAGGATGGTTCGAGTCCAAGCAGAGTGATATAATAAAACATTGGGTAGGACAAAATACTTTTTGAGAATATATATATATATTCACACACTTTATGACTTTAATTTCAAAAAACCACTTTACATATAATTTCACTTGTGACTATATAATGCAACCAATTCAAATTATAACAAGGTTATGGTTAGTAAAAAGATCCCCCCCCGGGAGAAAAGGGAATATGGAATTACTACTACCTAGATCTAACATAAAATTAGGCAATCTGTCAAGTATATATATTGCAACATACCAAATTTATGTCACCAAATTTTTTTGTAAATAGAGTTAATTAAATGGAATAAAATACTACATTTTGGTACAAGAAAGATGGCCAAAATATTTCTTAACTAAATTCTGAAGTGAGACTGATGGCAATCTTGTTGTGCATAATTTTTACTTAGACTAATGATGTCCAAAAATTTTAGAATTTCAGTCTAAAAGTAGACATTTCAAACTTTAATTTGATATATCATTTGTGTAATTTGGATATATATGTTAAGAGATATAAATTTTTGAAGTTTGCCCGATGGAATATTCTGATTTCTAGAGCAATGTTCAAACATGAATTTCCTGATTGTGTTCTGATTACAATTTATCAAAAAAAAAACTATTTTCCCCTAAAACTATATTCAATAAGGGACATTTGAGCTTTTGAATCACCTCAATTGGATATTTGTATAATTAGATATTAATTTTCAAAATTGAGTGATAACTCTATCTAGAAATCCTAAATTTCAAAAAATGTAATGAAATGTTAGTAATTTGTGGCTCATCCAACGATAAAAAGGGAAGACAAAATATAATTTCAAGGGCAAGATAGGAAGGCCAGAATGGATGGCTAAGATCTAGTCTTACAAAATAAATATCAATATGAAGAAAATCAAGAGAAGAGGGGTTGGATAATTATGTTCTAGAGAGAGAAAGTAAGACATCAAGAGGTAAACTCTTAAACCTTGATTTCCTTGTTACCTCTTATTGTTTATTGTCTGTTGGTGGTTGGTGGTTGATGTTGATTGTGGTTATTATTGGTTTTTGTGGCTAATTTTCTTTGTTTGGGATCCACAAATTTTAAGGGGAGGTGCTGCCCAAATTTTCATTAATCATGTGGAATATGAATTAAAGGGTTTAAACAAGTAGCTTAGAGTATGGGAAAAAAAATGCTTAATGGTCTGTTTTCTGAAGATAGTTTGGTTGTGGGTGTTTTTTGTTGGTAAAACTTGGTCCAAATATTATCAAATTTTATAGAGTTAAAATAGACATCAAGAGCTTTAACTTCATGGGTATAACA
>JBAGKO010000004.1:3765016-3776901 GCA_037177275.1 Acacia concinna | reverse complement strand
CCCGCGATTTCTTCAATTCTAACGATACACCAAACGTCACTTTAAACATCACCTTTTTTGTTTCCAATAGCAATCGCACTTTGGGATTGGTGAATCGTGGGATTTAGGGTGGAAATTCGTCGGGCCAAACACGCTCTCAGCCAATTGTGATTGGAAAGGAAAAAACGCATGTTTGGTTTAATGATTTCCATATATGTGATTGTACCCAAATCGTGCCCAATTTGTATTGGTGGGAGTCAAGAATATTTTTTATATATATAATTTTCTGTTACAATTTATTTATTTAAATTATAAATATAAAACCCAATTGATTTTTAAAAAAATTAAGAAAGTTAATTATATTATTTTAAAGTATTAAATTTTATCATTTTTTCAAATTATTTTGTTTGACTTATAAATTAATATATAATATGATAAAATAAAAAATATGTTATAATTAAGTAACCTATTTATTTTGCTTCTCTAACTTCTATGCAAAACTTTAAGTAGGTTTTATAATTAAGACGTAGTATAAATATCCAAATATATTTACATGTAATATATACTCCATTTAATCCTATTTTTAATGCCCAGTTGATTTTTTTTGGAAAGTCTTAACAAATCATTTAATCATGTTATTAATTATATATTTTTAGCTTTTTTTCTTTACTTTTTTTGAAAGGTTATTTTTCATTTTCCTTTTATAATTTTCATGTCCTTTTCAGTTTTTTTTTTATCAAAAGTTACTTTTAAAAATTTCAACTAAATAAATTTTATTCTTGCATAAGTAACTTCTGTAATATTTGTTCCAAGCACAAATCAGATTATTCAATCTTATTTTTACCTAATCTTACTTTTATTTAATTTTACTTTTTCAAAAATCACTTTTACAATTTTTAATCCAAACATACCTTTATCAGTAGTCTAGTCACTAGTCATTAACATTATGAGAGTTTATAGATTATTTTCCTTCATCAAAATCATAGTGTCATTTTCCCTTTCATTTTTAAGATTTATCCCATGTTTGGATAGGGAGAAAAGTGGAGAGAAAGAGGGAAAAAATAAATACTAAGTCTAAAAACTTTTATAAATAATAAAAAAACTTATTATATTTAGAAGTTTTTTTTCTTAATTTTCTTTCCCCCTAATTTTCTTTCAATCCAAACATGGGAATAGAATTCAAGAAATTTTCACATTTTTTTATTATGTGACAGGGATCAAATCTAAATAGGGTGTCACATAGGTATTGATCATACCACAAGGCTTAGAGGCCCTTGATAAATTGTCACATTTTTTATTATGTGCACTTCCTGAAATTTTTGCTGATATATGTATATATGTTCATTTATTTATTTATTTACCGCTTACCATCAACCCATACTATGTGCATTTCACCTCATAACATGAACCTTTTGGTTGTCTAACGTTATTGTTTCGGCACCGTCAATTCATTGTTTGCCGAGAAAAAAAGTGTTAGCACCGTCAATTCCTTGATTTTCACACAACGGTCTTAGCGGTGGAAACTAGCATGTTGACACGTCATGGTTAAAAAAGCACGCGCTGGAAGAGAGCGAGTGGGGAGAAGGGATAACGAAGGAAGGCGTGAGCGTTGAGAAAAGTAAAAGGAGTGGGTGTGAAAGAGGAAAACGGAGAATGACCGTTGGAGGTGGCGAAAGGTCAAGTTCCAGACAAGTGACGGGCGAATCATACGCGGCGTGGAGCACGCGCGTAACGCGTTCCTAGAAGATTCTCTTCTCTCCAATGTCCAAGCCCCGAGGTATATTCTGTGGATATGTCACCCACAAATTCATCCATCATATCCCATTCAGATTTCCCTAATCACACTATTCCTTGTCCCCTGCGTCTCACCCTTCTTTTTCTTAATCACATCGCACAATTAATCTTTTGGTCCCTAAAATGTTACTCAATTGTAATTTAGTCCCTGTGCTGCCGTATCTTGACCTTGACACAGTTTTATCCCTATTGTCTTAAGTCAATTGCAAGATAAACATGTAAATAATTATTAAAGAGCTAAAAAAATTATAGTCATTTACATATTTATCTTATAAATATCTGTATTTAATTCATAATTTTTTAAATTTTTATTAAATCTTTTTAATCTCTTTATTTATCCTGTGAATATTCTTTATCTTGTAAACTCTTTTCTTTCTCTTGTGAATGATTGAAAGGTTGATAGGACCTATAGTTTAAAAATGAATAAAATTTAAGTCTCTTTAACAATTTTGTTATATTTGCTTCAAATAAATTATTTAGGTCTACTTATTAGTTTGAAAATAGTTAATCAATATGGGTGCTCAAAGTAATTTTTTTTTTGGTACAATGCTCATAATAAAATTATTTATTCCTAAATTTTCATATTCACCCTAAAATAATTAAAAAAACTATATGGACTAATTTACGGTGAATCAAAATTCAAAGACTGAATTATAATTAAGTAACACTATAAAGACCAAGTTATGAAAGCATTGAGTTGCAACAGAATCTAAATATTATTTTGGAGAAATTTTCTAGAAAATTCCCTATGACAAAATTTATTACCTGAAAGTAGTAAAAAATTCAGGTGTACTTTAATTCAGTAATGTGCAAAACCGAACACAGCTAACAAAAGATAAATGTTGAAGATAAGTTAACTTAAATCCTTAAATAAATTTTAGATACTTTTTAAGTAATAAAATTCATGATAGGGTTTTTTCTTTCTTTTTTTTGGTTAAAAAATTGATACAAAACATCTTATCTGCTAGACTTATGGATAATAGTGTTATCTCTTCGGGTAAGACCTAATATTTTTCATTTTTGCTGCCTTATAATATTTTCATTCATTAAATGAAATAGGATGAACAAACTCGCTATTTTCAAATTAGATAATATTAGTTGACTGTATAAGTATTGTATAATGGAGCTCCCATGAAGAATTTACTACTTGCAAATTTTTTGATTTATTAGGTCTATGAATTTATGTAAGGTTGTTTATATGACCATTCTGTTTTTTTTATTCCATTATAATTTTAGAGCAGACAGACGATGGGGTAAAAAATAGATGTGGCTTTATTGGTACCAAAATTACTTGTAAGTTTAATATTGTCACTTCCATTATATTTATAACCTTATGCTTTTCTATCTATTCGATTCTTGAACAAATATTCTTTTTAATACTCTGATTATAAATATAAGACTTAGTTGATTTTTTTTAGGGAATTAATGATATCAGTTAAATTAATTAAAAGAAGTTATAGTTAGAAAAATATAAATTTAGGAATTAATGTGGAGTTTAATTATAGTTAATGGAGTATTGATATGGGTAATTTAAAAAAAGTTGTTAAATATAGTAGACAAAATGGATAAGAGTTTTATATTTAAAATTAAATTAGATTTATAACTAAATCTTATAATTAAGATCGAATAAAGAAATATAAGATATAAGTCACTTTTAATCATCTGGAGTATGAAAAAGCACTAACTTATTAAGTTTTTTTTAAATTGAAAAGAAAATTCAACTTCATCATTTTCAAATTGTCAATCATCTCTCTTGTTTCTTCATGTCTAGCCCGTCGCATTAATAGATTATTAGGGTAAAGGTGAAAAATGGTACTTAATTATTAATGACAATTTTTTTCCCTAAAGACGTCCTATATTTTGATGGAGTATCTCACATAGAAAACATAAATGACAAATACCATGAAAAAAAATAATAAAAGAAAGGATTAAGGTGCTTAAATAGTTATAAAGTTTGCTCAAAAGTATAAAAGTAAACATAAATTATTTTTAAGTGTAAAAATAACAATGAACTTTAAAAAAATGTGTAAACTATTAAAATATTGTTCATCAAAACCGTTAACTATAATATCTTGGTATTTTTAGCTCTTAGATGATGAATTACGAATAAAGAGCCAGAATCAATAGAAGAAAAATTCTAAATCTTTCAGGCAACTTTCATAAAAATTTCAAAATTTTTTGCCACCTAGAACTCCCAAATTATGAGGAAAATAATTTTAGAGAAAAAAATTCTGAAATTTTTATGAGAGCCTCTTGAAATATTTATAATTTTTTTTATAGTAATTATAACATTTTACTCATACTAAATTCTTCATCTAGGGAGTCATAAATATTAAGATGTTACCGTTAACGATTTTAAACAGTATTTTAATGGTTTTAAACAATACTTTAACAATTTTACACATTTTTTTAAAATTCATAATTATTTTAACACCTAAAATTAATTTATAGTTACTTTTATAACCTTCAACAAACTTGGTAACTATTCATTCACTTTAACTTTAAAAGAAATAAGGGGAATTTCAGTAAGAAACTGCAATTGAAAATTAATATTAGTGCAACCTATAAATAAGTGAATAGATTGTATGAATAAAAAAAAGTAAACATTCATTTATTTATAAATTATGCTAATATTAATTCTAATTACGGTTCTTTATTGAAATCTAAAAAAAAATAATGACAAAAGGGAAATAAAGGGACAAAAGAGAGAGAGTATTAGAAGCTTATCTGATAGTAAAGTGGATATGAACAAGTTGGTGAAGAATAAGAAAACCGATGACGCATAGCCAGCCAAGCTGGCCCCACAGTGTTAAAAGCGAATCAAAACTTCGAAGTTCGAATATTCAACCTTCTCTCTCCCCCTCCAAGAACATTAGACATTAGTAATAGTATTTTTATTATTATTATTATTATTAGTATTTGTTTTTCAAAAATCCATCAAAGATTCGTTTTTGTACGCGACGCCACGACCTCGATATTTTCCCCACCTCTTCTACACCCTCCGATCTTCCCCTTCCTCCTTTACCCTTCTTCATATTATTCCTCCTCTTCCATTCAAAATCATTATTTTAATTTAATTTTAATCTCTCCGTTTTTTTATTATTCCCTAATTTTGATTCTAACTTAGATCCCATAATATTCCTTCTCTTTCATCACAAGAAGAATAACCTTTGTTGTTGTTGTTAAGTGGGTCGGATCTACCCATGCTTCCACATAACGCCATTCTTATATATTCCTTCTCCTTCCTTCTCTCCACCTGATTTCCCCTTTCGCACTTCTGATTTCCTCTTCCTTCAGAAAACGGTTTAGGGTTTTTGTGGTTTTTTTTTTTTTTAAGAATCCGAAGTTTTTTTTTAAAAAAGGGAGAATTTCAATAAATGCAGCGTCAGAAAATGGGGTATCGAGAATACATTGAAGCGTTAGAAGAAGAACGCCAGAAAATTCAGGTGTTTTCTAGAGAACTTCCGCTTTCACTGGAGCTTGTCTCGCAAGGTATACAATCCCTAAATCCTGAGGTTTTGATTTTTCTTTTTTGTGTGTTTTTTTTTGGATTTTTGATTCTGAGTTTTGTGGGTTTCTTTTTTTTTTTTTTCCTTTTTTCTGAGCAGCCATTGATGCTTATAAGCAGCAACTTTCTGGAACCACGGAGTACAATGTTCATGTACAATCGGATTGTTCGGAGCAGACGTCGATGGAAGAAGGTCCTGTCCTTGAAGAGTTTATGCCCATCAAGAAAAGAGATTCCCCTGATTGTGACGATGAAGAAGACGAAGACGAACAACATTCGCATAAGCATAAGATTCTCAAGGAAAACGATAATAAGAACTCTGATAAGAGAAAATCCGACTGGCTCAGATCCGTCCAGCTCTGGAATCCTGATCCCCCAACTAAAGAGGTGTTCTAGAATTTTCTTCTATCTGAATGATATGAAATTTGTTTGTGTTGGAAGCTCATGAGTTTGGATCACTAAGTTCTAGAGATATTTCCTTAATTCCACTGATTGAGGTGAAACTGGGAAGTTGAATCGAATCGAATCTGTGTTTGTGCAGGATTTGCCTAGAAAAGCTACTGTGGTAGAAGTGAAGAGAAATGGTGGTGCCTTCCAGCCATTCCACAGAGAAGACAATAATGTTGGGAAGACGAACAATAACAACAACAAAGACAATCACAACACATCGGCCGTTAAATCTGCATCTCCGGCTCCCGTGCCTGCAATGAGCTCCACCGCCGGCGGCGGCGGAAGCGGAAACAAGATATCGGAGGACAAAGAAGGGCAGGGTCAGAGGAAGCAACGGCGGTGCTGGTCACCTGAATTACACAAACGCTTCTTACAAGCCCTTCAACAACTAGGCGGTCCAGATTGTGCGTATCTTATCTTAATTACTTACTATGACCCAAATTTTCATCGTTATTACTATATTTCCCCTAGAAAATTCTGATCATGTCTCTGTTTGTTTCATCAGCTGCAACTCCAAAGCAGATCAGAGAGCTCATGAAGGTCGATGGCCTCACCAACGATGAAGTCAAAAGCCACTTGCAGGTTAGCATCTGGGATTTTTATCTCAATATCTGAAGATGTTTTGTTTTATTAGAATTGCTTTATGTTTAAGGAATTAATCTGATAGTTCTTATTTTTCAGAAATTTCGTTTGCACACAAGAAGACCAAGTCCTATGATTCATAACAATGCTACATCACAAACAGCTCCGTTTGTTCTTGTTGGGAATATATTTGTGCAGCCACCAGAATATGCAGCGGCGGTGGCTACTTCAACAGCGTCAGGCGAGGTGACCACGGTGACTACGCCGACTGGAATTTACGCGCCGGTGGCCGCGCATCCTCCGATGCCAGTGGTGGTGCCGCCTGTTGATAAGAAGGCTCAGGTGAAGCAATTGGAGCAGTCACATTCAGATGAAGAAGGGGTGAACCATGGTAGTGAAGGAGCTGTTCATTCAAATTCTTCTCCTGATTCATCTTCTTCCACACACACTACCTCTCATTCTCATGGATATTGAGTTTTGAGATGATGAAGATACTGTGCAGCCAGGAAAAAAAAAGGAAAAATCAAATTTTGTAATCATAATGTTGTAGTGGAGAGAACTTTGATCTGTGATAGTATTATTGTCTTTGTTCTAATGTGAGGGGGTTTTAAACTATAGAGGTGAAAATACTGGGGTGACAGTTTTGTTGTGTAATGTGTAAGCTACGTAAAATTAGAATACATTTTATCAGAATTCACAACTGTGTTACGTATATTACAGGGATAAAAGGTTACAGGGATAAAAGGTCGGCAGTATTTATTTGCGGTCATTTTTTACTCAAGTTTTTTTATAAGCAATTTTACTTTAAAAGTATTAAATTTAGAGTAATTTTGTTTTTTACTATTATCTCGGTTAAGTTTGACGATTAGTTGATTAGTGTGTAGTACACGTTAGTTATTTTTTCTAAGGCACAAATTTGTTACAAAAGTTTTTACAATTTTGACTTGAAAGTTTTCAAACTGTAGTAATGTTATCATAACTTTTAAGATAAAATTGTACCTAACGCTAAGATAACAATCAAAATAAAATTGATTAAAATTTAGTATTTCTAGAGTAAAATTACTTCTTAAAAATTTTACGAGATCTTTTGAAAAATTCCATCTGTTTTTTCTTCTTCATGATTGTTTTTTTGTATTGGCTCGTTTACTTCTTATTTCAATCTATCTACTGAAATTTCATGCTCGGTTGCTTTGTTTTCTTTTCATATATTGTGATAAAGTAGCGTCTAGGTCAAGGGAGCATACAAAGAATTCCGCCTGGCTCTAAAATTGGATAGAAGAATGTAATTAACTCCTTACAAATTAAGGAATGGCATTTGACTTGTCCAGTTTTAAATTGATAAATTTTTCTATTGTTACCCTTGCTAATGAGGTTTTGAAGGAGATAAATATATATATATATATGGAGTTATATTTCATAATTAATTAAGGAATAAAATTGGTAAATAAAATTATACAAGAAAGGGTTGGAGCGATACCTATTTAAAAAGGTGGTAAAAAATCATTTGAATTGATTTTAAATTGTTTATAGAAAGTCACTGGATATATAAATGAAGATGATAGATCAAGTTATCTGAAGTTTATAAAAAGGGATAAAATTTGACCTCTTCATCAACAATCCAGCCACTTTGTGGTAAAAAGTTTTGTTGTAAACATAGGTAACTCAATTTACGGTAAATCTTTTTTTTTTTCTTTTTCTTTTTGTCATCATCCATCTAGCAGAAGGAATTCATGCATGTATGATATAGTCACCCAGGGAGCTAAAACCAAGATTAAAGGAGGGTAATTGGTGCAAGTTGAGCCAAATAATTGAAAGGAATAATAAATTTGGAAGGTGAAATTTTTTTGACCTTAAATTAGAAAGGTGAAAAGATAAAGGTTGGGAAGTGAAAAGCAGTAATTAGGTGGGGCGGGCAAGGGGAATAAAGGCATAGTGGGAGGAATCTAAATTCTAAAGGGATAAAGAGAGAATATTCTAAGGGAATATACAATGAACCCAAAAACAAAAACGCAGGTGTTGATTGAATACACTGAACAAGACACACACTAGTTGCTTCTCCTCCTTAATTAATTTTCATTATTCTTTGCAACATCGTCCCATGCATCCTTATCATATTATCTCATCCCATCCTCATCCAAGTGCGCTTCTGATTCTGATTCTGATTCTGATTCAGTTTATAAGGCACTTAGAGTAGTATATATTTTATCAAAATAGATAAAAAGCTCATATATTAATAGCCTTGATTTAAAATTTAGTAACTTATCGATCAACTTTACTTTTATAGTAAGAATTTTATTTAAATACTATTTCAATTTCAAAATATCATATTAATCTTGTTACTTATAACAAGAATGAGATTACCCAGACTTATAATGTAATTAACAACTCAATTTAATATAAAATCACTTATTTAAGATTTTGAAATTGAAAATATATTTAAATGGAATTCTCCCTTACTTTTACTTAATATGAAGAAATGGGTGATAATTAGTAAAAAAAAAATTGATGGAGGGTAAGATTATGCATTAATATAATAAATCTAAGAAACCTATTTATATTAAGGATATATAAAAAAAAGTAAACTTTCTCTCAGCCTTAAAAATATGATTTATAGGTACTATTAAAAAATGGTTAGAGGAGTAGTAGATTACTGCGCCGGGGTTCTAAATATATGATGTATGAACTAGTAATTAAGAAGTTTTTTTTTTGTTTTAAATGTAAAATTTCAATTTCCTTTACCTCTCATATTTATTCTTTTTTTTTTCAAGTACATTTCAATCCATAAGAATAGATTTTAGTGTAAATAATTAAAATAAGATATATTTAAAAAAACCAGCACACATTTTTTTATAAAATAACTAACTAAACTAATTTATTTAATTTGTGTAAATTAGTTATATCAAGCTCTTATATTTATGATTGGAGAGAATACATTTTTTTTTTTCCGTTGGGAGTAAAGAACAACATGGGGATATATTTGCTATATACATAAAAGTTTGAATTAAACTCTTAGCCACTTGTTTAAGCTGAAGTTGAGATACAGGACAAAAAAGATACTATAATTCAAAACTAGCTGGAAACGGACATTTTATATTTTTTGAAACAAACTTAGAGAGCCCTCGTAGATTGATATTAATTTAAATTGGTATTAATAATACAACTAGTATCGCTTATATTCTTTCGCATGTCTTTCTTCTCAATAATGCCAATTCTCATTCACAATCTTTCACCAAAATATCAGTTTGGTTTATCGAACAACTATGAAAGATTCCTTAGAATCTTCTACATATGAATTTGTCTTGAGAACGACTCAGACCGCAGACAATGGCTCATCTCTACTTCTTTTGTCTTTAAGCCAAGTTTCATTACGACCTCAATGACATCCATTAATATTAGAAAACTATTTCAACTTTTCCTCTGAATAAGGGATATCTTTTTTTGTTTTGGCCTACAAGTCATATCTTTTTTTTTTATATATACCCTTGACCTACTTTTAAAGCTAATATTGGCTTTTAATGTAAGATTTTTTATCTATCACATTATATTTATTATTTTTCTCAAACTAATTTTATCAATTTATAAATTGGTATACGTACATACATACATATATATATATATATAATCTAATCTAATATTATATAAAAGTATTTTTAAAGAGAGGGTATCATATATTTTATAATTAAATAATTTATCTAGCTTTTTTAATATATCCAAATTAAATAAATATTTCTTACATTAAGTAACTGATCGTAGAGCATTATATATTGTACTTACTCTGACTATAAATGTAAGAACTAGCAGAATGGTTTGCTTTAGTTGTAAATATACGTAAATCATAAGTATAAACTTTAGTTTCAATGAATTTAATTTTTCGTTTAAAGGGAGATTATTTTAAAATAACGAGAGTTTACAAAAACAGATTTAATAATAAAATAGAAAAAAATTAAATTGAGACAGCCCAAATGTAATCTGGGAGAAAAACGCGGGGTCGTGTGTGTATGTGTGTTTGATTATTAGAGAACGACATTTAAATACTTGTGTAGAGTGTTTTTTTTTTTTTTTTGGGACAAATTGCTTGTGTAGAGTTGGAAACACATTTGCTAACAATGCTCATTTAAAGGATTGAAAAACCACTTTATAAAAGTAAGTAAAATAATAATAATAATGGAACCTTATATAAACTATGAAATCAAAGAAACTAAAAATGTACTTTAGCCTATTGTGGAAAAAAATTTAGGTCAGACATCAAATTAGAAGAATAACAAAAATATTTTATATAAAAGTAAATAACAACAACAAATTAATAATTCTTAATTAATTAACCATGAAGCATGATGGCAAACACTCCATCCATTTCAAAACCTAAGGTTAAAATGACTTATTTATGTTTATCAAAAAAATCAGTTAAGATTAGATTTTTGGGAGAAAAAGTAATGAGAAAGATTGTGGTAAAATTGAAAAAAGATACTCATTAGATAGTTCCACAAGTCTAAATTTTAACCCATACAAAAGGGTTAGTATAATCTTTAGCTCATTAAAATTACCCTTATTATAATTTTAACTCCTCAAATTTTAAATCATAGATTTTTGTCTCTTGAAAAACAACGTGGTTCGTGTTTTTATTAAATTACAAGAATTAATGTTTATAAATGGAATGCAATTTCAAAGAAGTAAAAAATCAGACCCCTCACAATTTTTAACCTTATATTTTTAATGAGATGGAGGTTTTTTTTTTTTTTTTTGATGTTCTGGAGATTCAACAATATTGAAGAAATGGTTAAAATAGACGGAATCACACGAAAAGTATTAAATGGTTGATGATCAATTAATGGAATTTCACCTAACTTTCACATATGAATTTATGATTATCGTTGAAATATACCTAACTCTTGAGTCTTTTGCACGCAGTCTCATGAATAAATTTCTTTATTTAGAGTTTCTCAGATCTCACCACTTACTATAAGTATTATTCCTTTGCAAAATAATATATTGCCATTTTGAAGTTATGCATATGGATTCAGAAAGTTGCTCATGGATTGTTTAAATTTTAACAAAACTATTGCAATGGTATTCTTTTAAAACGCTCCTATTTATTATCATATCTTAAAATTAGTTTTAGACTCTTTTTTTTTTGCCAAATAGTTTTAGACTAGCTATACTACACGGTAAAATTGTCAAAAACAAGCTAATGCTTTCTTAAAAGCTTCAAGTGACAATTGTTCTGAAACAAAATCAAATCTCCAAGCTCCAAAGTGATAATTATTCGTTTGTTGGCGAAAAAAAAAATATTTGGTAAGGAACGGAATGCTAATGCTGTATTAATAAAAACAGATGCACTTTAAAGTGCTTGTTTATAAATAATATATGGATAAGAGAATATATCACTGCTACAAAAAAAAGATATAATGTTAATAAGGTATATCTGTTTTTAAAAAAAAACTGAAGTAAAAATAAATGTTGTGGCAACATTATAATAAATTGGATATTTTTTTAAAAATCATACTAGAAGGTTCTTTTCTACGTTTGGTTTTAAAGAACAGACGCTAAGGGCAAGCCTAAGGCTTTTGTTCTT
>JBAGKO010000004.1:3712349-3729147 GCA_037177275.1 Acacia concinna | reverse complement strand
ATATTTTTTTGTTTAATGGGTAATGTCTCTTACATTAAGTAATAATTTTCTTTGTAGTATTGAATATTTCATTTTTGGCAAAATATTGCTTAGGAAATATTATTTATATTTTTTTGTTTAATGGGTAATGTCTCTTACATTAAGTAATAATTTTCTTTGTAGTATTGAATATTTCATTTTTGCCAAAATATTGTTTAGGAAATATTATTTATATTTTTTTATACCGGTGTTTCAATTTGGAGATTTCTATACAAGTAAAACAACTATTATTGAAACTAGTAAGTGTGTAGATGGATAGAAGATGGATGTCGTCTAATCGGTGTTCAAGGGAATACATAGATGGGGCGAAAGAGTTTATTAGATTTGCAGAAGAGCATGCGAAAGATCCCAACAAAATCGTGTGTCCTTGTCTAGTTTGTTGTTTTGGAAAGAGGATTAGTCCACTTGATTTACTTGATCATTTAGTCTGTCATGGAATTGATCAAACATACACACATTGGACAAGGCATGGTGAGACGTACGATGTACGTAAGGATCGGGTTTATAGTCCAAGTGGGGCTTCAAATGAGTTTGACCCATTCATTCATGATAATGAGGATGATGGTGTTGAAGAAATGCTAAATGCGGTCGAAGAGGGGCTTGAGTACTGTCCTAAAGAATTTGAGAAGTTGAAATGTGATGCAGAAAAGCCACTATACGCCGGTTGTACAAAATACACAAGATTGCTAGCGATGCTAAAATTGTACAACTTTAAAGCACACTTTGGCTTGAGTGATTCTGGTTTCACGGCATTGCTTAAACTTTTGCAAGATATGTTTCTAGAAGAAAATGAACTACCTACCAAGACATATGATGCGAAGCGAATACTTTGCTCTACAACTGGCATGGTTTATGAGAAGACACATACATGCCTTAACAATTGCATATTATTTTGATATCAGTATGCAACATTAGAGAAGTGCCTTAAATGCAATGCTGCTCGGTATAGGAAGAAGAAAGGCAAAAGCCCTTTGAAAGTCTTATGGTATTTTCCAATTATCCCTAGATTTAACGACTGTACAGCAATGTAGAGATTGCTAAGCAGCTGATATGGCATACAAATGAAAGGATTGAAGACACGAAACTTAGGCACCCTGCAGACGCTCCTCAATGGAAAAAAAATAGATCATGACTACCCTAATTTTGTGGATGAAGCAAAGAACCTACACCTTGCACTGTCAACTGATGGAATAAACCAGCACGAGTTCAAAGCAGTACACACAACACATGGCCAGTTATATTGATGGTTTATAACCTTCCCCACACCTTATCATGAAACGTAAGTTTATGATGCTGTCCATGTTAATTTCTGGGCCAAGGCAACCACGGGCCCTATTGTGGCCCTCCCTTAAGGGAGCGCCACAATAGGCATTCCTATTGTGGCATTCCCTTAATGGAGCACCACAATAGAACCCCCTCACTCCTGTGGCGCTCCAAGTGCCACGATAGCCTGTTGTGGCAACACCTCTTGTAGCGTTCTTTGAACGCCACGAAACTAAGAAAAAGAGCGTCATAGGAATGCCTTTTTGTAGTAGTGTTAGTTGATAGTTGCAACTTCTAAACAAACCAAGTTGGAGGAAGAACCAAGGAAGAAAACACAAGGAACTAAGAGCAAGCACATCAAGGAGTTGAGGTAAGCATAAGCTAGGACTCATGAGTTTTATTTTATCAAGTTTTGACCAAAGTCCTTTCCTTGCATTGCTTGCTTTATTCGCCGCTATCTCCAAGCCTGGTTTTATGTTGTTTTCATGCTAGAATATAGTTAGATGAAAGGATAATGACCTTAGTTATATATGGTGCTTAACTTTGGAGATATATTGTTGCAAGTTGGAAAAAATGTTGTTATTATTGGTTGTTGTTATTGGAATTTTTGGAAGCATGAACCCTAGGGGTTATGCTGCCCAAATTTCCTCTCAAATGTGCATAATTAGTATTTTAATGGTTCAATTGATTATTGGGAGTGTAAAGAAGTGAGTTTAATCGGTAGATTTACAAAAAATCACATTTATGAGTGCATAAAGCTTAAGTTTCAGCCTGCATTAGATAATGGAAGTTATATATTGAATTTGATGAATCTAATGATTTGATTGTGTTCAGAAGGAAAAATTAAGGGGGGTTTATGTTGGCTCTGAAGTCCAAAAAGCCCTCGAATGCAAAATGACAAAAATAAGTTTAAAAACTTTAATTGGGTGTGCTAAGGGTTTTATGGTAATTTGACTTTGAATTTGCCCAATCTAAAGTCAAAAATGGATTTTACATGCGAAATTGTGTAGGATTGAACTGAGGTCTAAATTTTCATAAAGTACGATTAGACTGAGTGTAAGGGAATCCGGACAAGGTACAAAGGGCATTTTGGTAATTTTTCTATGAATTTTGAAATTTTAGGATTATATGGTCAAATAACAATGTAACAAGCAATGGGATACAAAATCGGGGGTCTAAGGTAGTAGCACTTTCTTTCTTACTCTATGTGGAATTGTATATGCTTTTGTTGCCCTTTATGCAATACATGCTCTGTGATGTCATATTTTATTATATGAATTATTTATGATAAACATAGCTGAAGTAATGAGATGGGTACAACACAAGCCATGAAAGCATTACAAAACAAACCACTACAGTCATACGAAACAAGTAAGGGTTTTAACGGCAGTTTAGTATGGTTGACCCTAAATACATGTGCTTATTTCATTGTGTACGAAATAAGTAAAGGTTCAGAGGTAGTTTAGTACAGTAGAGCCTGAATACATGTGCACATTTTTGTTGATCATACAACAAGAGCTGGGGTTGTATGCCCTGAGGTTGCCTGTTACAGTAGAAACATGTGATGATTATATGTTGCTAACGTGGTGCATTACATATTTATTTATCGCATTTTGCATGATAGAATGTTGTTACTACTAAGATTCAATTGAATCTCACCCCATATTATTTTTAAATTAACCTAGCTAAAGCCAATGGTTATAGAGGAAAGGCGGTATCCTGAAGTGAGTGAGACGCACAAGACATAAATGATGTCGAAAGCTTAATGTAATTCCTTTTGCCAAATTTTGGACTGGTTTGGTAAATATTTGTAAACCCTTTGGTAAGGTCCTGTATTGTAAACAAATACTCTATATCAGTACAATATATTTTAATGTTAACAAAGAATAACTAAAACTGACCAATTTTCTACCCCTCATTTGTCATTTACCAAATTTGAATTATCTTTCAAGGTTCTTAATATTTATGGAGTATTTATTTGTCTTTCTTCCTTCTTTTAATATTTATTATTGTCATATTCTTGTTTTTTCTCTATTGGCATAAAGTTACAAGATTTGTTGGCTCTTGCTACAAGATACTCATATCTACTACTAGTTCTTGGTAATCTTTTTTGGGACATAATCACTAGTGCAAAATACATATTTTACTATTAGATTTGGTGTATGTTATTTGAGAAATAGAAGTGATAACATGTTTTTTACATTTTTACATATGTTTTGTTTTCAACAGATTTTGTACTAGTACTTATGGCTTCTGTTGAATAGGCAACATACGCCATAAATAAATGTATTAAAATTTAGCGTTTGTTTTATTTCTAACAAACACCTTAAATAACATTTATGGTTTTTTGATGTATAAGTACTAGACACCATAAATAAAATCATCATATCATAGAAAAATTATATTTCAAAAATATATAATATGGCTGTTAAATAAACTTACAAAATTTTCTTTAAAATATGTTAAATTATAGAAACATAAAAATATAATTTAAAAGATAATGATGATGATGATAATATATTTTTGTTATGATACAATAATATATATAGTTTTTTTATATTAATGATCACCCTAATTTTTTTTATTTAAGCCCATGAGATGAAATATATAAGTAAATAAAAAGAAGAGATGAGATTTAAGGTGTCTGGTCTTTATGTAACCAAACATTGAATTATAAATGTTGAAAAATTTTAAAATTTATTTTTTAAAAAATGTTTACACTTATTGTATCTCTCTATTATGGACTAGTTAGGCACCATAAATTATTTTTTTAAGAAAAAATAAACACTTACAGTGTCTAGTCATTTTGGGCCAAGTACTATACAATCACACGTAGGGGTGAGCAAAACCGAACCGAATTGAACTCAATTCTGTTTTTTCGGGTTTATATTTTGGTTATTTAGTGTTTGTTTCGTGTTTTTTAAAATAAATAAGTTATAACTGAATAACCAAACTAATGTAAAGAATGTTGTGAGCATATGGGTCTATGATTAAAAGAAAGGCTAAAGCCCAAAGGGGAAGGGCAGAAGCCCAATAGGTTAACAAATTAATTTATTGATTTTCCTTTTCAATGTTTTCAATTTAACATAAAAAAACCGATCTATCCTTTATCTTATTAATCGGTTATAATTTCAGACATATTGTCACTTTGTCAGCCACTCAACTCTCAGTTTCAAGTTTCAACCTAAACCTAATCCTTTCATCCTCTCCTCTCTTGTGTCACCCTCTCGTCCTTGAACCCTAACCCTCACAGACTCACAGTCACGCACGATCGACTTCACCCCTCTGACTCTACGTTTTGTTCAAGGCTTGTTGTTAAGATCTTGCCTTGCTGTAATAGGCGTAGTCATTCTGTATTTTTTGTTGTTCTGTCTTGAACCACACAAATTTGCAAGCTTGAAGGATCTCTCCCTCTTTCTTTTGAAATCTAAAGGTATTATTGTAAGAATCCTTTTTCTCAGGGGACTGATTTTCTATTAGGTTTACTTGTGATTGAATGGGTTTGATGTGCCGTCAATTTTTGCATTTTGGGGTTGCTTTGTGGTTTTGCCATTTTACGTTTTAAAGACAACCTATAGTGCCCTTTTTTATTCTATGTATAATTTGTCTTCGTTCTTTGTAAACTTTGCAAGTACGCAATTTGGAAAGGAGAGGAAGACACTGTACCAACCCATCGTTCTATTTATAATGCCCTTTTTATTATATATACACACTGTATTTTGAGGAGTTGCTCAACATTGCAGTAAATAACAATGATAAAGGGATCATTTTTTATATATGCACTAGAAGCTTGATTGATGTTAGATTCGACTATTTCCTTAGTCTATTTTCATCACAATTCTTGACTGTGCTCAACCTTAAGTTCTTTAGATTTCCAATAGCCGATTCTATCATATTATGCCCAAAACTGAAAGAAATCGTTATATACTCTTGCAAAGGAGAAAAAAATATAACTGTTTCAACTTTGTCTTTAGAGAAAATTGAAATAAGTTTTTGTGATGAGTAGAAGGACTTCAATTGAAAGCAAGGAATATGTTGTATCTCTGCTGTAAAAATGGAATCTTGAAATCCTAATGGTGTGACATTAACCTCCTTCCTTGTGGATCCATAAAACATGTCTCTATCTCGCATAAATTGTAATGTCCTTTTTTTTTTGAAATTGAATGGGTTTGATGCATCATTCTTTTTTCCCCTTATTTCCTATAACTGTTTTGCTGTCATTTCTTTTTCTGTGCCTTATCATTTCTCCTTTGATGTTTTGCCTTATTTCCTACATCTCTTTTTCTTTGTCTGCATCTATTTTGCTGTCCGGAAATGGAATTGCTACAATATACAAAAAGTTGTACATTTCTTTTTTGGTTTTGATAGAGGAATTTCCTACATCTCTTTTTTTTGCATTTGTTTTGCCTTATTTCCTACATTTCTTTTTATTTTCCTGCATTTGTTTTGCTATTTGGAAATGGAATTGTTGCAATATTCAAAAAGTTATACATTTCTTTTTTTGGTTTTCATAGAGGAATTTCCCACATCTCATTTTGTGCATTTGTTTTGCCTTATTTCCTACATCTCTTTTTCTTTTCCTGCATCTATTTTGCTTTCTGGAATTGGAATTGTTGCAATATTTCAAAAGTTATACATTTCTTTTTTGGTTTTGATAGAGGAATTATTTTGCTGCAGTTGGTGCCATCGTATATTTCCTATTCAAGCTATTTTTGGTTTGACTAAAAAGGAATTGCAGAAAGTTGTATCAACACTTGTTAAAAGTTTGTGGCCAATAAACGAAACTATCTTGGCCAATCTCTAAAGGTACAATTTTCATGCATTGTAATTAACCTGTCTTTATTGTGTTATTGCAACTATAGTTTTGATCTTTTGAATATTTATTTGAAAATTTTCATCATTTCTTGTCTATTTGACTATGGTTTTCATATTAAAGAAAAACAATTTATAAGTATGATGAGTTTTCTCTCTTTTTGTTTACTCAAAAACATATTAGAAAATATGGCTAACCAAACAACTTAAGGAGATGTTGTCCTTGAGAATAATCAACCTTCAACAATTGGAGTTCGAAAAAGAAAACCCATCAAGCTAAAGTCCAAAGTTTGGAAGCACTTCACTGGATTTGTGAATGAGGCACATGAAATTAAAGGTAAATGCAATTATTGTGGTAATGAGCTTTGATCCTAAACATAATGGGACAACTGCACTTAACAACCACATGAGAACTTGTCTCAAGAAACCACTTCCTAAAGAACTTGCACAATCACAATTAAATTTCAATAAAGAAGGTGATAAAATGGGTCTTGCTACTTGAAAATTTGATCAAGATGTTAGTAGGAAATCATTGGCACGCATGATAATAAGTGATGAATTACCTTTTAAGTTTGTTGAGGGGTATGAGTTTATAGATTTTATGTTTGATACTCAACCCAAATTTAAAATTCTTTCACGGTGGACAACAGCCCGTGATTGTTTTGGGATTTACATTGATGACAAGGTTAAATTTAAAGACTATTTGTGTTGTAAAATGCAAAGGGTTTATCTTACTGCATACACTTGGACTTCTATTCAAAGGGTAAATTATATGTGTCTTACTGCACATTTTATAGATGACACATGGTTATTGAGAAAGAGGATTTTAAATTTCATTCCTATTTCTAGTCATAAGGGGAATGATATTAGAATGGAAATTTAAAAATGCCTTATTGAACGGGGAATTAAAAAGGTAATGTTAATAATTGTGGATAATGCTGGTTCAAATGATGTAGTTGTAGGTTATTTGGAAGACAAAATTATAAAGTGGGGTTATTCAGTTCTGAAATGTAAGTTCTTACATATGTGATGTGTTGCACACATTTTGAATTTAATTGTTACTGAAGGATTGAAAGAAATAGGTCTGTCAGTGAAAAAAGTACGAGACTCTGTTCGTTTAATTAGGCAATCACCTATTAGGATGAGAAAGTTCAAAGAAAGTTATGATGATGAAAAAATTCAAAGTAAGAAGATGTTATGTTTAGATGTACCTACTAGGTAGAATTCTACTTATTTGATGTTAGAGACTGCTTAAAAATTTGAGGCAGCTTTTAATAGGTATAGACTTAAAGATCCTTACTTTATTTTGATATTGCAGAGGGTGTACGCTGAAGATTGAAAACATGTTAGGAGATTAATTGTGATGTTGGGACATTTCTATAATCTGACTTTGCACATTTATGGCTCTTTATTTGTGACAACTAATTGTTTTTTTCCTGAAATTTAAAAGTTGCATTGCTTTTTGGATGAGTGGAAGAAGAGTGATATCCTAGAGACAACAAGGATAGCAAACAAAATGAAAAAGAAGTATGATAAGTATTGGAGAGATCCTATAAAAATGAACAAACTTCTTTATGTTGCTGCTATTCTTGATCCCCGATATAAGTTGAAATGGGTACAATTTGCTTTGTGTAAGATATATTCACATGTAATAGGTGAACAATTGGGGCTGCAAATCAAGTAAGTTGTGGTTTCTTTGTATAATGAATACAATCAAAGCTCTTCTACATCAACACAATTTGAAAGGGAGTTGGTGAGTGACACACTAAAAGATTTTTCATAAAGATGATGAACCTGATGCAAAAATTAGAAAAATGCTTGATATGGAGGATCAATTATTCATGGATGAGAATTTGGGTGAACAAACAAGTAGAACAGAGGTTGATAGATACTTGAATGAAGAAATTGAAGTTAGAAGAGATGATTTTGATATCTTAGGTTGGTGGAAACTTAATAGTCCTAGATTTCCCATTCTTTCTCAAGTAGCAAGAGATGTCTTAGCTATGCCAATTTCCACCGTTGCCTTAGAGTCTACATTCAGCACCGGAGGATGGTTTTTAGATTCATTTAGGAGCTCTTTGACTCCTAAAGTTGTGCAATCTCTAATTTGTGCTCAAACTTGGCTTAGGCAATCATTGTAATATCTTGTTGAGGAAGGAGGTGGTCATATGCAAAAGATAGAGCTTGGTAATACTTTTAATTCATAGAACACTACTTAATGGTAATAATGCTTTAATTATTGTGATATTTGAAGTTTGACAATATTTTAAATTGCTAGATTTGCAAAAAAAAATGTATTAGAGACAAATGTTGATATCTTCTAAATGTAATATGGACAACCTTAAGACTTTGTAAGTTATTTTTTCTTGTTGTCTTGTAATAATTATAATATGTAATTGTTTCTATTTTAGTTTGATTTTTTTTTCACTTCCTTCAGTTGTAGGTGGCATTCAGGGATCAAGGAAAATCTTTTTTTAGATTAATGTGCTTTCTTTTGATGAACAAATGAAGTGAAGACACTGAGATCCAATTTTTTGGAGTTTTATACGCTTTCTTTTGATAAACAACTGAATTTTAAACTTTAAACTCTGGAGACAATGTGTAGTGTGATACTGTGATCAATGATTTCGTTTGTAAATCATAAAGTTGCCATTTTGTATATCATATCTTTCTACATTAGAAAGACATCGTGAGATTAGAGTGAATGTATGATTACATATTACTCCTTCTAGTTTATATTAATTATTTTTTATTAGAATTTTGAACTTTCATTGGGTTGTAGTTTTTGTTGGATTGGATAGGCTTGTATTAAAATAAAGCCCAAAAAAGGTCTAATAACTGAACTACATCAACAACCAAACCGAAATTATTCGGCTAGTTTAGTTTCAGTTCAATCTTAATAAATCATTATATTCGGTTATCACCGAAAACTGAATACTCACCCCTAGGTGTGAGGTCCCAAATATATAACTTCATTATTAAGAATTTAGTATAATAGTAATTGAAATATTTCATTTCTTACACTAAAATTTACTATAAATTATTTTTTTAGGGTCTGTTTGCCAGGAGGGAAATGGAGGGCAAGGGAGGGAAATGAAAATTTTTAAGAATTGGATTTAAGAAAATTGGAGAAGTGTGGCTATAAATTTTTTTATAAAAATAAGATGAAAAATAAATGACTTAAAAAAGTAATTAAAAATTCTTAATCTCACTTCTCTAATTTTTTAAGGCTAAAATTCATAAAACTTCCCTAAACTTTTTGTTGATAGAATAGAACTCCCATGATTTTTTGTAGTTTAAATTCAACCTCCCTAACCTTTTAATTGTAGACATTAGGGTCCTTACCATTAGTTTTGCCATTAAGTTATTAATGGAACTGCCATATTACTATTTTTGACATTGTTAGCCTCTATAATTTCATTCTGTTAGTATTGTTAAGATCCGTGCAAAATATAATTATGCTAGCAGAGAGAAATTAAAGAATTTAATAAAGAGAAAAAAATATACAAGTAGCTCAAGAATGACTTTTGGGAAAATCCCATTTAAATATCACTTGAATTTCCAAAACCTCAAAAGGTCTATTAGAATTTCAAAAACCCAAGGGAGGAATCTGGGTTTTCAAAATTCGGATGTGAATAGTAACAGGATTTTCGCTATAAGAGTAATGGGATTACCCATCAGAGTAATGGTTTTTGTTACAAATTTCTGATATATGTTTTTCTCTCCCCACGTGACAACACTATTCATCTGACACTGACGCTGACGCATAGTGACAGAGGAGAGAGAACATGCTAATTTGTGGATTTCGCAAGTTGAGTAATGAGATTACCTATAAGAGTAATGGAATTCGTCATTTTGTGGATCACTTTTCACTTCACAAAATCTGGAAAACATATGAGAGAGGGGGATTTTTCGCTACAAGAGTAATGAGATTACCCATAAGAGTAATGGAATTCGCTACTTTCCGTACCACTTTTCACTTCAAAAAAATAAAAAAAAAACCCAATTTGGTCCATGGTACCTTGGTGTCTTTTAGAAATGCTAACAGACTTTTTTGGGCTTTGAAAATTCAAGTGGTATTTAAGTGTCATTTTCCCTATAAGGAACTTTCCCACTTCTAAATTCAAGGAACCTTGTGAGAAAAGGTTTTAAGAAACATCATATTCTTGATGAGCCATTACCTGTTTGGCAAGGCATACATAAGAGCAAATAATTTCTATACATAACTTTGCGCTACTTAATCATCAACTCTTGAAAGAAAGGTGTCTCTCCCATCTTTTGGGACTATAAGGTATGGAATTGACAATTTTGTTACCTTGGGCCAATGGCAACTCATTTTCTAAAGGGATCTTCTCACGCCACACAAAATCATTCTCTCGTTCAAATTTTTGGAGCATCTCAGAATTATCAAGAGTTTCCTTCTCAATCACAGATTTCCATTTCGCTTCGCCGCGTATTTTCTTTTTTATCTTGCTCAGTTCAGATTGAAGAACTCCGATCGCGGCCCCTATTTGACCAGAAGCCTTCAAGCTTTCTGCATGGTTTCTCTGACCTCTCAAGGCATGTAGGGATTTGCAGCATTGCAAAAAGTCCTGCATAAAAGAAAGCCTACCAGTGAGAAAATGAAGAAAAAAATGAAAGAAAGAAGGGGGGGGAAAAAATTGTCATGGTCATAACATAAGTGCAATCCTCTTTATTATCACCTCTTCTAAGAACCCCACTAAGTTTCAAGGGTAAGGGGATTGAAATGAATAAATGAAGGAATACTCTTGTATTCCAATCAGATTTGGTATGAGATTTCGTTTCGGTATGAGATTTGGACAAAATTTAGGTCAAGTTTATTAGAACCATTATGTCCATTGCTCCAATCAGATTCTGCCATTGCATTATATTTGTCCCCATCAGCATTTAACCCCAGAAGTCCATGAGGTAAATAAAAATAGGACACAAGGCAGAATCTGATTGGAACAATGAACATAATGGTTCTAAGGAACTTGGCCCAAGTTTTGTCCTTTTAGATTTCATAAATAAAAGAAGAAATTTTAAATTGAAGAGAAAAATCCTGGAAGAATTAAACACATGGTTCCATCTGCTATTACTAATTGAGAGAACTCATTTGAATGAGGACAAAAAAAAAAAAAAAACTCAGATTTAGCTTAAGTAATATATCTGCAGTGAAGTAGATTCCGAATTTCAGATAGTGACACAGCTTTCTACCAACACGTAAAAAAAGGACAGGTAATAGTACAATACCATTAAGCTTGGTGCAATGTCGTTGCCCTCTCTGATACAAGTCTCTAAAACTCCACTTGCTTCTTCAATAAACTGTGTAACACCATGATGCAACTTTGCTAAAAGACTTGGAGAATTACCGTTCTCTTCAGCCTTCCTTGTTGTTACCGCCTATATTAAATATTTAACACATTATCAGCTATTACAAGTAAAATTTTTCCACCTTCCTCAACCGGGAAAATTAATATAAAATAATATAATTAACCAAGTTTCAAGATATGACCGAGCAATTCATAATGTAGAAATAACAGCAGTAGCAGTAGCAGCAAAAACACCAACCTGTGCCTCAGCCAAACAAATGAGGTTCATAACAGTGGAGATAGAAGCAAGAGCTTCTGGTGGAACTTCTGGTGCCCACACAGTCTTTAAGTTGGGAAGAACATTAAGTGCCAGGTGATTATATATTCCAGCAGCTTCTCTAAATGTGGTGGCAGATTGGACCAAATCTATTACAAAAATAGACACGGTAAATAAATGTAATCAATGGAACAAGTAAGATCATGGAGGAATATGGAATCTTAGTGCATACCTGTTGATAAAATTTCTAAAGCCCTCTCCCTTAGGATTGCGCCATAAAGAAAAAGGATCATACCAAGCTCGAATCGCAAATGGTCAATCTGGAAAAACTTTGTGCTCATAAAGAAGTAAGATGGGCTTAGAGCACTACCCCAGCGTATCTTAAGAGAGGCGTCCCATTGATGCGTTCGGTGATTGCTGTTTTCTTCATTATGTAAAACTAGATTTTCCAACAATGGGAGATACTGTGTTATTCTGTGAAGATCCTGTTACAGACCAAAATCAAATTAATAAATGGCATTCACACAAAAAAGGGAAAAAACCTTCAATATTCCTAGAAATACAAAGTTGTGGCAAATACTAGTCGCTTCAATTTTGTCAAAAGTCTCAATATTTCTGGTCAGACAAATGATCTCATGCTGCACCATTGCCAGAAAGATATCTAAAAATAAAGTTTCAATTTCATAAGGTCATTCCGGAAGTCCTTATTCACACAGTTATGAATGAAGGCATTCATACCACGGAACAATAAAACAAATTTACAGAACTAACTTGTTTACCTTCACCACAAATGTTTATGTAAAATTTCATTTTCAGGAGAGTGTAATTTGAAAATGTTACCACTTAAAAATAAATTGGAATCAAGCTTATAGTCATTTTTGTAGCATGCTAATTTACATAAAGAACATGAAGTTACCTGCTCAAGACGAGATACCAACCCTCCAGACATTTCTCTTGCTATAGCTTCTGTAATGTAGCTGCTCTCATTAATAGACTCTTCAATTGCTCTTCGTCTTGAGCTTAACTCCTTCAGCTGCTCAAGTGTAGCAGAATCACACGCAACATACACATCCTCAAACACAATCTGTCATCATGAAAATCTGTAGTGAGTCCCACCTTGCCAGAAATTATCATGAAGATGCCGATTATATTAACTGATAAAGATTATGTATACTGATAGGTAAACAATAAATTGCGTCTATAGCAACGGAATATATAGAATTATAGACTAACGAACTACTGCAAGTACAAGCTTCAAACCTTCAATATCAAGCATAAAAAACAGTGCCATATATTTAGTAACTTCAGAAATAGATCTGTCCTTTCCTCAGCAATAGCTGTTTTGCTGAATAGAAGTCAAAATATGACAAAAGAGAGTGTAATTAATAATAAGTACATCAAGTTGTCAATTATTCTTTAAAATTTGGAGTTTAATCTAAAACTTCTTTTCAGGAAGTCTCATTTGTGTGGGACTGCAGCTCCCTATAGGATGTGCTCCTCTGTTTAGGGATTTTCATTTTCTTACCTTTTATTCTTTCTTGAGTTCTTCTAGTTTGACATAACCGAAAAAAATTAAAAGGAAACTATAATATGGCAAAATTCTATTAGTTCAGACGAACTTGTATAGGCTATATACAGAGACGTTAATCCCACTTGGAATTTGCAAGTAAACACTGAAGTTATCAAGGCCAAAAACTGTTAATTGCTTTCGACTTACTTCATCAACAACACGATAGTGCCCAGAAAAGGCTATGGTTTTTTCCTTTTGATCAAAGAAAAAGACAAAACTTACCATATGCGTTTGAAAAATTAGCTTAAAGACAAGAACAGTCTAAACTTCACAACGGGAAGTAGTACCTTCTTAGTCTTCAGCTTAGCCGGCTGATCAAAATGCAGCATCATCTTTATTCTTTAACACGTTCAGAATCTGTTACTCACAACCACAATTCCAGAGCACTTGAATTCAGTTTGCCCTCACGAATACTAAGAACATCCGAATTCGTGAAAGCCTACAAATTCCCACTCCACAGCTCGCTACATAAATAATCTTCAGACCCCAAATTCTATTGTGGGATTCGAAACTCTAGTTCGAGTCCTACTGAAATAGTACGAGGCTTTGGGTAGATCGAGTAAATGTATCGGAAGAGTGTGTAGAAATCATTGGGGATTATGGGACCCTTCTCGTCTCCGTGTATAATGCGAATTCTAGTTTTGGAGTTTCGCAATCGCTGTCATTATCATAATTATTATTTTCTGAGATAAATAATCTTAAGTAATTTCGATAAGCCGTCTTCTTCCTCGCGTTTACTTCGCCAACAAGATTTCAAGAAGGCGCGGGACACATCGTCGCGGGCCACTCATGTTGGCCCCAGCTATTTTTTTAATAATAATCTTTTCTTAATAATAACGTGGGACCCACCTATATTTGGGGCTTTTGACTGGGTTCTATCGGGGTTACTCGTCTTATTAGAATTATTTAAATTTAAATGTATATTATGGGAAAAAAAAAAAGAATTACTACCCCAATCCTAAGTACACAAGATCTGGTTAGTTTTTTTTTTAAATATTAAGAAAGATAGTTAATTTAATTTAAAATATTCGTAATGTACATTATTAGAAAAGTTAATTGATATTTATATTATGAAAAAAAAATTAATTACCATCTCCAATGTTAAATACATAAGATTTGGTTTTTTTTTGAAAAATTAAGAAAGAAAATTAATTTACTTTAAAATATTATAATCATAATTATTTCTTCAAATTATTTTATCTAACTTATAAATTAATATAAAATCTAATGATACACAGTATAATGTAATCATGTGCATCATAGAATTTAGATTTGGAGTGTAGCCTTATATTCCTTTTTACTTTTTTTTTTTAAAAAATTAGGCTTGGAAATTAAAAGGAAATACTAGTAAGTACTCCGTATTATCTTAAAACTAGTACTGGTCTCCCGAGATGATAGTCAAATTTGAATCATGACAAGAGCCAAAAAATGTTTATCTTGTATATTTGAATAACTTTGAATCTTATTTTGTTTTTAAGTTTAAATTTTGTTATTTTAAAATAAATTGAGTGAAAAAAATAAGAGAAATGGATATCCAACTATTTTAAAACTATACAAATGAAGTTAAAATCACTTTTCTGGTCAAAAATAATTTTAAATAAGTTCTAAGTTGTGAAATTTAGAAAATATAAATTCTATCACAAAGATAAACACAAAATGTCTTCTTTTTTTCCATGTATATCCGTAATCCTTAACATAAATAAAGAAGTCTGCCTTGCTTCGTTCGATCTGTTCTTAGTTTTTGTGTTCTTGTAATAGAGTTATAAAGTAGTTTTAAAAAAAATTGGGAAGAAAATTATAAAAAGTATGTTTATATGATTATTCCAAAAAAAATCACTTTTAAGAAGACAGAAAATAGCGTGGGCCGGGTATAAGTTTGAGTTTGGAAAGTTCAATTGGTTGGATACATGTAATGTAACCCTAATGCAATAAAATGATTATATCATTTGGTTGGGCTTATATAATGTAAAGAGGATTATACTGATAGGATTGATGAATGAAATTACATGCATCCTGTAATTAAGTAAAAATGATATCATTGTCATTATAATATTTAAATGGACTAAAGTACCTACCCAAAAATGACATTATATATTAAATAATTTTAATTATCACTATTAAATATTTAAAATTTAACTAAGGGTTAAGGTGCAAATTGGCTAACGAAGTTTTACCCTAAGAACACCAAGTAAAATAAATTTTCAAAGGAAAAAATACAAATGAACAATTTAAATTGGGGCATATAGCACAAAACCATTCAAATGTAGACTTTGACTATTAAATATTTGGTGGGGGAAAAGTTTGACTAAAATTGTTGCAGTGGTAGACACTATAGTGATAGGGTATACACTTAGCCGGCTTTTGTCATTAGTAATATTAGTTTATTTTGCTAAAGGTTTTTAGGTCGAGTGGTATAGATGATACCTTTTATAGCACAGTTATCAGGGTTTGATCCCTGCCTTATGTAATAAGAAAAAAAGTAATATTAATTTAGTTTTAGTAAAATAAAGATGTGTTATATGGAAAAACCCTAGACACATAAAGATATGTTATATTGTGTAAGATAATTAATTAAATTTTTGTTTGTAAAAAAATGTGTATATTGATTTTTCTTAAACATGTCATTCAATATAAAATGCCTTTGATCCTTTTTATAAAGCTATTGTTTACTTCTAAAGAGTATTAAATATTTTTTTTCTATAGTTGATTGTATTTAATAAGGGTAGTGAGAGAGAGTATTAATTAAAGTGATATTAAAATTTAGTGTAATTAGTAAGAGTAATATGAAAATTACTTACATTTTAGGATAAATTTAATAAATTTAATTGTTTTTATTAATTTATGAGATTTATTAGTTAGTACTTCATAATAAAAGTGTAGGAAGTAATCATTTGTATTGAAAATTTCCCAATTAATGTAAACCCCCCTTAATATATGTGCGCGCGCAAGCGGGCAATTAATAGGAATAATTTGATTAAAAAATTTACTATCTCCCTTTTCTAATATAGAAGCCACGTAAGGGTTATATTTAGTCCAAAATATAATATAAAATTGCAATCCATCTTTTTTCTCATACTTATGGTTTTCCCAAATTAAATTATCTAAATCTATAAGTTTATATATATTTAATCTCGTGTCATGCATGGGTGATGCGCCTTATTTTATGGAAATCAAATCACATTGGTTATAATTAAATAGTAATTTATTTTATTCCTTAAGAAACACTTCAACTAATTAAGTCATTCGTTTAACCCTACAGCTAATTAACTCATTCATTCAGGACAAGAAGGAGGACCTTGAATATAAAAGTCAATTATTGTTTGGACATCAACAATTTGCCATAATAATCCCCTCCAATTCAATGAACCTAATTAGGCTTACAAATGAAACCTCCAAGGCATCCATTGCCTACGAGTTCAATTGGTGAGGGGGCTGGACACGCTCATAAATGGAGTGGTGTTCGATCCCTGACAAGATCGTATCATACCTTTAAGGTGATTAGGTTAGCGCAACATTAGTACCACC
>JBAGKO010000004.1:3696646-3712249 GCA_037177275.1 Acacia concinna | reverse complement strand
TCACAAATGGAGTGGTGTTCGATCTCTAAGGAGATCGTATCATACCTTTAAGGTGATTATGATTAGGTTAATGCCACATTAGTATCACCTAAGAGAAATGGAGATTTCGCCTTACCTTTAGATCGTGGGTGAGCCCGACCCGCTTTCAAAAATTTTTGTATAAAGAAAAAAGAAACCTCCAAGGAACCAATAATTCTAAAATTGTAGTAGTTCGTTACCCAAATAGTCAGATTTAGGAAAAGTGTCAAATATCGGCTAGTATATAGTACTCCCTCCATTCGTATATATAAGATTGGACTTGCCCCTTTTAAAAGTTCCATTTGACCTATCTAGGTAATAAATGTACTTTTATCTATTTTATCCTTATTTCTCATACTATTTATTTACTATAATTCTCTCAATTCTTTTTCTCATTATTACTCTCTCTCTTACCCATTTATAGATAAAGGTATCTTTGAAAAAATATATATATTTCTTATTTATTACTTTAAACTAATTGTAAATGCTTTTTTTTTTTAAAAATCTTGCTATTTGGTTTAAAAGACCTTATGTAGGGATAGAGAGATTATTTATATAAAAAAACATCCTAGAAGAACAAAAACATGTATACTAAGACTTATATTTTTTATTATTACACAACCCTTAAAAATCACAAGGAAAGCAATTGGCCTACATCAAGAATTATTTATTCATGAAATCCTAAATCATTGTTCTACTTGAGCAATAACTAATTCATAAAATTAATCCTAAAACAAAAACTAGAGATCATGCAAACAAGCTAATTAGCTAATAAACCTAAATTTGGAAACAAAGAACATATACAAGTCAACCCCCAATGCTGCATGTTACCTTGCTCATATATTTAACAAAAAAGAACTCTATAAGATCTTCTATTATCAGTGACCATCTTGCATGTATGCCATGATTAGCTCCTGTTAATTAATTAGGAGTCAAGATCTTTCTAAGGATATACCTAGTTGACTTTTTTTTTTGAGAAGTTAAGGAAGTAAAATAAGATATTTAATTATATCATATATTATGTTTTATTATGTTATATATTAGTTCATCATAATTTAAACTAAATATTTTAAAGCAAAACAATAAACTTTAATATTTTAAAATAATGTAATTAACTTTCTTAGGATTTTCTCATAAAAACAAATAAGTCTTATAATTATTAAGATTGGATGGAGGGAGTATCTATATATCTTGGCCTGGTGTCATTACTATGAATTAATTTTTTACCCACATGAATGTTGCAAGAATAGAACTTCATATATTTCACAAAAAACTGTGACAAGTTTGAATCTACCTTGTACATACTTTTTTGATACAACTCTATACATTCTTTTTATAAACACCTTTTTGCACCATAATTATAATGCCTATTCTTAACTTTACCATCTATCCTTTTCAACAACAACCAAAACTGTCTTCTTTTTTTTTCTCTCTTCTTCGGTAGGTGTATGTATATATATATATATCTATCTATCTATCCTTTTCAACAAAAACCAAAACTGTCTTTCTTTTCTTTTTCTCTTTTTTTGGTTAGGTGTGTGTGTATATACCATCTTTCTTTGTAAAGTTTGTGTCCCTGGCCTGATAACATCTTAGCCACATCCACTTGCCAAACACCATGCATGAGGTAGTTACGTCGACAGGTTTATCAGTTGCAGGAAAGTTGAAATGACAAGGATCACTTTCTGCATAATGCCATCTGTGTCCTAAGTCCTAACTAAGCTGAGATTGAATTTGCAGAATAAAATTGATCAAACCCTTAAAGGCTCGCAGGTGCAAGAAGTAGTAGTAGTGATGTTGCAGCAACCAGAAGACGACGACGATATGGCCTCGACGTAGCAACATTTACTACAAAGTCTGGCCATCTCCCAGTAAGATTCACAACTCTTTGACGTGTGATTATCCTTATGTCCTCTCATCAGTTTCATCCGAACATGTTCCGGTAATCTCAACGTATATTTATCTTCTTTACTATTCTCCTTCTTATTATCACCATCACCATCATCTTTTATCACCACCACTATGGAATGACCCGTTGAATGTGACCTTGAAAACCTACTCTCTTGATCCCCTTCTCCTGAAGAACCTTCTTCTTCTTCGTCCTCTTCTCTTCTCCCTGAAACACTCTCTCCTTCTTCTTCTTCCCTTACATTAATACGGGTCTCGTTGTTGTTGTTATCGTAGTTGGTGTTGGGATTATTCTCTGTTGTTGTCGTCATCATCGTCTGATTTTGGTCTTCATGTTTTTCCATTGATGAAGAATCGAGATCTGTGCGACAAACGGGGCATGTCTTATGAGATTCGAGCCAGAGATCGATACATTCTTGGTGAAAAACATGGCAACAAACGGTTAATAGGCGGAGGAAGCTGTCTTCCTCGAATTCCAACAAGCAAATGGCGCATTCTAGGCTGTAGCTTTTGTTGTTGTTGTGGTTTTTTTGGAACTCCTTCACGGAGGAGTAGGGGAAGGTGGGGAATACTTGGAGGAGTGCGGGGTCGATGCCTGGGATCGGAGACGAGTCTGTGGTGGCACGGTTAGGGGAATGGATCTGTCGGAGGAGGTTGTTGACGGTGGGACGCCGGAAGGCCCGGGCGTAAATGCAATTAATGACGAAACATCGGAAAAAGTAGATTAAGCAGACGCCTACGATGAGACATATGAGGACGCCGAGCGTGAAAGCCACGATCACCGGCGATGTGTTGTACGACTTCGCCGGCGGAGAAGGTGGGGAGTGAAAGTTCAGGCCTATTGCGGAATGAGACATTGTTATTATTGCCATTCGTTGGAGGCAAAAATTTTATCACATGTTTTGGGAAACCAGAGGCATTGCCATTGGAATTAGATTTAGATCTTGTGAATGTTAAGAAAAAAATTAGTAAATTCAATTTAAAAGTTAAGATGATTTAATAAATTTTGGTGAGTGGCTCTCAAGTCTCAAGAACCCGCCGGGAATTTTTAAAGTTTATTAAATATTACTTCATCAATTCATTCAGCCCTTCTAAAAGCAATTTTTTTTACAAAAGACAAAATGTGTTGTTAAGTTAGTTAAAAATAATAAATATATCAAAAATATTTTTTTTTAAATATGCCCTTATTTATGTAAAGAGAAAGAATGTGCAATAATCCATAAATGATTAAATGAGAAATAATTATTAGTGATAGGATGATAATTAGTATGAATAGAGTATTTAATAGAGGTAGAAAAGGAAAACTAATTCAGATCTTGAGACAAGAAAAAAAATTACTTATATTAAATATCAACAATAAAAAAAATACTTATAAAAACAAGATTAAACTATACATTTAATCATTTATATTTACTCCAAGGTTCAATTTGATCTTTCAAGTTTGTAAAGTGTATTTTTAATCCTTCTACCCTAACATCATCAGTTGTATGTTCCAAGAGCAATTAAGAAAAACTAATACAATACATAATTTAATAACCGAAATAACCACCCCATCTACTTTAATGGCTTCTCCACTCCAATGTTCCTTCCGATTATTGTTCTCAATATTGGCGATTCTTGTAGGAAATATGCAATAATTTGTTATTCTCTGATAAGATTCCTCAAACCACTGAGAAATGTAGGAATGAGAAAATGCAGAAGTTCCTCGCTGGTATCCATTATCAGAGCAGCCTTATTGGAGAAGCAGTAGAAATCTGAAAATCTTAATTCATGATTATAGTGAGTTTGCCTGACAAGCTCTATTTGTTCTCTGGATTTGGTTTTCTCCAATACAGTTGAACGGGCAAAGAGTTGAAGTCCACAATCAACATTTTTCATTAAATAAACTAACAATAGGGTTAAGGGACCAAAATTATACGAGTACTTTGTAAATTTGATAAATGAATTTGAACCTTTAGAGTAAAGGAACAATTGACAAAATAACATGACAAAATATACATATATCTCAAAAGAGATATGTAAAGCTCCAGTGAACCATCCTAGAATGATTAAGGAGATTGATATAAGATTGTTTAAGTAATTTACAATGGAGTGAAAAATGTCTTGGTGGATCCATTATTTCTTGCTTTAAAAGGGAGATCATGACTTCTCTAAATGTTAGCAATTGAAAGTGGAAGAACTCAGAAACCTGTGGAACCATATTCCAACAACGAAGCTCATTATGATAAAAAAAAAAAAAAAAGTATTTGAATATGTACGTGGCATTGTGCCATGTTTGAAGTGTGAACCTTGAAGATATAACATTCCAACGAGGCAAACACGTGCAAATTAATGAATATGATTCTATCCCTCTAATAGTGAAATATGTTCCTTTGGGAAACATGGAAGATGGGGTTGTTGCTTGTATAGTCTTGTCACCATAGTTCTTGCTCGAGCTGAGGTGATTACTAGCTTGTTGTGTGTGTGTGTATATATATATATGATTCTCAGATAACTAATCTTGTTAGTACCAAGTCCAGGTTTTGTATTCCTATTGAATTTTATTATATACTCTTCATCCCCGTTCTAACAACTTACGGTTAAACTTTCAAGATTTCTAAACTTTCATTATACGTTATCAATGTTGAGAAAACGAGAATATAATCTTCAATTTAAATAAATAAAAATATTATTCCTAACGCCTAAGTAAGAGAAAACATAATTTCATTTTTTTTCTTTTTTAATTTGGACTACAACCTTTGTAGGATGTATGCATTTTTAAAAATCAAATGATAACTTTTTGAGTTTAACATTTTTATTTCTTTAGTTTATAAAATCTGATCCTGTCAATGTCACTTGTTTAAAGACATAGGGCCGTTTAGTTCAAACCCATTGCACTTTGCAGTGCAATGCATGCATTACTAATTACATGGCAAGTGCTTAGTTAGATTTTTAAGCAAGATGCAATGAATTATTTTTTTAATAATTAATTAAAATTAATATATCACAAAAAGTCTACTTTACCCTTAATATAATCTTTGTAAAAAAATATTTAAGAGTTTTTGTACAAGGGTAGTGATAGTGATAACGGTGGAGGAGGTGGCGGTGATGGCTGAGGAGGAGGTGGTGGCGGTGGAGAAGGAGCAATTGGCGACGACGGTGGAAGAGGAGGAGGTGGGGGTGCGTTGGAGATGGCGACGATAGCAATAGAAGAGGTGGTAATGATAATAGCAGTGGAGAAGCAGGTGGCGGTGATGGTGGAGGAGCAGGAGGAGGTGAGGGCCCAGTGGAGGTGGCGGCGATAGCGGTGGGGGATAAGCAAGCGACAAAAATGGTGGAGGAATAGGTGGCGGTGGCGGAGTTGACAACGGTAAGGGTGGCAATGATGGTGGTGGAAGAGGAGAAGAAGGTGGGGTCGACAACAATGGGGATGGCGGTAACAGTGGAGGAGGAGGAGGGGCGATGGCGGTGGTGGAGGAAGAGGTGGGGTCGACAATAGTAGGGGTGGCGGCGACGGTGGAGGAGGAGGCGGCGGCGACGGCGGAGGTGGGGCCGGCAACGGTAAGGGTGGCAGCGATGGGGGAGGAGGAGGATGTGGGGTCTACAACCATGGGGTGGTGGCGACGGAGGAGGAGGAGGAGGAGGTGGGGTCGACAACGGTGGGGGTAGCAGCGGCGGTTGCAAAGGTGGTGGAGGAGGAGGAGGTGCGGCCAACCACGGTGGGGGTAGTGGCGACAGGGGAGGAGGAGATGGCGGCGACGGTGAAGGAAGAGGAGGTGGCGGCGATAGCGGTGGGGGTGGCGGCAACAGCAACAGCGGTGGCAAAGGAGATGATAGCGGATATGGCGATAGAGGAGGAGGATGAAGTGGTGGCGGCAGCAATGGCGACAGCGGAGAAGGAGGAAGTGGTGGCTGAGTGGCGGCGAGGTGGAAGAGGAGGTGGCGACAATAGTGGTTGTTGTAACATGGTATGACAAATAACATGAAACAAATGAAATAAAGACAAATGCAGTTAAAGGGTAAATTAGACTTTTAGAACGATGCAATGGGATGATAATGAGAATTCATAGGGGGAGGTATGGATGATGATTATCATTTTTTTGGTAATCAACATTACCATTGTAAACTCTATTACCATGCTAAAGAGCAACCAAACACCATTATTATGGTAATGTAATCATGATTACCATTATAGGCGTGCAATGGGATTGAAGCAAATGGGATCATAATTTTGAACTGGGCAAAAAAAAAAGTCATAATTTTAAACAAATTCGTGATAGTGATATAAATTTGTATAGTAAACTTTATTATAAGAGTTTACTTTTATTAATAAATATGTATTATTTGTGCAAATTAAACAATGAAAATATAAACTCGTACCAAGTTTACCGTGTTTAGATTTCTAACTTATAAAATTGTGTTACACTTTACCATAAACTTGTGCTAATTGTTTTGACTTGATTTTAGTTTTAAATATAAATTTTATTGAATTTTTTTTGTTGAGTATGATAAATTTTAATTATTGATGGATTTAATTTCAATTATTTAGACTTAAAATATAATTAAATCAAATTGTTGCAATAATTGATAAAAGTAGATTTCTTATGAGTTTACAGTTTAAATTCAATATATGAGTTTATATCCTTATTTTGTTACGATTTGGTTTAAAATGGTGAGTTTGATATTCTTAAATATATCTCTAAAGAAATTTACATCAAATATAGCCACATAGGGATTTCAATATAAAACAATACCGAGAATGAAATAGAATATTTAACTAACAAAATAATCCTAACAAACTGTACTCACTTAGGAACTAGTATTTGGTATGGGGAGGGGGAGGGGGAGGGGGAGGGGGGTTAGGAACGCAGAAAGGCTATGTAGACAGAGTTTCAAAATCGGGTTTACAAGTTTTTAATTAAGTTTTTTACACTTTTGTCTTATATCTCATATTTATTAAAACTTTATAAGAAAAATTTCAAAAAAAGACATTTGAAATAAGGAAAAGATAAATCAGAATAAATCTAAAATCTTAAATCAGTCTATTTATACATTATTTTTATGTAATTACAAAAGTGCTACTGAATTTTTAATAATAGAATATCTTAATTCACAACAAAAGTATCTCAATTAACAATATGAAAGACATTTGATACTATGTATTTTCGTTAAGAATTGTTTGTGCTAGTGTTATAATTGAGATACACTTGTTGTGAATTAAGATACTCATGTCGTTAAAAATTCAATAATATTTTCATAATTATCGAAAAAGAAGATATAAATGGATTGATTTTTTATTTTGATTTCGTTGTTTTGATTTGTCTTTTTTTTATTTTAAATGTATTTTTTTAAAATTTTCCCAACTTTATTTGTCTAATTTTTTTTGGTCAAAATTCAACCCATGAAAATTTTCATTATTTTTCCTCCCCTTCAAATCCTTATAACAAACAGCCCTAAAATTATGCATTACTTGACTAACCGCTGCAACTAAAATCACATTAATCCCAATTTCACAAATCCCTTGCCCACCGGTACTCTATCACACCCATTATTCGGAACAAAGCTCATCAGTCAAGACGTTGTTATGCTTCCCTCTGCGCGCGATGAGAAAGTCTTGTGACTTCGCCGATTGATCGTTAGTATGTTATAACGACCAACTGTCTGTTCAGAGTGCGGGGTCGCTCTCTTCCATTGCCGGGTAAGGATTCTACCTGTTAAATGCTAATCCAAGAAGCACAACATTTTTAATGCAATTAATCTCTTTCCTTTTTCCGCTACACCTTCGGTTCAATGAATCTGCCATAAGCTTGATATTCCTACACGCTGTTTTTTCTGTTTCTAGAGATAATAATCTCTCAGGCTACTTAGAGTGATCCTTTGGCTTAAACGTACTTCACTTTACCTCGTGTCTCGAAGACTCCGAATCAATCATGGAGGACAAACAGCTGATTGTCGCAGTCGAAAGCACCGCTGCTATGGGGCCATACTGGGAAACCATTCGTACGGATTACCTTGACAAGATAATAAGGTTTGTTCTATTTTTGGTATTTGTATTTTATATTGAATCAAACTTTGAAATTTTTTTTTCTTAGTTCCTTTGAGGTACAGTGTTTGGGGCTTAGATTTTGGTGTGTAAAAATGCAATCTGCCTCAACCTCAATTCAAGTTTGTTTCATTGAATTAAAAAAAAAATCATTTGCTTAATTAACGTTGAGGAAATGATTTTTTAAATTAACGATCAAGGAAATTTGAGGCCAATAACGCAAAAGTTACGGGGAATATATGCAATGAACGGTGATCTGACGAAAATAAGAATGATCATCTGACGAAAAAAATACTTGAATGATCTGACGAAAAATAAAAAAAGATGGCGCGCAATCCAATTTCCCCCTCAACCAGCGTGGGTGTGGTAGCCGCAGATCCACAACCCTTGAGAGCGAGAGAAAGAAGGGGGGTGGGGCGAGAGAGGAGGAAGAAAAAGAAGATGGCGCGAACACCCGAAAGATGGCACGCATCAACAAAATTAGGTGGGAGGTGAGGCAATGTTATTTGAGATATAAGTAGAGTTTATTTATGGGCAATATGGTAAATTAAAAAGTTATAATGATTATATGATCTTTTTCTCTGGATTACAGGATATCTACATCCTGATTAATGAGTATTAGCTGTGTAATCGTGATTATATTTAATGATGTAATTTGAATTACAAATGTAATCCTCTTTACGTTACAATAAGTTCAACCAAACGCTGTAATCAGCCTGATTACATAGAATTACATGTAATCTTATCCCATGTAAACGAACCATACAGGCTATAAAGAGATAAAAGTTTCCTAGATCAAGTTTCAAAAATGCCCTCGCCACAATGCAACAAGCCCATTTACGGGGAGAACATTAATGCTTGATATTCTCACACTAATATAGACTTTTTAAAGTTTTTTTTTAAAAAAATTACATCAGGAATATATTAACTCTAAATTATTACGCATACCCCATCCAATCTCATTCTTACCCACCATTGCAGTGGAAAAATCAGCTAATTTTTGTGTAATAGATGGAAGAATTCCAAACCACTACTTAAAGCCAGAGCAAGCACATAGTACATAACATACAGAGGTACATCAATATTGTTCAATGCAGGCCACCTATCTTTAATTTAATTTTATTCTATTTTTCATATACACAAGGGCTAATCTGTAGCTATCATCATCAAGAATCAGATGAAGGTAAATTAACTGTACATTTATCAGGTTACCAGAAATTGTTGTCAACAGATGATACATCTAAATCTGCATCCTCCTCCAGCTCCAACTCAGGCTCCACAGAACCAAATTCAGTAGATTCAATGTCTGCCAGGTTCTTCAAATCAACCACTGAAAGCTCATCCAGGCGCCTTACAACCAAGTCCGCAGCCCCAAGTTCATAAACAGGGTGCTTACTAGCAACAGCCACACACTTCATCCTGGCATCATGTGCAGCCTCCACGGTTTGGTTTGAGTTCCCAAATACAATGCACCTTTCAGGTATAAAGTTCAAAAGCTGCGCTGCATACACAAACATTTCCGGATCAGGCTTTCCCCTATGTACATCCTCTGCTGCTACAATAACACTGAAATTCTCTTCAATACCAATTGTCCCCACGGCAGACTTGAGAGTTTTTCTGGGACGAGTAGAAACCAATGCCATTGGTATCTTATAATGCATCAAAACACTAACAAACTCCCTTGACCCAGCCCTTAGACTATATATCCCACCTTGCAAAGCCTGGTAAATATCTTCTTTTCTATTAGCCAATCTTCTTAACTCAGCTGGGTCCCTGGACCAGCATAGAACTTCAGATATGGCTTGCTCATTCTTCATCCCTTCTATTCTCTTAAGGATAAAAGCTGGAGGAGGGGACTTCCCTTCTTCTTCAGAAAGAGCTAGCCAGGCTTGCTTCTCAAGATCAATATTATCTTCAACAAGAACCCCTTCCCACTCAAATATGGCACCCAACCAGCCACATCCCATTCTTTCTTGTCTAAGTAAGGGATTATGGAGCGAAGGTTTGTCTGCTCTGTTAGCTGGCGGCCACAAAGCAGGTCTGCTTTCAAAGCCATGATCAAACCCATTACTTTCTTTCTTTGGCATTCTCTCTTCCCTGTACGCATACGCCTCTTTCGTCAGCTCCATTGCCAGAGCCTTAATTGATGATGACGAGAAGACATCCGTTTTTGTTTTAGGCAAAGACAATGATATGAAAATCTTTCCACCAAGTAATTCTGTTGCTGGGAATCGGCAATGAATTAATGTTTTGCGTTTACCAGATACATCCCTGATTAAATTTCTTCCACAGACAGGTCGATGGCCAAGAAGTGAAATTGCAGCAATTGATTCCACCATTTTCGAAGAAGCGAGGTCACTAAACAATTAAAATTGACTTAGTAACCCTACTTAACGGCACAGACCCCTATTGGGTCACAATGAATGGCACAAGCTAGGAGCTGATTGGACCAATTTAACTCCAATTGAATTTATCCGAAAAAGGACTCAGTGCAGAAGTTCAATTTTCTCCACAAATTTTGCGATTCCAGAGCAAATTGCAGCAATAAACTAAAAATCAGGAGATATCACCATATTCGACCGAAGAGAGACAGAGATAGGAACTTCTCCCGGCTAAATCCCGACTTCGTCGTCAACAATCACCATAAAATCCCTTCAAGAAAAATCAAGTTCATCGATTACTCAAATTACTAAACTAGCAAACGAATCACTTAAAAGTTAAAATATGCATAAACGAACGACAAATGGAGAAAGAAAAAAAGCTAGTTACAGAAGAATTACTAGCGTTTATACCTCGAATCAACCCGGATTCGCTCATAACAAAACAATATAGATTTTTCCAACATATAAAAAAAGGAGAAAGTAAAACGATTGGAAGGAATCACATATGGAAATAGAAGCAGAAATAGTGGATAAAGAAAAACCTGGAAGAAATCAAGACATGATCCGAAACTTCACGGCTATAAGGGAACCGGGAGACGAGAGGAAACCAGATTCTTCGGCCGGAATAGATGAATCTCACTGTTTCTTTCTAACAAAGTTTTGTACACGTTTCCGTCTTTGATTTTGATTTCTACGCTGATCTCTTTGCCAAAGTGTGGCTTATAAACCATCAAGGACGGAGAGAGATCGCCGGCTAAAGAAAGCACACGTGTCGGTGACAAAAGACGTTGTTGGGCATTCACAGTAACAGACGGTAATTATAGCCTAGTTCTTTTCTTCCTTCCAAGAAAAAAGTTTTGAATTTTGAGGGAAAAGATATAAAAGAAAGATAAAAATATATTGTTAAAATAGGTAAAAGTTTAGTTTACCTTAAATTTTTTTTGCTCGAAAAAGTTTACTTTAAATTTTTAATATAAATATTTAATTTATTAATATATATTAATATATATATTAATAATTATAATATTTATCTGTCTTTTATCTATTTTAATAGTATTTTTCTATTTTTTAGAAAATAAAAAAACTTTTAAAACATTACTAAAACACGGTGCTCACAGGCCCCTTGAGACTACAGTACTCTTTTACGTCACGCCACGAATTAGGAGATTTAAAAAACTTGTTTTTTTTTTTTTAATTTTCTCAATCGAGGAATACAGTTGGTACTATGGTCAATGAAATGACATGACATGGAGAGCATGTTTTTGCCCAATTATGTCCATGATTTTATTTGTGGGGCCAATCTGGACTCTGGATGTGAGATTGTTTATTTTTTTTTTCAAGGATGTGAGATTGTTTTTTTTGAAGGATGTGAGATTGTTTTTTTTTTTTCAAGGATGTGAGATTGTTTGTTTCAAGAAACTGGCCACTTTCACATGTTCAGCAATCAGCATCAGGCCTAGGTAAAATTTAATTTTAATTTTGTTCCACATGAAAATAGGATGAGTTTTCTCTTATAAAGCACAAAAATACTTTTTCAAAGTGAAAATAAATTATCTCTAACGAGTTTGACTATTTACCAGTGAAGCTAGATGTTGATTACATATGAAAGTTTCTTTTTTATAAATAATCTTGAGAATGTTTATTAATTATTATATGGTTGTTCATAAAACAAATATTCTTAACATTTTCAATAATAAATGTATCATCCCAAAACTGGAACTCAATTTCTTTTGGATTAAGCATTCATAATGTATGACTTAACGATCAAAATTGGATAGCATGTATATATGGCCATTCCCTTTTAAACAATGCTAATAAATGGTATAGACTTTTATCATAGGGGAGAGACATTGAATTAGTAGTAATTGATTAATTAAGCATCTAATTTGCATACAATAATTGAGTTAAGTTTAGTAATTAAGTGTGAGGGAGGTGGAGGATAAGAAGAGGGTGGCGGTGGGGCCCGGTGAAATAGTGAAGATCCTTCCACGTGTCCGGGTTCTAGAAGGAGGGGGTGGAGATTCTTTACTTGGCTAGTTAGTAAGTGCCAGGATAATCCAAAGGACATTTTGTTGCCAAGTTGCCAACTAATTCACGACATGTCGTCTCACCACGCTGTTCATGCATTTGACATGCTTCGCTTCTATTGTTCCCCACACCCTTCTTTCCACTATTTACCCGCCCGCTGTCAATTTGGAATTTCAGCTCTCTATATTATAATCTTCGTATATCCTCTCCCATTTTTTTTTTGTTTTTCGTTTTTTATATCTTGCTCTGTTTGATTCACCGATTTAGGGTCCAAATGGCTAAATCCGACGTTTACAATTGTTAAAAGGGCAAAAAAAAAATGTATGTTTGGTTTCACGTTATCTCAATCTGATCTATGGACTAAAAGCTATTTTTTTGTATAAGTAAGGATAAATTGTTTATTTAAATGATTGTTTTTTTATTTTAAAATTTTATTTTTCATTTTTCTGTTATGATAACATATACTCTTTATCATAACACCTAAATGATTTTTTTGGAGAATCGTAAAAAAACTAATTATATTTTAAATTTACCTTTTTTCTTTAAAATATTTTTTAATTTGTGAACTATTATATAATATAATAAAATACAATATATGATATGATTAAATAATTTTTTTTGTTTCCTTAACTTCTTAAAACAAAAAATCAATTAGGTCTTATAATTAGATCGGAGGTAGTATAAATATCATAATATATTTATATGTAATATATACTCTCTTTGGTCCTTAATTATAAGGCCAGTTGACTTTTTTGGAAAATCCTAAAAAAACTAGTTATATTACTTTAAATCATGTTATTAATTATATGTTTTTAGTTTTTTTTGCTTATATGGATTTTTTTTTTCATTTTTCTAAGATCATTTTAAATATCACAATATATATGTAAGGGTAAAGAGGCAATCTTGCCTTGGAAGTCTCATAAGGGGCAATTTTGTCCTTGTAGTAAGTTGATCGTTAGTTGACTAAATATGTTGAGCTGGCAGTCTATAAGCCATCCACTTTATTTTTGTTAAGTGAAAATTTATCCTGAAAGTTTTAAATTCGTTAATTTTGACTGTTAATTGACCAAATATGTTGAACTGGTAGTCCACATGTCATCAAGCTGAAAATTTGTCTCATAAGTCTATCAGTCATCTAATTCATCTTTTTTAAAAGTTCCAATACAAATTTTCACCTTAACAATAATACAGTAGATGACCTGTGGACTGCCAGCTCAACATATTTGGTCAACTGACAGCAGGGGCAAAATTGCCCCACTTCTAAAACTTCTGGGGGAAATTGCCCCTTATGAGGCTTATAGGACAAATTTGCCAATTTACCCTATATATAATATATATAATAAGATTCATGTCCTTTTCAATAATTTCCTATCAAAAGTTAATTTTGAACATATCAACCAAACATGCTCTATTTTTACATAAATAACTTCTACTTTTATTATTCCAAACATAAATTACATTACACAATCTAACTTTTATCAAATATTGCTTTTACAAAAGTACTATTACAAATAAATCACTTTTGTCACTGTTATTCCAAACACATCTGTTATCATAAAGTATTATGTTCAGGATATCACCTCCTAATTTATTTCATTTTTTTGTTCTTTTAATTTTAATAGAACTTGTTTGGATTGACTTTTGTGATCTTCGAATCTAGTTTAAGAACCTAATAATCAATCTCAACCCAAAAATCACGTTTAGATGGATGTTGGAGCTAATGAAATTATTTCCCTGAGGCCAGGTTTAATCTAAAGCCACCTATGGGAGTTTTTGAGAGTACAAAAGCCAAGTGAGTATTCAAATTGACCCCTTTTTTTCTGTGACAAATTTTTTCCCAAATGTGTGGGACTAATTCTCGCTAATATTAATCTCCGATTTATGGGCATCAGCCCTCATTTGTATCCCAAAAAAAGTGCAAATAAAAATAAATTAGGCTACTTCAGTCTTTAATATAATATATATTCAAAGAATTTATTTTAGTCTTAAATATAAGACAAAGTTTCATATTTATTAATGTTTTCCTAATTTGTCTTTATTGATGCTCCCTCAACAATAATCAATAAGAAGAAAGAATAAAAGAATTAAAGAAGATGGCAAGCATGTTTTATAAAATACATGTCATGATAACTAACTGAACTAACTTTCTTAATCTAAACAAAATTTGATAAATATGCCTTATAGTGAGAAGTGAATGAGTATTAAATTAATTGGTGTGTAGTTTCAATTTGCAAAATGTTATTGGAATAGTTGATAAATATAAATGTTATTGGAATAAAACTTACTTTGGAATATTTTTCTCTTGGCACAAATATCCTCCGATTCAAGACATTTCTATTTGAAACATTAAATGTATACACCTCTCTTAACAGAATTCGAACTTTAGTTTATCACCTCATTAGAATTAGCTCTTACGTATGTTAACCCATATAAGTCTCAGTTGGGCCATACTCGACTCTACCTTTTATAGCGTAATATAAAGGATATTTGTATATAGGGTTAAGGTGCAAAAATGTACATATAATATCTTCTAAAGTGCACCCAACACTAAGTGATTGTTTTAAATGTAAAAGTATACATTTGATCGTTAAATTTAACTTTTTTCATTTTTAAGGCTTACATGTATGATCACTCAGTTAAGTTAATAGTCCAAGTAGCAGTGGAAAAAAACAAAAACAAAAGCTCCCTTATGACCTTTATGTCCTTTTGAATTTTAATAGCTTTTTTGGATTATCAAATTTTATGTGGCAAGTGGAATTTTTCCTATAATAAATTTAGGTTCTTTATATATACACACTGTATGAAAAACCCATTTATTCACGATAAAAAGATTAAAAATAAGAAACTAACCGCTGAAAAAGCAATTGTTGGACTTGCTTAGAAAGGATTTCTTTCTACAGCCTAATTTGTATATAAGAATCCCCCATAGCGCCTTTCCAAAACATGCAAGATAAATTTGGTTGGTGTTGGGAATGGATTTTGTCCATCTGACATTCAGCATAATATTACATTCGTATTATATCTTCCTGACATTGTTTCTCTCGCTAGTCTATAGTGAATAAACCACATTTTTATTAATTAATTCTATACATTTTGGAGAGCTTTTATTGGGTTTATCATGATTAAATTACATTTAATTGAATAAATTGGGATTATTTAGAATTAATGTGAAAAATATGAAATAATGATTAAAAAGGGCATAATCGTCATTTTCTTCTAGTTAGAATATATGGTATTACATTTTAT
>JBAGKO010000004.1:3681160-3696546 GCA_037177275.1 Acacia concinna | reverse complement strand
ATGTCTTTAACAATTTAAATAACAAAAACGTTGAGATAATGTCTATATTGTCCAAAATAAAAATAAAAAGAAGCAAAAAAAGATGTTACGTAGCTATTCCAAAAGGCTACGCACCCAAGCAACCATCGCATTTTCATATGTAAAAGTTAGTTCAAGACCAATTATGAGAATGCAAAATCATATGTAATCAGTTAATCACATAATCATATTAGACATCTAAAGGTAGTTTAAAACCAAGAATTAGAAATTCTGGTAGTTCAAAGTGCGGGGTCGCTCTCTTCCATTACTAGGTAAGGATTCTACCTGTTAAATGCTAATTCAAGAAGCACAACATTTTTAATGCAATTAATCTCTTTCCTTTTTCTGCTACACCTTCGGTTCAATGAATCTGCCATAAGCTTGATATTCCTACACACTGTTTTTTCTATTTCTAGAGATAATAATCTCTCAGGCTACTTGGAGTGATCCTTTAGCTTAAACGTACTTCACTTTACCTCTTGCGAAGACTCAGAATCAATCATGGAGGACATATAGCTGAATGTTGTAATCGAAAGCATCGCTGCTATGGGGCCGTATTGGGAAACCATTCGTACGGATTATATCAATAAGATAATAAGGTTTGTTCTATTTTTGGTATTTGTATTTTATATTGAATCAAACTTTGGAATTTTTTTTCTTAGTTCCTTTGAGGTATGACGTTTGGGGCTTAGATTTTGGTGTGTAAAAATGCAGTCTGCCTCAACCTCAATTCAAGTTTGTTTCATTGAATTGAATTTTCAAATTTCAACTTCTAGCATTTTGTTAGTGATGGAAGGAGTTTTATCTCTCGATAATTACTGTCATTTACAGATATTTTTTGTTCGTATATGCTCGAGCCAACATTTGTGTATAACTTCTGTATAATGCGTTAAAATAATTTCTCTAAAGATGAGTAGAACCTCGACAGCACATGGTAAAAGTTTAAAGGGGTGTACTACTTTTACACGCTAACAATATCACTTATAGACTATATAACATGTACCATTTTAAAACCATCACTACTTGTTATTTTAGATTATCAATATGTAATAGTAAAATGACGCTCTGCAAACTGGGGTCATTATTTTGTAAAGGCCATTTTTTGTGGGAACAGACCATAATCCAGAAAAATACTGAAGATAATGGGTATTTTCACCCTTACCACCCCCAGTTATATTATCTAGTACCCAGTGATAATTATCAGGTGATTCGTTTTTCATGTGCTACAAGGAAAACTACATCTAACAGTCCTCATTTATTAAGTCCTTCTCGCTGTAGTTTAAATAAATAACTTAAGTCTCTATAACTACCTCACTTTACAGTTTGTTAGTATGGCATGGTACATCACTTTTAACATCTTATGGTATTCATACAGGTCTTTTGGTGGAAATGACTCAACTGGGCAGGTATTGTGATTTCACACGTATGAATATAATACTATCTAGGGAAAAGATAAGAAGAAGATATTAGTGAGTAGTGTGACCTTGCCCACTTTTTATTAGCTGTCTTTTATTTAATCTGTGTTATCTGTATTTGTGAACTGTAATGTAAAATCCTGTCCTCCTTGGCGTTTCAGAACAAGTAGCTGTCTATTATGCTATTAGTTCCTCCTGATTTTATTTGCTGGAAAGAATATTCTTATATTGCCAATATTATAATTGTTATTTTCACTTGATGCTAAGACTTTTCTAAATGAATAAGGCTTCTAAACTGGTCAGTGATGCATTGGATGCACACATTATTTGGTCTTGGTAATCCATTGGATAGTTTCAACTAATCATTTTCTTCAATATTTTTAAGTCGTCTTATTTTGCTCTATCTATTAAAACTTACTAGTTCTGGACTCTAGATTGAAGCCATTGCTGGCTTATTTTTATTCAATTACTTGGATAGAGGAAAGTGGTACAACTGATCCATAGGGTTTATTAGGTGCTGGAAGCTTGCAAGTTTTTAATGTGATACTGTTGAAATTACAACTGCTATAGTCAAGGACTGCTCATATATTCAACTGTATCTTGTTGCTCTTGCTACTCTTGTGGGATAAAGTTTTGTTTACAGCCTCATTTTAGTGCTCTTTGAACTAGTGTTTCTGTTTCAAATGAATTGTGATTTTTTATATGCAGAGAGACTGAACAGTTTTTCTACGCAATTGGGTCTCTTTGCATGTTCACTCGCTCTATGTTTAGCTGCTAATGCAATTACTTCTCTTTTACCTTTAATAATGATTATTCTTCTCTAAAAAGAACAAAGTATTAAGGAAAATTCACTCTGATTGCTGTACAGGAGGATTAATCCATCCTGAAGGTTTAACCTATTTGGTGAAGTCCCATAAATGCTATTAGTATGTGTAGTGTGGAAAAAGTGTAGGCCATCAATGTTATGTGAAGTAGAGTACTTTCTAGCTTTTTATGTTTTAGTAGGCTAGATATTTTTTATAGATTGACAAATAATTGTTTTTTGGTTTGTTTGTCTATTAATTTCTCTCACCCTTTTTAATGTAGAAGCCTTCGACATCCAATGTTGAGTTTGCATTAGTCACTTTTACTACTCGTGGAGGTTATTCTGGTACAGTTTTGCATAATCTTGTAGTGGTGTTATTAAAATATTCTCTTACTTAGACTGCATAACTGTTGAATTATAACTTCAAATGAAGTTGATGCATGGTTGTGAGTCTATTCTTTAAGTGCATGTATAAATAATTAAATATATTATTCTATCCTGTACGATTTCTCTTGAAGTATTCCTATGTTACCCGTCCTTTGCACTTTCAACGATTTTTGTGACGAGGGAAGTAAAAGATGAGTGTGATTTCCCTTGGTGAATTGAGTAAAATTCTAAATATCGAATATATCAACAATTGTTTGTTAGATTTGAAGTTTAACTAGGAATTGGAATTTTTTTTGCTAATTACTAAGTTTCAATGCAAGTATATAATCTCCTGAATATTATGTAGTCTGAATTCTGCTCTTTTACACCTGAAAATCTGTATGCAATTGACTAATATATGGAGTATATTTACTCAATCGGGCATTGTTGAATGCAGATTGCACTGTGCGGCGGACTGGCTGGACAAGTGACCCTGATATGTTCTGTCAATGGCTTTCAGCTCTACTCTTTGTTGGTGGTGGTTTTGATGATGCTGCAATTGCAGAAGGGCTCTCTGAAGCTCTCATGGTATATATGCTGTAAATGTTTAGTTTCCACTTTTCTTTTTCTTGAGTCACTCACTTCAAGTTCAGTTGACTTTAAGAGTATTTCCATCTTTGTACTCCCCAAGCTTTCCCATCTCTTAATGCTTGATCTCAAATCTGCTTACTTTGGATGGAATAGTCTAATGTAACAAAGAAGTGTGTATTGACATTGAAAGGATCTTGGGCAAGGTCAGATTCAAGGTGGTGATTGATATAGGAGGACTGTGCAGAACTTAAGCATGTGTGTACATGCTTGTGTGCGTGTGTTTTTGAAAAAGATATTTTAAAGGGGATTGGGCTTTCATATGTGTTATCACTTTCCAGGGATTTGAGGAGGCTTCATTCTTCTGGTTTCCTGTGTTTGAATAAAGGAATAACTTCATGAGATTGCAGAGTTTAAGGTTGCTCGGGGTTGGAGCTGGAAGGAAAGAGATATGATAATTTTATTTTTGATGAAATCATAATGTATTGTAGGAAGAGAAGGCATAACTTGCTGGAGGACTTGGCATCCTTATGCCCAAAAATACGAGAAGAGCCTAAAAAGCATAACAAACTAAGAAGAAACCTGACAAGCAAGGTTTCTAGTCTTGATAAAATTAACATTTATGCTTGTTAAAATTGATGCATGCAGTCATGCATGCCTTCTGAACTTATTAGTTAAGTTATAGGGTCTTAAAATTTCTCATTCAAAGCACTTAATTACCAGTAGGTGCAATCCTTGGGTTTAGTACTCAAAATCTTACATATGCTTTTGGCAGAATTCTTCAAATGTTTTGGTTACTAATTTTGCATAGGAGTTGGGCTCCATAAAACTTGCAGTAGAACTATATAAAGGTTCCTACATCTGGTTGAGGTAGGCTCAGCTGTTTTATTTGTCATCAACATCTTGGATTCTGTGAGACAACTAAACTTTATATTTGGAGAAAACATAGAAGCATGTCTAACAGATTAGATGAGGAATATAAAGAATGGAATGTTTGAAACCTAGAAAACTTGAAAGTAGTAAACTTGACTTTTTGAATCCTTTGATAGCTTGGTGATTGGCAGCAATTTTTGAATCCTAAAGAGAGGGACCGAGCACAATATATTGTTGAAATTAGGGGTGTGTATGGGCTGGATGGGGCCGGGAAACCAGCCTAGTTTCCTTTTGGGCTCCTTTTCCAAGCCCAAAATCCATAGCAATCTGGATTGACTGAACATGGAAACAAAATGGATTGGTTTCAGTTGTGCCAGAGAATTTTGTTCTGGAATTACCTTCCTTTGAAGTTGAAGAGTTGCTCCATAGTGGCTGCATTTCAGCAATTTTTCATCTGCTCCAACCACAATAAAGCACGAGAGAAAATAGAAGTATAGAGTTTGAGCTATACTTTGGTGCTTCACATTCCTTAGCGATTAGTTAGGACCTATCTTCCTTATTGGTCAGCAAAAGACTAGCAAATATCTCATTCCTTATTATCTGCTAAGTCTCAACTGATTCTTGAAATAATTATTTAGTAACCAAAATATTGGATAGTTATTGTAAATCAGAGGAAGAATAACTCTCTATTATTGTATATTGAGTAGAGAAAGGGAGCTACATTATATAGGCTTGAGAGAGGAAGAAAATAAATGCATACAATAAAGACTAAATCAAAGAAAATATGAAACCTTCCTAATCTAGAATACATTAATTTAGATCCTAGAATTAAGGGATATTATTCTGATTAGGTTTTGATTTTAATCCCAAATATCATGGGATCTAAATATCATGAGATCTAATTCTGATTTCTCACACCCCCCCTCAAGCTGAAGAATCGATGTCAATCATTCATAGTTTGCTTCGGAATCCTTCAAATTTAGCTTTGCCCAGAGGTTTGGTTATAATGTTTGCAATTTGATTTGCAGATTGAACATGGGTCAAATTCATGATGCCTCCTCAATCTTTTCTTTAATGAAGTATCTGTCAACCTCAACATGTTTGGTTCGGTCATGGTATACTGGATTCTTAACCATTGCAATGTTTGCCTTGTTGTCATACCACAATTGCATTGGTCCCTGTGTGAAATTCCCAATTCCTTTAATAATTTGATAACCTATAGACCTTCATATACTCCAAGAGCAATAGTTCTTAGTTCCGCTTCAGCACTACTTGACACTGTCGTCTGTTTCTTACTTCTCCATGTGACTAGATTTCCCCACATATAAGTACAATACCCTGTGACTGATCTCCTGATTTCCCCATCCCTATGCATGATCTGCATCGGTGTAAAGTTCAATATCCTTAGCAGGATTAAGTTTCAAATAACTTAGAATTCTATACATAGCATTCATGTGTTCTTCCTATGGCTGGTGCATGAATTGACTAACTATTCCCACTGCATAGCTAATGTTTGGATGTGTGTGGGTTAAGTATATTAGTTTTCCCACCATTCTTCTGTATCTTTTTGAGTTCACTGGTATGCCTTTGGGTTTGATCCCTAGGTGACATCCCTCTTCCATTGGTGTTCCTTTTGGCTGAGCACCCAACATTACTATTTCATGTAACAAATCTAAGGTATACTTCCGTTAAGATACATTAATACCCTTTTTAGTTGTTGTTACCTCCATACCAAGGAAGTATCTCATCTGTTCAAAATCTTTAACCTGAAATTCGGTTGACAAGTCTTGTTTTAACTAAGCAATAGACTCTTTCATCATTTCTTGTAATGACTATATCATCAATGTAGACAATTAATATGGTGATACGATCGTTGGCACGCTTGATAAATAACATGTCACCTGCTTGTCCTTAAGTGTATCCAAGACCTTTCATTACTCGGCTGAATTTACCAAACCATGCCCTAGGGGATTGTTTTAATCCATATAATGATTTGTTGAGCTTGCATAAAGTGTTGTTAGGAGCTAAAACTCCATCTGGACTTTAGGAATGCATTCTTCACATCCAGTTGATGTAATGACCAGTCCAACTTGGCTGCAATTAACAGTAATAGCTGGATAGTATTGAACTTTGCTACTAGAGCAAATGTCTCCTGGTACTCAATCCTATAGGTTTGAGTGTACCCCTTAGCAACTAGCTTTGCCTTGTACTTGTTGATACTACCATCAGGATTAAATTTTGAAGTGAAGATCCACCTGCATCCTATTGGTTTATTTCCTTTTGGAAGTGTTGTAATCTCCTAAGTTTTATTTTCTTTGAGTAGTGCCTTTAACTCATCTTTGGCGGCTCGTTTCCAACTTGGATCAGCTATTGCTTGCGGAAATGTGTCTTGGATTTTCATTTGAGTACTATTTATAATAAAACTTTGCATTTTTACAAATAGATTGCCATATGAGACAAATCGTTAAATCGGATATTGAGTACATGATTTTACCCCTTTTCTTAGTGCAATAGGCCAATCCAGTTCCTCAGGATTTAATCCCTGGATTGGATTCATGATTGTTCCTTTGAGTGGGGGAGATTGCTCTGCTGCTTGTCTTGTTTCAGTATCCAACCCTAAATTGATTGCAACATTCGTTCCAGTTGATCATTGATAGGTTTAGGTTGGGTAGGCATAGATGAAGATGGTATAGATTGATTGTAGGAGCAAGTGAGTCAAAATTGAGTACAAGGGTAGGACTAGATTCAGATGTTGGAGCAAGTGAGTCAAAATTGGGCATAAGTGTTGAGTTAGTTGAGGTAGACTGTTCCCAACTTAGCCATTCAATATCACTGTACTCCCCCTGAATGGGTAATATAGGGTAGTAGGCTTCCTCTTCAAAAAAGACAACATCTCGAGAGATAAGCATTTTTTTGGATGTAGGTCAATAACATTTATAGCTTTTTTAGGTGGAAGAATAGCCAAGGAAACTTCATTTGTTGGCTCGAGGAGCAAATTTGTTGGCATAATTTTTATGAACAAAGACAATACAACCAAACACCTTCGTGGGTAAGGAATTGATAAGTGGATAATTTGGAAAGTATTTAAGAAGTTTTTGTAGAGGGGTACTGTCGTTAAGGACCTTAGAAGGCATGTGGTTGATCAGGTAAGCCGTTGTGAGAACTGCATCTCCCCAAAAAATAGTGGGCACTCTCCGTTTCATTAACAAGGTTCTAGTTACTTCCGATAGATGGTGGTTTTTTTCACTTAGCTACTCCATTTTGTTGAGGAGTATAAGGACAGGAAGTTTGATGATGAATTCCTTGGTGATCAAGAAATTCTTTAAAGGTCTGGCTCAAGTATTCCCTAGCATTATCACTTCAAAGAACCTTAATAGAAGCATTAAATTGGGTTTTCACAAATGTATGAAAGTTTTGAAATACTTTAGCGACCTCAGATTTTTCTTTCATCAAATAAATCCATGTAGTTCATGTATGATCATTTATGAAGGTAACGAACCATCGAGCATTAGTGAAAGTTTTTATTTGTGCAGGACCCCAAATATCACTATAGATTAGTGTAAATGGTGCAAAGACTGTGTAAGGCTGTTTGGAGTAGGTGGATCTTGTTTGTTTTGCAAGTTGGCATATTTCACAATGAAAAGGAACAAAATTTTTATTGAATAAACTAGGAAACACATGTTTCATATAATCAAAACTAGGGTGTCCCGAACGACAATGCTATAAAAGCACACCATTATTGTGAAAATTAGAGTTGACCAACGCCCTTCTTGCTTGAGTCTTTTGACTTGATCCATCCAGGTAGAACAATCCATTCCACTCTCTAGAACTCCCAATCGTTCTCCCCAATTTTAAATCCTGAAAAACACAAATATCATCATCAAAAATCACTCGACAAGCTTGTCCTTTAGTCAACTTGCTTACTGATATTAGATTACACGTAGGTGCTGGTACAAACAGGACATCATGTATTTCTAAATTGGTAGACAATATAACCATGCCAATGCCTTCAATTTTAGTGAAAACTTAGTTAGCCACTTTTACTTTGAGATGCTCATGACAGGTTTTAAGATTATGGAATAAAGACTTGTCACCAGTCATGTGATCTGTAGCTCATGAATCAATATAAGGGAATTACTTGGTTGTACCAAATTAACACTAGGCACTGAGTTTGTGGTATTTTGTTTTGCAAGCATCTTGCGGAACGCTTGTAGTTCTTCTGAACTTAGATGATCTACAAGTTTAGTCTTATGTTCAGTAGCAGTAAGATGACTCTGGGAGTAAGGCTCACTTGTGGAAGGCTTGCCATTTAGTTTCCAGCATTCATCTTTTATGTGACCCTTCTTACAATAGTTGCACCACTTTGTATTCTTTCGTTCATTTTGTCTTCTGTTCACAATAAGGGCAGAACTTTCAATTTGGTTTGGCCTACTTTGAGTTAGAAGCTTTCGGCCTTCTTCGAACTGAACATGATTAACCACATCGAAGAGGTGTAGTAGGGGTTTTAATCCCATAATATGACCCCTTATTTCTTCAAATGAATCATGGAGCCCTAAAAGAAAATCATATATCCTGCCTTCTTCCATAAGCTTTTTGTACAACTGGGCATCCTTGATGGTGTCCCACTGATGCACCTCAAACGGATCCTGTTGTTGCCAGAGCTTCAACAAGGAATTATAGTAATCAATTACTGTCATATTACCTTGTCTTAAGTCCCAGAGTTGGCGCTTTAGATGAATTAAGGCATCAGTGTTATCCAGAGAGGAATAAGTTCTTCTAGCAGCATCCCAGATTTCCTTTACAGTGTTTGCCAGAAGATAACCTTTACTAATATCTAGGGTCATAGAATTACATAACCAAGTCATTACTTGATTATTCTTAGCAAACCATGTGTCAAAACTTGGATCGTTGGAGTTTGGTTGATGAGCTGTCCCATTGATATATTTTCCTCTTCTTTTACCACGGATATACCGTAGCACATTCTGTGACCACTAGAGTTAATTTCTGCCATTTAATTTATGGTTAATGACCATAATTGGATTTTTTGGCAAATCTGTAATTTCTTCAGTTCTAGGTGGTACAATAACAGTAGTGGAAGAAGTGTTGGAAGAAGATGAAGAATTAGAATTAATGCCGGACATAAGAGTCAATGGATTGGTCCTGGAAGTAATGGAATTTGTGGAGGTAGAACTGAGTAGAGGAGGAAATTCTAAAGGGTTCATGTTTCTGGACAGAAGTTGCTGGAGGTGAGGATCACGTGCTATCGGATCACTGCCAAACTTCAGGGGTTCACCAGTTGGCGCTATTTGATCATTTCTAGGTGGGTGGTGTATTGACACGCGCTGGCGTTGCCCAGATCTGAACACTCACAAAACCTTTACTGTTTTTCTCTCGCTCTCGTGTTTTCTCTCTCCTCACCATATCTCACTGTAACACTCAACTTGAATAACCTCTGATCACTTTTTCTGCTTTGACACTATATTGTAAATCAGAGGAATAATCACTCTCTGTTATTGTATATTGAGTAGAGACAGGGAGCTACATTATATAGGCTTGAGAGAGGAAGAAAATAAATGCATACAATGAAGACTAAATCAGAGAAAATATGAAACCTTCCTAATCTAGAATACATTAATTTAGATCCTAGAATTAAGGGATATTATTCTGATCAGGTTTTGATTTTAATCCCAAATATCATGGGATCTGAATATCATGAGATCTGATATTGATTTCTTACAATAGTCAATAATGTCTTTTTTCTATTGTTAATGTAATTTGAAGCTACTTCATATTGGAATATGTACTAAAACTAGTCCTATAATGTATTTGATTTGTGCAGCTCTGTGTTTTGTTGTTCATTTAACCAACAACATGCACCGGTTTTGGATGACCTTTATTGCATGTGAAGAATACCATGATTTGATTGCTAAGCCCACTTTTCACTTTGTAGTCTTGTAACCCTACTCTTCTATAATAATCAATATATTGAAATATGTTATTTAAAATTGTCAAGGGTTTCTTTTTGAAAAACTGGAATCTTATTCATGCCAAAATGTTCAAATTCTCAGATGTTTCCTACTCCTCAAAATGGAAACCAGAATCAACAGAATGTGGACTTGCAAAAGCACTGCATTCTTGTTGCAGCAAGAAATCCATACCCTTTGCCAACACCAGTTTATGTACCACGACTGCAGAATTTAGATCAAGGTGAAACCATAGAATCGGATGCAGGGAATCGTCTACATGATGCTGAAGCTGTTGCTAAGGCATTTCCTCAGGTATTCCTTTTTTTTAAAAAAAAAACTTGGTTTCTTTGCTCTCATTGTTATCTTATCTTTGGAATGTAATATTCTGCATGCAGTGTTCTGTTTCTCTATCTGTTATATGTCCAAAGCAGCTCCCCAAAGTTAGAGCCATTTACAATGCGGTAAGGATGGGTTACAACTCTTCTACCAAAATAATTGTTTATTTATTTTCAAGGGATGAGATATCAGATACTTTGTCCAAAATAAACTACTCATACGACAAGCATGATCTGATAATTCAGTTAAGCCAATGCTCCCATCTTTTAAAGCAAAAGAGAGCATATTTAGTGAAGTATTTTCTATTTTCCCTTCCCTTGATGTTTATTTTTATATTCAGCATATAAATGTTGACTACGTCCCTTTGGCAATGTAGGGGAAGCGAAACAGCCGCACAGCAGATCCACCTGTTGATATAAAAAATTCCCATTTTCTTGTTTTAGTATCTGAAAGTTTCAGGGAAGCCCGTTCTGCTTTGAGTCGTTCAGGGATCACAACTCTACCTTCAAATCAGAGTCCTGTCAAGGTGGATGCAGGCCCTGTTGCACCAGTTACTGGGACAGTACCAACTTCTATGCCACAAGGTTGATTATAACCTTAACTGATGCATCGCTTATCAAAGATAGTTATAAATGCCATAGTCATGTGTATAGACTTGCTTGTTTGACACTTGTATAATCCTCTGGCATCAGTTGAATGATTGACCACATGGTACACTCTTAGATCTCAGATATATGATTTTGCACTGCAGTCAGCTCCTTTTATTGAAATGCAGTGCCTAGGATTCATAGGACAGTTTAATGCCATAGCATATACTACTACAACATATTGTCTTCTTTATTGTAGCTCTTATTTTAGGGTTTTAGGATGGTATCCTTAGTGTATATAAATTGAGATTGGAAGGCCGCTAATTAGGTGGCTTATTCTTGCGGGTCTTTGCATTGAAGATAATTCTTATTGACCTCGCAATATTACAATATATACAGCAGACCCATGATATAAAAAGGAAAAACCTAATACGGGGGATATATTATACTATGGAAAATAAAAAATAATAAAGAGCCATGCATGTACAATTCTATACAATTAATTATGTTTGTTTTTAGGCCAAATACAATTAATTATGTTAAATAATAATATTTTGATTATATCACACTCACCCTCAAGTTGGATCATATATGTTTAGTATGTTCAGCTTGTCCACATAATCTTCAAATTTCTCCTTTGGAAGTCACTTTTTGAAGATTTTGTTGTTTGGTCTCTTGTTGGCACACAATTAAGTGTGATATAATATTAGGGAAAATAAAAAATAATAAAGAGCCAGTCATGTACCATTCTATACAATTAATTATGTTAAATCCTAATATTTTGATTATATCACACCCCTCAAGTTGGATTATAAAAGTTTGGTATGTTAAACTTGCCCACATAATCTTTAAATTTCTACTTTGGAAGTCCCTTTTTGAGGATTTTGTTGTCTGGTCTCTTGTTGGCACACAATTGAGGCATAAAAAGCCTTCTTCAATCTTTTCTTTAATGAGTGTGTGCCCACCTCTACATGCTTGGTCCTCTTATGCTGTACAAGAGAGATATTAGTAGTTGCCTTGTCTTCACAGTAGAGCTTAATAGGAGGATTTGTTAGCTCTTCTAATTAGTCCACAACCCTTCATAGATCCCATAAGTAATAGCATGAAATTTAGACTACTTTGGGCCACAACACTTTGCTTCTTACTTCTCCATGTAATTAGGTTAACCCTTGTAAAGGTGCAATACTCTGATGTTGATCTTCTATCCTCAAGTGAATACCCTAGTCAGCATCAATGTAGACCTTTTTATAACCACAAGCCTCTACTAGGAGCTCTTTTAGGGCATCTCAGAATCTTTTGTATTGCTTCTAAGTGTTTCTAGACAAAGTGAGTGCTTACTTACCATACTAGTTGTAAAGGCATTATATGAGCTTGCATTGAAGAGCTATATCAACTTTCCAACAACCCTTTGGTAGCTTTTTTTTGTCAACAAGTTTTCCATCATTTTCTTCTTTGGTAATCTCAATTGGAGTATGACTAGGTTTGCAACCAAGAATACCCCTTTCGGGATCTAGTACATGCTTCCTTCCAGATATGTAGATGTTCTTCTTGTATCTAGCTACTCCTATTCCTAGGAAATATTTCATCTCTCCAAGGTTCTTTTGTTCAAATTCCCTGGCTAAGGCCTTTCAAAAGCATTAGTTTCATCTACTGATGAGAATTGCATCATTCACATAGACAATTAAAATAGTGCTTGAAGAACATTGTATGATCTATGTGCCCTTAATTATACTTTTTGGTTTTAAGAATATTAGTGAATCTCTCAAACCATGCATGAGGAGACTACTTGATCCCATAAAGCAGACCATATTGAGAGTGAGGCATTGGGATGTTATAGATGGCTTTAGAGTCAATCTTTGGTCGATGTGCCAATGAGGACAATGGCTTTTTATGCAGGTGGAGTGTGATGTCCAACATCGTCTTGGTAGGGGAACGAAAGACACCTTATGAGGGTTTGAATATCTACCCTCTTGATGCATTTTAAAATTGTAAGGCGTAATAGGTCCAAAAGGGGACAGTATTGATAGCGAGATGCTGAGATTTTACAATATGTGTTTCCCCATGTTAGGATTCACTTCAGTTCCTTGCATGAGAATATTTTTTACCATGGTATGGATTGATACTACTCTCAAACTTTGCACTTGAGGGCAGTGAGGAACTAGGTAATGTGATGTGGTTCTTGGCAGAAATTAGGAGAATAGGGATTAGAGAAAGAGAGAAGAACAGAAAATTGAGAGAGAAGAGAAGAGAAAACAGATATGAAAGCCCTTGAGGGTGATTTCCATTGAACATACAAGACTAATCTGATTTACATGAGGGATCTATCCTATTTATAGGTAAGATAGGCTAATAGGATAATAGCATAGGATTGGCGCCCCGGAACTAACAGACATAACAGGAAATAACAGAATTAAACGTGCGCCTTCCTCTTATACTACTAATCCCTAATTACATAAATCCCTAATTATACTCTAACATTTATTCCATATCATAATGCTCCTTTTTCTGCAATATGAATTTTGCTCCTACTCTCCCTTGAATTGAAGATTGAGAGTAAAAGGGTGTTCTACATTTAAGGTGGCGTCACAACTAACATACACTCTTTTTAATAGGGTCATAATATTTGTACCTTTTTTAGATGCTAACCAACCAAAGAACACACATTTAACAGCTTTAGGATTAAGTTTTCCATTTTAATGTATGTGAACATATGCAGTGCACCCAAAAACTTTCAAAGGAGTTTTATTCTCATAGTGAGATATCGGATAACTGGTTTGAAAAACTTCAAGGGTCTTGAAAGACAAGGTTTTGTTGGCATCTAATGTTTGACATAGGTAATAGTTAGGATAGCATCACCTTGTTTGAATTGGGAGAATTATTGTGAGACCCTAAGGAAGGAATTTAATTACTAAAAAGGCTCACAAGTGAAAATCATTAACCTGCTGGCATTTCCTTTACTAGAACTTGTCATTCCATGCTCCTTAATATATCAAACTTTAGGCGCTTAGATCCCTGCCTTGGGACTTTATTGTAATTTCCCCAATAAAATTTAGGAACATTAATAGTGAATTGGAGTACCCTTGCAATCTCTAGAATATGCTTATTCTCTCAACAATCCGATTTTATTGTTAGGATGTCCAAGTTTGAGTGGGAACTCTCACGTCATATAAACTAGGCTTAATAAGTACTCGTAATATATAATAAAGTGTAAAGGTCTATAATCTTGAGACTAAAGATTTTGAATTAAGATGTGACGTTCTTCACTCCTTATTGCTCATTTGTTTTGTCCCCGTTTTTGGACCTCCCTTATTCTTAACAATTGGTATCAAAACCAAACTTTGTCTTTGACTTGTATAAAGATGGGTTTGAAATGTGTGTGCCATGCCATTTTTAAAGCCTGCATTCCTTGGCTTGACTTTACCAAGAACTTGGTGTTTGTGATGTCCTCAATATAGGGAGCTATGTAGCCGATTAGGGGTTTTAGGAGAATCCAATCTGGGAATATTATTGATCAGCTGCTGGTTATATAGATTACAGCCTCATAGGATTCTGTTACAACAGAATTGTGATCTCCACTTATGCCGCAGGAGTTTTAAAATTTAAATACATGCTGATCCTATAATCTAGCTACGATCTAACAATATCTGAATATGTACAATAATAAATTATTTAACATTTCCTACAAGCTGATAGACTCATTTTAGGGAGACATTGTTAGGATGTCCAAGTGTGAGTGGCAAGTATAATAAAGTGTACGGCCCATAAACTCAAACTTTAAGATTTTGACTTAGGATGTGGCGTCCCCACTTGTCATCACCCATTTTCTCTCCCCTTGTTTTTGAGCTTCGTTCCTTGCTCTAACTTATTTTGTTGAGGGCTGTAAGCACGTGTACTTTTGCATAGAATTCCTTGTTTGTTTAGGTACTTCCTAGGGTGTTGGTAATTATTTTGTGTCATTACCTATATGAAGGACTTGAATATTGGAGTCTCGAACAACACCCAATATTTCACATCTAGCAGGGAGAAACATGCAGTTCTTCTTTATCATTAGGATCATAGCATTCACCAACCAAGAAGACACCAAGTTTTTAGTCTTTCACTAGTGCGAGGTTTGAGTCTTTGGTGCAATTGATAAGGGTGTTTTGCTAGTGAGGTATCCAACCTTTCCACAACCTTCAACAACAAATTTTATCACCCGGGCCCTCACAATAATGTTTGCTATTATCTAGTATGATCAAAATTGTTAGCCCTTTGAGGATAGAAGTAATCAACATGGGACCTTTGACTTAGCCATTTTAGGGTGCGCAACTTCCTCACCTGAGTTCAACTCCATACCCATTTGAGTATCCCGTCATATAAAAGGGAAAAACGTAATGCAGGGGATATACACAATTTTTTTTTTTGTTGGGGGGGGGGGGTGGGTTCCTAAAGA
>JBAGKO010000004.1:3666537-3678116 GCA_037177275.1 Acacia concinna | reverse complement strand
CCTTAAAAGTTTGGTTTGAGTTTAGTGGAGTTTTTTCTTTTCCCCCCCCCCCCCCCAAAAAAAAAACACTAAAATTAATTATACGTTGTCCAGTGGCTGTAACCAACTAACCATAAATAACTGTAAATCAGCAAATGATAAGTAGGAATTGCCACAACGTACAAGTCATGAAAATTGCTTATTGTTATTGTTGCATGCTTTTGAATCAGTCTTATATCAATTGTTGTAATTCATGCAGGGTAGTTTATCTGGGCAAAGACAAGGACAGCCAGTATTTATTACCAGACTAGAGGTATGATCTTAGTTCTCCATATTTGACCATTGCATCAATTTTATTTGTTTTCTATCTCATTCCTAATAGGGGCAATTCCTGTAATTTTGTGGCTTGTATTGATTTTATGAATACTTTCTTCATGGCAGGGTTATCGGAGCTATACAGCTTCTGAGACGTAAGTTCAGGAAGTTATATTCTTTCTTCAAAAAAGTCTAGGGATCATCTTCATTGGTTGACTTTCTATAATTGTTAACATGGGCAGGACATGCTTTTTACAGAGCAAAGTTTGCACGAGTATTCTGTATTATGTGCAAATGGAAGTGATCATAACTCTTTAGATTGACATTTCTCCCATTTCTTCGTAACTACCTTAAGGGTGCGTTTGGCAAGAAGGAAATGGAAGGAAAGAGGGGGAAGGGAAAATTATTTTGAGCTGATTTTAAAAAAATTAGAGAAGTGGATTGTAGAATTTTAATAAAGATAAGATGTAAATAAAAGAGTAAGAAAAATTAATTAAAAACTTTTCAACCCACTTCTCTAATTTTTTTGAAGTTCAAGTCATAAAATTTCCCCCTCTTCTCCCCTTCCCTCCAAATCCCTCATACCAAACGAATCCTAAGACTCATGCAAGAAATTCAACCACTCATGACACCATTTGCTCCAAATTTATATCTACATGGCTGAAGCAGCATTGCATTTTACTAAATGTCTACCTGGTCTAAATCATCATCAGTAGCTTTAGATTGTCACTTATATTGGCCTAACTTGGCATTAATTATAAAAATTTACTGACTGCTTTTTATGGGTCCCAGGCTTGCCTCAAACTGGCCACCAACAATGCAAATAGTTCGTCTTATATCTCAAGACCACATGAATAACAAGTAATTTCTTTTTTATGCTTAGCTTTGTCTTGCTTAATTATCTTAGATTGTGTAGCTCTATGTTGGTTCAGGCTTTATTCTGTAGATATTCTGACTTGACAATGCTTTGATACAAGGCAATATGTTGGAAAGGCAGATTTCCTAGTTTTTCGGGCTATGAACCCACATGGGTTTCTTGCTCAGCTTCAGGAAAAGAAGCTGGTAAGTTATCAGTGCCATCTTTGTTTCTTTTCTTCAATTTCTTACACTAATCTACAACAATCTTATTAGGCAATAAAGTATTGTTCCTCCTTGGTACCTTTGCACCGAGCCTTGTTCTAGAAAGAAGATAAAATGTTTCTTTTACAATGTGAAGATCACCAATTAATTAATTGGAAGATTAAAAAAACTACACGACTGAAAATCTAAAGGATTAAATTACATGGAACTATGACTCTGTATGCTTGATATTATCTTCGGAAGTATGTATGATTTGTACTGAAATTGTATGGTTCATTATCAGTCTGTTCAAAAGCTGCAATTTATATCCAAGATGTCCCAGTATGAGAATGGACAATTACTTGTTTCAATGAAGGATTGTAACTGCTGTAAATTTTATATCTGCTGCCTGCATATGCTAGGACCTTGTTTTGTGGGTATTCTTTGTTTGTTAGTATGCATAGGAGATAGTTATGGTTAACTTGAATTAGAGGAATATGGGCAGGGTATACTTATGAGACACACACACACACACACAAAACAAAACAAACGGGCTGCATTTCCTGTGTTTTTCTCTTTTGAGCTAGTAAAGAAGAATTGACTAGAAAAAGAAGAGCAGTGCAAAAGGGTTGGCATTATAGGAAGCAAAAGAATGGAAAGACGGCTCAATAGGGCACTCCAGTCCTCTATAATTTAAACTCTGTGCTATAACTCAATCCTACAAAAATAAGAGTTGGCAATATCATCATCTACTTAATTTGAACTTTTTTGTGCTTGAAATTATAATCTGTCTGGCTGGACCACTATTTTCATATGCTTAGTCTGGTGCTGAATTTTCCTTCTTTCATTTCAGTGTGCAGTAATTCAATTACCTTCACAGACATTGCTTCTATCTGTCTCTGACAAAGCCTGCCGCTTGATTGGGATGCTTTTTCCGGGGGTGAGAAATTCTTATCCCAAGCCTCTTGAGCAATAAAATTTATTCCCTTTCATGGGAATCGGGATAAATGAAGCCACACTTTATTCCATAATTAAATTACTTACGCATAAAGAGCACAAGTTTCTTTGTAGTATACCAACTTTAGTACATGCAACATTCTGTTTATTATACTGTCGTCAGAGTTCAGGCCAAGTACACTTCAGTTAGTTGTTGACTCTTCCATTGAATGCTACTCACATTGTAGTGTGGAGCTACTCTTCTCTTTTCCCGGAGATGAACAAACTATAAGGCTCAGACCCACCTATTTTCTCCCATGTAGCATAACAAACATGTTTCTGATGACAACGCAACCATGACACCATGAACAGGCAACTGACCTTTGGTAGATACAGAATGTTGTATTATGTGAAATACTTTTTCTTAATCAGAAAAGAAAAATAATAAAAAATAAATAAATAAAAATGAAGTAGAAGAGTCCAGATTCCAAACAAACCTATTCAAACTTAATTGAAAAGGATCTTTCTAATTCTCATAGAATGAGGGGCAAGAGGATTAACCAAGAAAGATGATTTCTTATTAGAATATGGTGATTACTGTACTTGCACCTTATATTTTGAAAGAAAATTGTTGAATCCCCAGTCACAGAGGGTAGGATACTTGTATAGGTACTTGTGCAACCTAAACTTCTACCTTCCTTACTGCTGTACCCTAAATCTCCTTGACAAACCCAATTCTTATAAGAAATTCCAAACAATAATGACATCTTGTTGATACTTCCAATATTTCTCTGAAAATTGCTATGCAAACAGGACATGGTAGTATTTAAGCCACAATTATCCAGTCAGCAGCAGCAGCAGCAAATGCAACCCCAGCAGCAGCAGCAACAGCAGCAGCAACCCCAGCAGATGCACCCACAGCAGCATCTTCCGCAGCTGCAGCAACAGCAGCAGCAGGCACAGCAGGTTGGCCACATGCAGCAACAGCCACAACAGGTTGGCCACATGCAGCAACAGCCACAGCAGGTTGGCCACATGCAGCAACAGCAACTTCCTCAGCTACAACAACCACAACAACAACTCTCCCAGGTGCAGCCGCAACAACTCTCCCAGCTGCAGCAGCAGCAGCAGCTTCCGAAGCTCCAGCAGCAGCAGCAGCTCCCACAAATGCAGCAACAGCCGCAGCAGCAGCAGCAGCATCCTCAACTGCAGCAGCAGCAACATCAGCAGCAGCTTCCTCAACTTCAGCAATTGCAACATCAGCAGCAGATTCCTCAGCAACAGCAAATGGTTGGTGCAGGAATGAGTCAAGCGGCGTACGTTCAAGGTCCAGGACGGTCACAACTGGTTTCTCAGGGACAGGTATCGTCACAAGGTGCACCCAACATGGGTGGAGGTGGATTCATGAGCTAGCTCAGTTTTGCGTAAATCTCTTGGCAGTTATAGTTATAGGTTCAATTTGTGACTGCTGATAGTATAGTCTTGCGATGATTTCTTTTGTCTATGAACCATGAAGACTCTTGCAGGAAACTCTAATTAATTATAATTTTAATTAGTCAATGGCTAGATACTGTGGCATATCCTCCCTTTCCCCTGTTTATGTGCACATATTTGGGTGATAAGTATGTTTTAAAAACTAAATTGGTAAAGAAATTATAGAAGGCACTTGGTGCGTTGCCCTACTTGCAAAGTAATCCCTTTGCATGAAAGAAATGGTGAATCTCACCAACAACCGAAAGAAAGAAAGAACTGTTTCAGGCACTCAGTGGAACCATATATAAATTAATAGTTTTTATTTATAATTGACACCTTGAAATCAAAACAGTCAATTAAAAATGTATCATTATAGTAATTATTAAGTAAATTTAATCATTAATAATTAATTGTAATGATAGTTATCTAATATCATAAAATAAGAAGAAAACAGCTATTCAAAAAGGGATAAGATTCTTAATCTGTGTGAAATTATTGAATATATTGCACTCTTTTTTACTGATTATAGAGATATGTTTTTTGCAACAAATAATCTACTATTTGGGCATTTGGCTTGTCCTGTGGTTTTTTAATTTCTTATCGGCGGTTTAAAATTTTAATTTAACATGTTATTTAAAGTGTATTACATCTCATCTTGTTACTTAGCCTATCATCTATTGGTAAAATTGTAGAGATTTTCTTGAACACACATTTTATTCGATTTTATTAAGAATTTTTTAAAAAAAAATTGAAATGTTTTTACTGATTTATCTTCTACATAAATATACGTAAAATTTATGATAAATAATAAATTGCATAAAGGTGTGCAACTTACTAACACCTTCCGTATGAAAAGAACTCATTATGGTAAATTGATGGCTGTAAAATATTTAAATAAAAAATAAAAAAAAAATACCACTTGATTTTTAAAATTTTAAATAAAATGTAAGATAATACCACATTTTAAAATCTTAAATTTATAATTTCTTACTTATATGAATTGTTAGTTGGTACATAGATATAATTAATGCCTACATTTTTTTAGACAATAACAGATTTTGAAATTTAAATAGTATTTTTTTTTATTTTTTTAAATAAAAATGTTTACTTTTAAATTAAATTATAAGGAAAAGTTGAAATATGAGAAAAGATTAAGCAATTTTACGTTATTCTAACAAAATTTATTTACTAAAGCGTAAAAGTATTCTTTTCGCCTAGATTTACTACATCAACCAGAAAAATCAACAAATGGTATGAAGATTAAAGAGATACTCCTTCAATCTCAAAATATAAAAAATATTTAACTGAATTTTTAGTTTAAAGTGACGATTAAAAATAATAAATATGTCAGAATTATTACATTTTTTTTACTAAAATATCTTTATTAATGAGGAGATATGGAATTAGAGAGATAATACTTTTTTTTAAAGTTCATCACTTTCTCTCCCTCTACCCCTCTCTCCTTTCCTCAGGAATGATAACTTTTATTATCAACACAAATATTAATACATTGATATTGAATAAGGGCAACATAAAAAAAAATTAAAATACAAAATATTCTTCAAATATCTTTTATATTTTAAAATGGAGTAAGAGTGACAGTTGTCTTTTACATTTTAGAGTGGAGGGAGTATGATATAAGAGACGGACAAGAATTTTAGCCTGTTTGGCACCATAGTTTGGTAAAAACCTTAGTTTCAAATAATAATTTAGTGAAAATTGTCAAACATCTCATACATTTTCAAAACTGTGGTTCGGCAAAAAGTTAGGTTTTAAATCATGGTTTCTAGAATTGAATTTTTTTTGCTTTTCAATTATGAAACGATGGTTTGCGTAAACCGAGACAAAACTCCTCTCACATACTTACCTCAGAATCTGTAAAAACTATTCTTACCCAAACACTCCCAAACCTATATTTTCATAAAAGCTATTTTAAAAAATCTATTATGGAAGCTATGGTTTACTCCAAAAGCTATTATGTAAAAATCAATCCAAACACTCCCTAAATAGAGAGAAGATAAGGAGAGAGAAAGGAGGAAGCAGTTCTCATTCAGTTTTTTTGTCATTAATTATAATGTTAATAGTTGTCATTAATTCTCTATCAATTGCACATTGATAAATGTTAGTAGTGATATGAGTCATTGCTGACCAGATATGAGTTGGTATTATTAGGATACGAGTCAATAGATATATACATAATTAATAATAGGGTTAATGTGTAAAAATACACATGTGATTATTCCCTAAGAGCGTCCAGTAGCAAGTGTTATTTTTTTTGTGCAAAAAGTAGACACGTGGTTATTAAATAGGAGCAAAAATAGACATGTGATTATAAAATAGAAGCAAAACCGTTAAATCAAAATGTTGACCGTTAAATATAATTTTTTTACTAATGTTGATGATCTGGATTGTGACTTGACTTTGATTTATAATTTTGAAGGTCAAAAATCTCTAAATTGGCTTTATCTTTCTTACCATTCCACTAACTGTCTCCTAATTTTACTTCCTCCTTCCCAACTTTAAGCTTAAAACGCCTTCAGATTTTTTATCCAGGTTATCAATATTAGTCAAAAAAATTATTTTTATCAGAATCTGGTGATGCTTGGACCCTAACAATGATGTCTGTGACTTTCTTCATGCACTCCTCATTGCTCCTCTTATCCAACAAAAGACGAAGCTGATAATTTCTTAGTCTGGCTATAAGATGAAAAACAGAGAGTATTGATGATGAAGTAAATTAAGGCTACCGCGGTTGAATCAACAGTGACGAAGGTGGGCTCAAGTTTAATATATATATATATATATAGATATATATGTGGTGATAGGTTGGGTGAAAAATTCGAAAACACTTTGAGTTTGAAGTTATGAAGGAAGAAGTAAAATTGGGGTGGTAAGTGGAATGGCAAGAAAAAGAAAGCTAATTTGAGGTTTCCTAGCCTCCAAAATAATAAATTAAAGCCAAGTCATCATCTAGGTCATCAATATTAATAAAAAAATTTATATTTAACTGTTAACGTTTTGACTTAACGATTTTATTTCTATTTTATAATCACATATCTACTTTTACTCCTATTTAATAACCACGTATCTACTTTTATATCCAAAAAAATATTTACTACTAGACACTCTTAAAAAATAATGACATGTGTATTTTCTCCCCTTAACCCTTAATATTAAAAAAAAAAGCATATTAAATGTAGGAGATTCCTCACTCATAAAAATAATAAATAAATAAATGTTTAGGAGACACGTGTCAAGTTTCTCGATTTATTTTTTCTTCCCTCGTTTCTATACGCAGGTGAACTGAAAACCAAAAATCTCCAACAGAGAGAAGCATCGAAGAGATAGAGAGAGAAACGGGGAGAGAGATATGGAGACTGTGATGTGTGGGAGATTGGCTCTCTCCCCCAACCACGTCTTCAATCCTAAGCCTGGTACTTTCTTCATTTCTCTTCTCGCTCCCATTTTTGCCTTTCTTCTCGCACTGTTTTGACCCCTTTGCTACGCTCTTCTTTTACTCTTTGATTTCCAGCTTTGTCTATCACGATTCCTGGAAATTTCCTGGCGTTTCGAATAATTTCTCCTGCTGATCTTATTTTTCACACCATACGTGATTTTGATTTTTTCTCTTTTGATACGTTTTTGCTGCAAAGTTTGTTTGTTTTGAATTATATTTGTAATCCAGCAGGAGCACTTGAGAAGCTTTAATTCATCAATACGACTGACTCTCCTTTGTTTTAATTTAATCTATCAGCTCTGAAGATCGAGCAACATATACATATAATCTCAGAAAATTGGACTAACAACTTTCACTGATTTTCTCTTATTTCTCCAATTTCCTTATTTTCCTCCCTCTTTCCAGATTTAAGGTTGCATAAAGTTTCTCATCCGCAGATTTCAAATTCCTTACTGAACTAGAAATGAGTCAGAATCAACTGTTCATCCCGTACTCGGAATGTAAAGAAATAAAACTTAAAAAGGATACGTTATCATGCTGTGTAGATGATATGCGTGCCTCTGTTGTGGAAAAGTGATCGGAAGGAATCAATTACATAATAATGGAATAATAAAAATTACGCCTCCCCTCACATCCTAGTTTACATTTTTTTAAGAGATTAAAAAAATTAATTAAGTTATTTAATGATATTATATGTATATGATATGTAGTCGATCGTCACTTTATAAGTTAGACAAAATAGTTTAAAGAAAAACGATAAATTTAAATGCTTTAAAATAATTTATTTAAGTTTTTTATAATTATCTAAAAAAGCCAATTTAGTTTTATGTTCTCCTACTATTAGAATATAAAAGAGTGTCTGGTCATTTCATGAATTGATTGTTTTTCTAGGGAGAAATGCTATGAAAGCACTTCAACTTTAGGACTTGGGCAGATGCAGAATTTCTTTATAGAGATTTCTGTTTCTCGTACAAACTTTTCTACTAAATAATCAGTAGGAGAATTGGCGGTTGGAAAATTGAAGCATAATTCTTGTGGCAATTAAGTGACAAAACTTAGTAGTAGGTGACTTACAAATATCTCATCTGTGTTACAGAAGAGATAAATTAAGAGTCATGCTTAATTACTCATATTTGTGTAATGTGTTGACCCTCTCTTTTGGTGAACATAAAACCTTGATTTCTTCTGTGTGTGATTGAGGGCTCCAAGAACACTTCATGAAGAAAAAATTCACAATACAGGGGACAAATATTTTTCTTGCAAAGGACCGTGCTCCAATCTTTGCGTTCCCATGGCTGTATTAGCAACAGGACCAGGCAAAGGAGGGGGACTGCTGGAGAAGCCAGTTATTGAAAAAGGAACTCCTGGCCGTGAATCTGAATTTGATCTCAGGTAGACGTATTTGATGTGGAAAGCTTCACAGTGAAATTCTATTATTGGGCTAACGTAGTTTTACAACTTCACTATATTAATTACATGGACGAGGGGATTGTCTTTACAATCTAAACATAGAAGCCATTAGATAAAAGGAAAATATATAAGATGACATGGTTTAATATCTGGAAACTGTTGCGAGTTCTTCCAATAATGTCGTCACCATTAATGGGAACAGGAATTTAAGGTATTCAATCTTTTGCTGTAAAAGCCAGTCTAGATGCTGGCAAAATTGTCTTCTGAAAGGATGGCGATATTATTTGATTGAATCATGCCAAATATGTATTATTATATTTTGTATTACTTGTTTCTTTAGCCCCTTTAATTTTAAACACTATTTGTGGTGTCGTTTGGAAAGCTTGAATAGCTGGTTCCTAGTGGAAAAAATCTAGAGGAATCCACTGTGGTCAATCATGTAAATCGTTCTTTATTCATTTATAGTTGTTTTATATTTGGTTTTCAGTTTTAAATTTGGAAATTAGGGTTTTCTAATCAAGATTTTTATTTTGGGTTATTTGGTCATTTAGTTTTCTTGTTCTGATGTGTTTTCGTCATGTTAGACTTCTACAGCCTGTATATTGTATTGTTTTAGTTTCATACATCTTCTCGGTGTTGACGCTTGACATTCATAAATCAGATTACTGATTTAGGTGGTCAGCTGTTAGTCCCTCCCTCTGGTCTTAAAAATATAAAAACCATTTTCCACCATTTCTTTTGGTCATTTATCCGATCCTTTACAAAGTATGCAGTATTTATTGGCCATTACCATATATAACCCTGTTCGTCTATGTAAAGCTTGGTGAGGAAACAGAGTCCATCTATTATCTCACTTTCCCTCACAAAAATTGAATAGGGGAAGTTTGAAAAAGGAGTATGATTCTTTTAAAAGATTATTAAGGTTGTTAACTACCATTAACTACCTTTCTTATTGTATATGTTTGTCAAGGTCTTATATTTAAGATTGGAGAGAGTACTTAATCTTTAAGAAAGAATTAGAAGAGTGAAAGAAAGAAAAAGCTTAATTCTGGTTTTCTAAGATATGCAGGAAATCACGGAAATTAGCGCCACCATATCGAGTAATATTGCACAATGATGACTTCAATAAAAGGGAATATGTTGTTCAAGTATTGATGAAGGTTATTCCTGGCATGACCCTTGATAATGCATATGATATCATGCTTGATGCTCACTATAATGGATTGTCTGTGGTCATTATCTGTGCCCAAGCTGATGCTGAAGAACACTGCTCCCAACTAAGAGGCAATGGCCTGCTTAGTTCAATTGAACCTGCAACTGGTGGGTGCTAATAATCATTGCCCTTATTGTAAATCTACTTGTGTTCTGTTGTTGGAAAGCAAAATTTCCAGATTTTAGTCTGTGTACATATAGTTGTCCTCATGAACGTTACATGAACAAAGAAAAGGGGAAAAAGCCAACAAAGATTTGGTCGTCCTATGAACTATATACAAAAGATAGTTGTGGCTATGAATAAAGAATTTTATAACTTCTGTGAGATATGTGGCTTTGCTAACTTTTTAGGCGACCATAATAATAAGTCTCTGCTTTGTCTTAATTTCTGTGAAATATGACTGTTTCTTCTGTATTGCGAGTTGTACTTGTACGAATGTGCCGTTGTGCTGATAGCTGAAACTGAGTTCCTGTGTTTATTTTGTTCTTGCGTTTAGTCACTCATAACATAATGGTATTGTGACTTTAATTGTCATTACTTGTTTTTCTTGACTACACCCTTTTTGTTTCTTCTATTCGCGTTCTGTTTATTGAATAGCATTCCAGTACCAGATGCGTGAGCTTCTAAATTGATTTAAATACATGCCAATGAGCCAATGGCCCACCCAGGGACGGCATGGCATGTAATTGCATATAAATTACATACTATGATAAGCCACCGATAAATTTAATTTTTAACCCAACACGAACCATCGTGTTTTAAATTAAATAAAATTATATATTAAAATTTAAATTCAAAATTTTAAAATAAATATTCAAAAGCTCAAATTACTATCAAATTTTTGAATGCTTTAGGAAAGTTATGCTAAAACTTAAAATATTTGAAAATTTTCCCTCATATGAACTGTTTTAAACAATAAGCTCTAATTTTTTAACAAGTTTTATGCGGAGTATAATTTAATCCATGCACTTTTATTATTCGTTCTATCTAAACAACCTTGTTATTAATATCAACGGTTTGTAAGCCACATACTTCCGATTTGATTTGGCAAAAGTATATGAAGTTAAATATCTAACAGTTCCATTGAATTTTTGATAACTTCAACTTTTCAATTTTAAAATTTGAATAATATAAATTTCGTAAAGCCTGGCCTGGGGTCACATATAGGTTAGCTTCCCAAATCTTGTTCGGAACCACAAAAGAGAGAGGATGAGAATTTGAGTGAGTAGCGAGATAAGAAAAAGAAAGTGAGATGTACTTGGTGAGTCTGACTTGTGTGGGCTTCACTGATGAGATGCATTTTTAGGATATTCTTACTTTACAAAGAAAGCAACATTAGTGCTGATTGGTTGGTCAATTATAATCTTAATTAAGTGTTAGCCCTTGAGTTTCTGTGTAGTTTACTTTCTGTCTTTTACCAAAAGGGATTTATTATATTAAAAAAAGGGGAATATCCGTTTCTCATGTAAAGATGATTCTATGATCCTTCTAATTTGGTTCTTTAATTCTTCTTTATAGAGGAAAGAAGACAAAAATGAAAAGTAGTTCTGCAATTAAAAAGGAACATAATACACTAAACTTAGAATAATGAATTCAGATCTTGTCCACCCATGGCTTATTTGATATTAACTCATAAATTATAGGTGTGTTTGGAATAACGGTAAGATAAGTGATTTATTTGTAATTGAACTTATACATAAGTCAGATTATGTATGTTTGAATTGACGGTAGTATAAA
>JBAGKO010000004.1:3652976-3664308 GCA_037177275.1 Acacia concinna | reverse complement strand
TAAGCAACAAACATTTGCTTATTCAAATAAGATCATTTTCCTCCATAAGACCAATATCTTTATTTTGTTTCCAAACACTCAATTAAGTCCAATGTACTAAATAAGTCGATTTTAGAGCAAATAAGATCAATTAGCCACCTTTATTGACTTTCCAAACACACACTATGAAAGGTTAAAAAAAAAAAAACCAACCACCTTTTACCCCCACAATACCTAACGCCATAAGTTGAATTCTTCTTGCAGTCAACTCCACTGTAACCAATAGCATAGCCTGCTTCATCATTCAATTGGTGTAAGGAAAGACTGGATGCCGAACACAATGAAAAGAATTCCACCTGAGAGGGCGATCTGCAAGGCATAAAGTTTAATGTTACTACTATACCAGTCAAACAGGATAGTATGAAGGCTTAAATGCAGAAAATAAAACTCATCCCACCAACTTGCCGTTTAGAAACCAATTTAAGCATTCATATTTTCATAATTAAAATATGAAGGCTTAAATTTTAATTGGAAATTTCCAAACAAGAAAAGAATAAAGATGTCTTACTATTTTTTCAGATATTTGAGTTGCCAAACTCTTTCCTCCAATAACAGCAGCTGCAGTGCAAATCGCTTGTCCACTGAAAACAGTAAAATCAGAAATTACGGTTCTCTCCCAAGTAGTTGCTGGATTTTAGGCATGTGAAACATCCCGCAGCCCTTTCTATGGTTCCAGCCAAGAACACTGCCCATACTCAAGTGTGTATGCAGAATTTCGGGAAAGAAATCACTGAACTAAACTACCAACATGGACCCAAACAATTCCTGATATATATATATATATATATATGAGAATGACTCTGATCGTAAGATAGTATAGTCAAAACTTACATAATGCCACCAAGAACAACACCAAATGGATTCTCTTCAGCAGCCAAACCAATGGTAGCCAGCTGAAACAGAATGAATCGATGTTAAGCGCTGGAAGAAGTCTATAGTCATGGGAAAAAATGTGTAAATAAATATGCTAACCTGGCTCTTGTCACCCCACTCACCAAAAAAGTTGATAGAAAATGCCTGCATCATGGGCGTAATGTGAATGAGTGGGTAGCGTGGTAATTAGAATACTAATCTTTAGAGGAATGAAATTCACTACCTTTAAAAATATGGGGGAGACAAACTGGGTGAAAAAGGGCCGTTTCTGCTTTTTCAAGTCATCATTAACCTGGAAATGAGAAGTTGGGAACATAAAAATGTGCATTATTTAGAACACCAAGTACATCATCCAACAAATCAGTTCTACAAGTAATTGATTCTTGGAATAGTAACTAAAAACCTCCTTGTTCCAACTCAAAATATATCCATACTTCAGTTGAGCATGGATAGTGTCATGTTGCATCAGAGGAGTATGGCTGTGCATTTCTGCACTTACCCAAAAAAAAAAAAGTAATAGCTTCACGCAGAAGGTCTACTCTGCAAAATTTCAATCTTGCTGGAAATCCCCTCAATTACAACAAGGAGTAATCATCATTGACAAATTGATATAAGATAAACATATCGGGAAAATGCAATTTTATGCTCTGTATCTTATGTGGGAAGAGCAAAAATTCGCATAAGATATATAAATCGGGAGAATGCAATGTTTGGAAACAAGTCTCACAAATCCCATGAGATCCTGATTTCAACTTTGTATGCATTCCATTCAAAACTAGTCTGACACCAAAAAGTTCGCAAACCATAATATCAGAAGATAAAACATAATTGATACAACCCATTGGTTGATACTAGCATCTCGTTGAAATAATTGGTTTAAATGTACTGCTCATAACTACATAGTTTACCTATATGACATGATAATAACCTTATGAATCCAGCAAACAATGAACAATTTTGTCCATGTAATTGTCTAGTATTCAATACATCAAAAAGGCAATAAAAGACAAATTGGTCAGACAATACTAAACGCATTCTATACTTAAAGGTACTCATACCACTTTACACCCACCATCAACAATGCTCCAAATTTTAAGAGCAACATAGGACCCCTGTAAGGCGGAGCTGACCTTTGTAAGGGCCAAGTAGACATTTGTGGAAATGCAATTATTTACATTTTATATTGTCCAATTATGTTTTTATTCTAAGAAGGAACAAAGAATTTTTTTATTTTTTTTTGGGCAAACAAGAAGAAGGATTTTATTTATAAGTTTTTTATTGACAATTTATTCGTGAATGTGGTTTTCTTTAACATTTATACTCTAATGTCATTTTTTCTTTTAATGAGATGATATATTAATTACACAAATAATTATATACATGTGTGTGTATCCCCTGTACCTATTACAAATTGTAATATCTTACATATCATATCATGTTGTAACCAATATGTATATCCATGTTGGTTACATAGGTTTTTGCTAGTAGCATGACCAATAGGCCTTGATAGGGCAGGGAGAGGGAATAGGCAAAACTTATATTGGATTATTATTATTGTCACACCTTATTGCTACGTTTTGTGGATCCGCCATTAGCCTTGTAATCCGCATCCTAATCACAATACAAGGATGATGTCAATAAATAAAGGTTGGTATTAAAATAAGAAAACAATTAAATATGTAACAAACCAATTTTGCTTCAACTTCAGCCAATTCTTCAGACTCCCTGTTCAGTGAAATAATCTAGCATCAGTAAACAAAGTATCAGTGCAGATGAGAACTTGCTTTCAAAAGAAAAGGACCAGAAATTGAATATTGGAGATAATAATCATCACCCTTCTTCAAATATTGCATCCTTCAATGACCATAGCCCAAAACCAAAGAACAACAATGTTGTTATGTGATGAGCCCATTTGCGAGAAATCTGCAGAATTACACACAATCAATATGGCAAGAGCTTACTACGTAAAATTCCTATAGATAATTGCACTTGACCTGACCTCACATGCATGAAACTTCACTAACAATTGATAGATATGCAACCATATGTGGTTGAGGTTTTGACGCAACATGTTAAAACCCAGTGTCAAGCAATCTTTTTAGCCATGTCTTACCTTTAAATTTATCTTGTGAAAGAAAAACCGTAATAGAACTTCAATGGAAAATAATTATTTAGGCATTTTGCAATTAGATAGTCTCAAGCAATATCACAGTTAGATCAGCAAGTTAAATTTAGCCTTGGAGGGAAGTGGACCAGAACAGATTGTTAATTCAATGAATCAACACATTTTATTTCAATGACTCGACACATTAGATTATTTCTCTTATTTTGTCTATCCATCCAGTGGATCGAAAGACTTCGCAACGCATCCAAGCTAAACAATTGAGTTAAGTACTTGCATATTCATTAAATGCAAGGATAACACCCCTGAAAAGATCTATCAATTAACACACAGAACAAGACAAGAATTGTCAAGATTCACAAGCAACAAAGAATGCTTACCAGATTTGGAGCAGCCCAACCGACAAGAGCAGATAGAATGGTCATAACCTAAATGTTGCAAATTTACTTAAGAACTTTAGATTTGAATTAAATATCAGATATGACATAGTAAGCTATTAATTTTAACAAAAACAGAAAGATAGCTTTGAACCAAACAGGGAGGGGAAAAAATAATTCCTTACAATCAAAGCTGATAGGCAACCTGACAAAACAAGCCGTCTGGGGTAACGCATAGCCAGGATCTGGAAATAAGCATCATCATATCAGCTAGTCAGAGTTAGATTTCTAGTTCTCTAGACCGTACAAAGAAATAAGGAGCGCTTTTACTTTTTGGGTCAACATCTATGCATAAGAAGAGGGAATATTTCAAACATAGCATATCAGACTAGCTTTATCTTGCTAAGTACTACAGCAATTGAGAATAGATTGTTCAAATATCTTGTAAACTGAGATTGCTAATTCATAATAACTTCATTCGAAAAGAAGAATTTGCTAACACTTTAGCAGTTCCTTGTCAAATATCAAACACTGAATTGCAGGAAAAGACGCAACAGAAGGGGAGACGAAGAAGAAGAGTGAAATAGAGAAGTAAAGAAAGAAAGAAGGCGACCAGAGCAATATCTCTGGATGTTCTGGTAAATGATAGCACGCTTATCTCCAACACATACTGACCCACAGTATCCAACCCATCTAACCAGTGTATTTAGTTCTTAGATGTTGTCCACAGTCAATGAAGAGATTCGTTCCCTTCAAACGAGCTTTAAAGAAAATAAGAGCATATATAGACTTGCTTAATAAATCCCCAATAGCAAAACCACTGAATACTATAAGGCAAAGTATTCATATGCCTCTCTAAATACAGTCTTCAGCTTCATTTGAAAGCTACAAAAAATTATACAAGACCAAACACTGAAGAGGAACCAACACAAATTTTCCAATACAAAAAAACTAACCGCAGCAGCGAAAAATGTTTTATCCCCGATTTCAGAGAGCACAGTCATAGCCAGAGACTTGGTGAAACCCTAAAAAGGAAGAAAAACAGAATCAAGGTGAAGGGCCAAATCAAAAGGCGAAATGGAATCAAATTCAGGGGTGGAACCGATGACGAAGTTACCTGAACGACGGAACTCATCTTGGATGAATGCACGGAAACCGAATGCGCAGAGGAGCGAAGAGAAGCGGTAAATGGCGGTGTATTGAAGGAATCTCTCAGACACGGTGAATTGAATTGTTGTTGTCAACTGCGTCAGCTTCCCACGTCGCCGCCGTTTGATCCTTCGAATTACTAGAAAAGCTAGTAAATTCAAAGGAAAAAAAGCGGACAATGGAGCTGATTTTGGATTCTACAAATAGAAATCAGAGCATGACAGAGATTCAATGACTGGGGAACGTGAATAGCTTCAAAGGCTCTAAAACAGTGAGCAGAATATAGAAAAAGATGCGCTTTTTACTCTCCTATTCTAGGTCGTCTGGTACCTCTGTGATGTGAACCCTGGAAGCTCACTGTTGATAAAAATTTGGAGGATTAAACAATAAACAAATACACATACGACAAAAACAATCGTTACAAATCTCATTTTAAAATTTTTATAAGAAATAAATGGATAAATATTCCGGTTAATGCGCATCGATCACCCGAAAATATTTTTCCTTGTAGTAATTAAAATATTTTTGAAGCAAATTTTTTTAGATGTATGCATTGATCCCCCAAAAGTTCTTTTTTTTTTTTACGTTGATTCTGTATACAAAAAACTATTTTTGTGGGTTAATCTCACCAAAGAAGAAAATATTTCAAGATACTGATTAATCATGGAATATTTTGGGACGTTGAATCCATGTTGAAAATTTTTTCGATACTGAATGTACTTTAACCCTAAAAATAAATTGGAATTCTGAGTCTTGGAAATTCAAATATGGTGCATGACCTAAAGTCAAAATAAATAATCGAACAAATAAATAAATAAGTACAAATAAATTTTAATAAGAAAAATGGAAAAAGACAAATAAATACCCCGTAAATATTAAAAATTTTAAAAGATGACTCAGATTTAATAAATGATAATCGAAGAGTATAAAATTAATCAGTTTTAGTTATTTTCTGTTAAATTTTAGTCATAGTTTTAGTATGCTCAATTTTAGTCATTTTCTGTTAAATTTTGGTCAAAAATTCTCATTTATCATTTACCAAATTTGAGTTATCTTTCAAAGTTTTTAATGTTTAAAGAATATTTATTTATCTTTTTCCCTTGAGAAAAAGTAATTAAGAGTGTGCCTAGGAAATAGAAGGAATTGATTTTATTTTTTTTCATATAAGGAGGACAGAGAAACAAAACGAGTTTTATCCATGGAAACAAAATTAAAAGATTACACTATAAATCAAGTTCTTCAAAACAACTAAACCATAAATTAGAATAATCATTTCTTATCAAAATAGAAGCAGCAGTGCATGTTTTTCATAAATATTTAAGGCTTTTCTCCATAACATAAATATTTAATGTTATCTTTGTGTCTGTTTGGTTAAATTTAGGTTTGCGCAAGTCGAGACAAAACTCTTCTTATATACTTACTTCGAAATCCGTAAAAACTATTTTCAAAAGCTAATTTAAACAAACAAAAGGGATAAAATAAAAAAGATAAAATATTTTAAAGAAAGAAAAAAGGAAAATGAAGTACTCGTATTTTGTGAGGAAATTAAGTGCATCAAATTAAATCTAACAATTTCTTAATCTGACTTTATACTCTATAGTATCAGATACAACATGATCAATAATTAATTAGACTTATATGATTGTTAAATGAAAAAGAATATATACTTTTGTTTTTTTATTTTTGTGATTACAGCTTGAATAAAGGTGGTGTTGAACTGGATGCTGTTAGTGGAGAAGAAGGTATCTGAATAGAAAAAGGGCAAACATGTATGCTTATGGCTTTTTTTGATTCTTCATAGGTGCGTGCACCAAGATCAGTATTTTTCTTGATTGGAATAGATTCTTTGAGGACTATATTTTTAATAAATTAGTGAGTACATTTTTTTAAAAAAAATTATAGAATGAAGATAGAAAAAGGAATATTCATCAATTATAAATTTACGATTAAAATAAACATATATGATTATGGGCAAATTAACAATAACAGGATTTGGTGCTTAAAGAAAGCTTTTATCTCCACAACAAAAATCCACTCATATGACATTAATACCATGATTTGGTGCTTAAGGAAAGCTTTTATGTGCACAAACTTTTAATTACATCTCTATAATTGTTTCACCACGCCCTTATAGTTTTATGTGTTTTTAGTTTTTTTATTATATTTAATAGGTCTCTATAGTTTCACGATTATAATTATAAATATGTGAAACTATAATGATCCATTGATAAGGGGGAAAAGTATTATATGAACGTGATTGAAATTTACTCCTTTCTTCACACTATTAATATAAGACATATTTGTACTCCATCTTTTTTAATTATAATATTCCATTGACTTTTTTAAAGAACTCTAAAAAAATTATAAGAAAGCTAATTACTTACTTAATCATATCATATATTCTGTTTTATTATATTATATATTAGTTTATAGGTCAAACAACATAATCTGAAGAAAAACGATAAATTTTAATGCCTTAAAATAATATAATTAACCTTTTTAAGATTTTCTTAAGATTTTTTTAAAAAGTTAATTGAGCCTTATAATTAAGAAAGGACATAGTATAATTTAAATATATTAAAGAAGTTGATTGAATTAGTTAATATTACATATATTTTTAAAAACACTCACATCATCTTCCTTAATTCTTTCATTTCCTCTCATTCTTGATTATTATTGAAACTGTATTAATAAATGTAAATTAGAAAAATGTGGACAAATATAATATATATATTTTGAATCAATATCAGCTCAAAAAAAAAAGTCTTCTATTAAAGACATGTGGGAGTAGTTGAAATTGTAATGGGAAAATATGTCTTATAAGATTAATTATTTCAATAAACTAAGGTGATTAATTTATGGGGAAAAGCCAAACGGGTAGCTTTTAAACTACAAAAATGGCCCCCCAAGTACTAACCGACATTTAACAAAGTCGCCAGCTTACAAACATAGCGAAAGGAGGCTTCGACTTCCCTCCTCTGTGTTTTTGTTTGTTTCTCATGAAGGTAGGGCCAATAAATGGAATGCTAATTTCCTTAATTTTTTTTTTAATATTTTGCCATGGAAGGTACGGCCAAATAATGGAATATTTCTTTCATATTTAGATTTATTTTTAACTTTTATCATATTGTAATACTTTGTTGTGTATTAAGGACGGGCTGATTATTTTTGTATTAGTGATTCTATTTATTTGATTTTTAGTATATTACTTAACAGTTAACCAATTATTGGTAGATGAAAATAAAATATTAAAATAAAAAATAAGGTATGTGTAACGTATATCTTAATTTTAAGAAAAGGCTTTATATATATTATTGATTTTTGTTAAAAAAAATAAAGAACCTAGCCAATATGAAACCCCTTAACAAATTCAGGTAAGGAAAAAAAAAACCTTAATAAATTTGACACTATATAAATTGTGAAAAATGTTACAACGTGGAAAACCCACTTAGTTTTCATATAAACTTTAAAAATTTATTTATATACTCACACATCACCTTATCCTTATCGTTAAAACGAGCCCTTGGCCAATGAAAAATTTACAAAGCAAAAACAAATAATGACTAATAAGTCTGAACTGACTGGAGCCAATAATATTGGTTCCAATCAAATTACAAACGTCGCATTCGTATGCTCTTTCCTCAAGAGATTTGCAAAATCGGATTTAAATATGGCAACCTTGCCAATGATGGGAATTAATTAATATAATATTAATATTATCAGTCAAGTCTTGTATGGAGCTATCGTCTCTTTGTAATCCTTTTGTTGGCCCAGAGGTAGTCTTCTCTTCATAATTAAGAGAGTCAAAAATTAATTGTGGATAGGATAAGTATTAGATGATATTAGCACTGTGTTTTACGATTAATTAAAGGAAGATTGCTTCGGTAAGGAAGATGTAATTAACTAAATGAAATTAGCATCTTGTTAGCTGAAAAAATTACCTTTTTTTTTTGCAACGAAAAAAATGTACTCGTAGATTCCGAGAGCTTTTTTAGGAAAACAAATTAAATTTGGAAAATGCATTTTATGAAATTTCGTGATATGTTTCTATACAAAGCGTGACCACGTCATATCATTTGTTGTGGTCATTGACATTGAGCATGATTCCTTGATGTGCACGCCTAATTATTTTGTAATAATTAACCCTTATAGTCTTATGTTCATGATGGATATGCTTAAAGTGGGGTTAATATTATCTTTAGTTTTTTAAATTTATCGGTATTTTAGTTTTGGTTCTCAAAATTTTAAGTAGGTAGTTTTAGTCTTTATAATTTATTCTAGTTTAAATTGTTATTCCATATAGTTTGAAAATTAACTTTATGGTGTTAATAAAGTTGTACACTTTTTTTGTTACAATATAAGTCATTTTTAAGCGAAGGTCCTGGTCTATAATACTATATTATTCTTATGGTCCTATGTATAAAGTAAAGAGAGATTTTTTTTCTATCTATAAGGTACCTCTTATTAAAGTTTTGGTACAAATGTACTACTCTGGAGTCTGGTAGATTTTTTTTGTTTTATTTATAAATCACCCTATTAAAGTTTTGATATTAATGTACAATTTTACCCTTCACTTATTATTGTGTTGACTTTGTTTTTATTTAGTATTATATATATTAAATAGGAATAGAGTTGAAAAATTGTTGAATTGCATGACAGAGTTAATGAGATTTAAAGTCTATGTGAAAAATATTGAAAGTGCTCTATATATAGGATCAGAAAAGTACAATTTATTGATGTGTTGACTTTATTTTCATTTGATATTATATATATTAAATAGGGGTAGAGTTAGAAAGTTATTAAATTTCATAGAAGAGTTAGTTAGATTTAGGGTCTATTTGGTATGAGGGAAGGGGAGGGGAAGGAATTTGGGGGATTTTGCTCTCCTCCCCTTGTTTGGATAACAGAAAATATTAGAAGGGGAGGGAAATTTTTTTTAAGATTTTCCCTCATTTCCCCTCTCAACCCTCCCCTCCAAAATTGGGGGAATTTGGAGGGAAAATGTTATATTTGGCTTTTATTGATTAATATGCACATGATCTTTACGTTTTTTTTATATGCCTAGATTGTCTCCCTTTTAGATTTGTGTTATACATTGTTAGCATCATTATGCATTGTATTTTTTACTGTTCTATACATATTTTTAATAAGAAAAATAAATTAATAAACATATTTTAAAAGTTGTAGGTAAATTTTTTTATTACATAACAAATGTTTAATTCACCTTTATATATTACACTACAAAAACTTTTACATTGACTAGTATCTATTTTATTTATTGATTATATTCTTATATTGTTAATTTCCTTTTTTATATTATTAAAATCCCTCCCATCTACCTCCATTTTTATCTATACAAATAAGGTAAAATAAAATCATTCTCAAACCCTCCCTTCCCCTCCCTCCCCTCCATTAAAATACCTCACTTCCCCTCCCCTCCATTGAGCCAAACACACTCACAAGGTTTTCATTAGTATGTGTGAAAAATGTTGGAAGTATCCTAATATAAGATCAGAGGACTAGGAGTATACTACTTGAAGAGTAATTAATGCCTTTTTATCTAATTTACTCATGCTTAAATGTAACTTTTTACATGTTCTCTTCTATCTGACACCTGATTTAATATGGCTAAAGTTAGAAAACAATTTCAATTTAAGACATATTTAATGAATTAACTACAATTTTTTTGATTTAGATGAATTAGCTAAAATGCTTTATACTATGGATTGGAGGAAGTATCTACTTTTTGCCACCAAAAGGAATACACTATAATACCCCCTTTATCACTTTATGGCTCAATCTCTATATATAAGATCCTTTTATGAATGGACTTGTCACTTTTAATAAGATCTCATTTGTCTTTTTCTAAGTAATAGATGCACTTTTACTTATATAGGGCCTGTTTGGATCATGGTTGGAAACCATAGTTTGGTGGGTTTTGAGGTTGGAAATCATGGTTTGGCCTAAAATTGCCAAACACCCCAGACAATTTTAAAACCATATTTTGACAAAAAACTATGTTTCAAACCATGGTTTATAGAATGATTTTTTTTTTGCTTTTGATAATAGTTTTTATGGATTCCGAGGTAAATATGTTTGGATTAGTTTTTGAGAATAGCTTTTACAGATTCCGAGGTAAGTATGTAAGAGGAATTTTGTCTTGACTTACACAAATCTAGGTTTCAATTTTCAAACACGTGCTCTCTCCCCTCAGATTTGCCCTTTCTTGATATTCTCAATTCGGTGGCTCTGTTTCTTTTCCTTTATTTCTTTGAATAAATCAAATGTTGCGGTGATTCTATTTTTTTCCCTTTTAATTTGTCCTTTTTCCAATCGCGGGTTTTAATCATCGATCACTGCTGCGGTTGCTATCACTCGGTTTCAATTATATATATATATATAACGTTCAAAGATGCATCGCTAGGAACTTTTTAAGTTACTTCAATTATAATCCTTGTTAAATTGAGCACATCTCTTTTAATTATAAAATATGTTATTGTTCTTTCGTTTTCTTTTAAATTGTGGTATTTATTATTAATTTTTAATGTTAAAATAATTAATATTATATCATAACCCTTATATGAAATTATTGCAAAAGCTAATGTCCTTTCTGGTCATGTTATACTAAAAAAGCTATTATGATAACATTTACCCAAACACTTCTATTTTATTCAAACCTAAATTTTCACAAAAGCTATTCTGGAAAAACTATTATACTACAAAAGCTATTATGTAAAAGTCAATTCAAACGCCCCTTACTAGAGTCTTTTTA
>JBAGKO010000004.1:3624609-3638189 GCA_037177275.1 Acacia concinna | reverse complement strand
AAAATCCCTACCCTCAAGTCCTAAATTCAACACAAAATTGAACTAACTAACTATCTATTATTTTATTCTATCATATTGTTATTTACTTATGTTAGTTGTGTGTAATTTAATAGACTTGTTGTTACTTGTTTATTTGTTTGTTATTATGGATTGTATCAAAGTAACTTGAATGTTGTTGGGAATTATTATGGGTTTATGATTAAATGTTAATGTTTGTGATGGGTTTTATATGATAATAAATATTATTATAGTTTTAATATGTTTAAATCTTGTCTCTTAAAAAAACAATAAATCTATAACATTCAAGTCTTGGACTATTTGGACTTTTCCAGTCAATTCACTTAACCAATTTGACCCAACCTGAGCTTGGGCTAATGCTGGATTAGACTAGTTGGATTGTCCAACTTGAGGTACTCTTTATACTAGACCTCAGATAAACGTCAAATCCAACTTGATCTAGTCCATGCTCCACCCTACTTGAAAGGGATCTAGCTGGTATTCTATCTAAACTAACTGGTTGTGTGAGTATGATATCCTCAACAGTATTAGTTGAGGATCTGGCAGATAGGGAAGCTGAAAATCAATGAAGTTAAGTGCATGGATTTGGATATTTCATATATTTATATTTCTACTCATAAGCGACCGCCAGACACTCTGCCCGCCTGGAATTATGAATTGTCTCTTTAATGACTTGAAAGCTCATTCACATCCCTCCAAAATGAGTTGTAGGAAATTAAAATACGAGTTATTTTTCTTATATTCACTGTACTCCTTTTGTCCAGGTCATTTCTAAAAGAACACTCCCTCTGATATTTTTTAAGATTAATTAGAAATAATAAATGCATAAAAATGTTATATTTTTTTTCTAAATACATCCATATTTATGACAAAGAGTAAGAACAATAATGAATGGAAAATATTTGAGAGATGGTATGTGAAAACTATGAGAAAGAATAAATAATAAATGATTAAATGGAAGAAAATTAGTAGTGATTGAGAGTTAATTAATATAAAAGTATTTATTTAATAGAGACAGAAAAAGAAAAAAAAGTAGTTATTAGACAAAAAGAAGAAGAAGAAAATGTGGTTTAAATTTTAAGATAAAAAAAATTACTTATATTAAGAACTAAGCCCAATATAGATAAAATAACTTATAAAAAGGATTAGAAGTAGTAGCTTGATTCTTAGTATAAATCATTTATAAAATAATTAATACTTATTTTTTAGCATTGTCCTTATAATTATTGTTCATTTTTAATTTACCCACTCATTAAATCTTTAAACACATATTTCAATAGGCATAAAAGCAGAGGGGAAAATTCAATTTAGAATATACTTAATGAGTTAACATCCCTTCTTCTTTCTCATAAATTAATTAAAGTGTTTTATATTATGGGTTAGAGGGAGTATTAAGTTTTTGAATTATATATAACCATGTATTCTATTTTTAAAATATCATTAATATTTAGCTAGAAACCCACATAAAAATAACTGGATAAATGACAATACATTATTAGAAAATTTGGCACAATAAACATAAGAAATTTGATAAACTCCCTCCCATTTACAATATAGAGCATTTTTAGAAGAATAATAGTTTGATTTAAAATATAAGTCACTTATAAAATCATTAATGCTCTTTTTTAAGTTTTGTTTTTGTAATTGATGTCATTCTGATTTTACCCGTACGTTAGATTTTCAACCATATTTTTCAATGAATTATAAATAGAAAAAACGTCAATTTATGTTACATCTGATTTTTCATAAATTAGTTAAAATATCTTATATTATGAATTAGGAGGAGTAAGTGTTGACCTTTATCATATTACCATTTCCTGTCCTAAATACATAAACTGGTTTAGGGGTTTATTTTGTTGACTATAGTCCATTTTCCCTACATTTTTTTATTGATTCAATATATTAATTGCAAGTTTGTTTTTACTTTTGAAATTGTGGTTTACACAAGTCCAAACAAAACTCTTCTCATATACTTACTTCAAAATTCGTAAAAACTATTTTTAAACCATAGTACCAAATAGACATTAAACAAGTTTTCATAAAAAAATTCCAACAAAAGTTTATTATGAATAACTAACTAACCCAATATTTGAATATCCGTCATCAAGACCTGGTAGTACGGAGTATTTTTTTAATCTTGCATCCCTGGCTTTTTTTGAATATCTTCATTTTACAAAAGGAAATCTCATCTGATTTTTTGTGAACAGTTATTGTATTACAGTGCCGTTGCTCCCACGTTGAAGGAGGCTAAAGATGGTTTCATCATGGCGCGTGGTGGCCAACACAATCTCTCTCTTGATCTTGGCTTTCAAAACTCCCCGAAAGCGACTGTGCCAATTCACGACGCACCCATACCTCTCTGCGTTTCTCTGTTTCTATATTCCTCTCCCCCTTTAGCCGTTGAGAGTTTCAGTTCAATCTTAATTCTATATATATATTTTTTGGATTAGTCAAAAACCCTAAAATCATCATCCATTGACCTTCTTCCGTTCTCACAGCGTTTCGACTGGGTGCTCAAGTTTTCCATTATGACCTGTTTTACATTGTTAATGTTTCTGCACCGCTCCCAATGACGGACTCTCCTCTATCCTCCTTCTCCTCCGATTCTGGTTCCGTCAACACCTCCGATCAGGTACTGCAATTACTCTCTGACGTAAAGCATTTTCTCTTTTTCCCCTCACTTCAGAGTTAGTTCTCAAAATGCAAATTTCACTGATTTTGTTTCGGTTATTCCAATTAACATCTAATAGTTGAAGTCCTGCCCCACTGATTTGTTCTTAATATGGATATCCCAATTTTTGTTCTATGTAATCACATCAACTTTCAAAGAAGGAGTGAGATTTCAATTGGGACGTTTTCGACATGCTTGTTTAACCTCTTTTTTTTTTGTTTTTGTTAGAATGCGGGGCGGATCCGGAGAACTGGGGGCGTTAGTGAAGTCGTAATCGTGCAGCAGCAAACGCGTCGGTGGCATGACGTTTTCTGGTTAGGAATATTCTTGATTCATTTGATTGGCATGGGGTTCCTTCTGTGGCTTCTTGGCTTCAATAGGTTTGGGAAGGAGAATAGACTTGATATTGATAGGTATACTGCCCGGTTTTCGGAGAATAAAAACGGTTTGACCGAAGATTTCTGGCCTCTCTATGCTGTTGCCGGTGGAGTTGGGACTGTTCTTGGATGGAGTTGGTTGTTGTTGTTGGGTTCTCGGGGCAGTCAAATGATGAAGGTCTCAGTCCACATCCTCACCACTTATCTTGCAGTGATCAGTGTTTTATGTTTCTGGGCTCAACAGTTTTTCTGGGGAGTCTTTTTCGCCAGTGGGGCTGCTTTGCAGTTCTTGTACGTCATATCGGTCATAGACAGGTATTGACTTGAAAATTGAAAAGCCTGTAGGTTTTTTTTTTGGTTAAATGAAAATTGTTTTCTTTTATTGATTTCCTGCATTAGGTGTGCTGGTCCACAAATTCGTACATTTCAATTCTTTTTAAAGTTTAAGCCTATTCTTTGTTAACTTCTCTTGCCCATGCCTGTTTTTCAATTTCCCCCCTTTTTTATGAATCTAAAATAATTCAATCTGGAAACTAATTTCTGATGCCAATATTTGTTTCTGTAGACTTCCATTTACCATGTTGGTTCTACAGAAGGCTGTGAAGATGGTATGCAGTCTGCCTGAAGTTATGAGATTGGCATATGCATTTATGCTTGTTGTGCTTTTATGGATGGCCTTATGGTCTTTTGGAGCAGCTGGTGTTGTGGCTTCAAGCATGGGTGATGGTGGACGCTGGTGGCTTCTTGTGGTGAGCTGGCAAGTTTTGCTTTTCATTCTATCAACATTTGTTGGGAGTAATTGAGAAAGCTGATGATGTAAGCTTTCCTCATCGGATTACATTGATATGTTCGTTTGTGGATGCAGGTTTTCTCTGTAAGCTTATTTTGGACTGCTGCAGTACTTTGTAATACAGTACATGTTATTGTGTCTGGGATGGTGTTTCTTGTTCTTATTCATGGTGGCAGAGAGGCAGCATCAATGCCAACTAACTCTCTATTGAAATCTCTTAAGTATGCTTTAACTACATCTTTTGGCAGCATTTGTTATGGGTCATTATTTACAGCTGCCATTAGGACACTTCGTTGGAAGGTATCCACTACTATCTACTCTTGCAACAATCTTGCAAATCTGGATTTTTATGTTTAGCAGCTTCTCCTTTGTCCTCTTGTTTTATGAACGTTTTTCCAAGCCTTTCAGATAAGGGGATTACGGTCAAAGATCGGAAAGAATGAGTGTTTGCTTTGCTGTGTTGATTTTCTTTTTCATCTTGTGGAGACTCTTGTCCGTTTCTTCAACAAGTATGCCTATGTTCTGGTATATTTCTACTTCTATATCATTAATCTCTTTCACATGTGATAATTTTAAATGACAATTAGATATGGGATAATACTGGTTTTCTTTTATTGAGATTGGCCCTCATGGTAAGGAGGGAGAATGTTGAATCATTTGGGGCAGCTTCTACCCATTGACTCTACCCATTGACTTATTTTGTTTAACTATTTATTAGTAAGGCGATCTGGAAGAACTAATGTTAATACCTTTAAGCCTGAAGTTGTTGAGGCTGCAAGTGCATCAGTGATGATCAAATTTTTGCAACAATTAGTCCCTGAAAAGTTCAACAGAAAATAGGGATTAAAAGCTTGTTAATTTTTTGGATGGAGAGAATTTTATAAGGATGTTGAAGAAGATTTGATGGGTGGGTGCTCAATACTCCAATGGCTAACATCCTGTAAGGCTGTAACTATTGACAACCAACTTACGAAGTGATGGATACCTAAAAGGGGTAGGGAGCTTTACCTCAAAAGTTAGGCATTGAAGTGAGAGAACTAATATACTTAAATGCCACATAAGTTAGGAATCTCAAACTATTTATTGTGTGACTCAGTCATCCCATACCACGCCTAAGTCTCCATCACATCCTAATCTATATGCTTCTCAGCTTTGCATCTAAAGACACTGCTGTTTACTAGTGGAAAGTGACTAGACTCGGATGGGTTGGACTAACAATGTTGCAAACTGTGGGCTAGAAATGCCCGTTTTCAAAATTAAAAAGAAACAATTCTCCTCTTTTTCTTGGTTGTGCGTGGATTTAAGTTTTTGGGAAGTTGACTGTTGCATGGTTATTCACTACCATTGCAGATTGCTGTTCATGGTAAAAATTTTAACCATTCGGCTAGAGATGCATGGGAGTTATCCCAGTCAACTGGAGTTGAAGCACTCATCGCCTACGATTGTTCTGGAGCTGTCCTTCTAATGGGCACCATGTTTGGTGGGCTGATTACTGGAACTTGCTCTGGTGTTTGGGCATGGTTCAAATGGAGTGACAGAGTACTTATGATTGGGTCCACTTCTATGTTGATGGGAATGGTCTTGGTAAGTTTACTGTCTTCTTGATGGAAGCTCATCCAGTCTTGAGGTTCTTTCCATACATGACAACTCACTGGTGGTATTTCCTGCTCTTTAATTTCTTGTCTTCAGTCGTAGTGACTGACTTGCTGACCCATATGAAAGTGAATGGATCTGTGCTTTATAGCTTCTTTTTTATCCATATTTTTACTGCTTGTAGCCTAATATTGAAGTTCATTGCTGCACATAATTAAGGTCACATTGTAATAAAAGTTGGCATCTTGGTACTTAATGACCAAGAATTGGTATTTGACATGGCAAGGAAGTAATGGTATATCTCAGAAGATTTATTTTGTTTTACAAATGGTTCGTTTAATTTTTGTCACAACATCAAACCGAATACAGTTTCTCGTTTAGGCTACTAAATGGTGGTGTACACTGAAGGCTGCTAGTAGCAAATCCTGATATGACATGAATCATGTTTTGTTTCAGATGGGTGTGGCAATGGTAGTGGTAGAAAGTGCTGTTACATCCATTTATATCTGCTATGCAGAAGACCCCTTGTTGATTCGTAGATGGGACACTGAATTTTTCGACCAGCTGTCTGAGACACTACATCAGCGGCTTCAACACCGGAGTTCACGGGCTAGCGAGGTTAGAATGTTATATCGGCTTGATGGGCTGGTTCAACAAAATGCTTCAATTTGAGGAATTACCTTCACATACACCACGTGAATCACGTTTTCGTGCCATAGTGTACGTGTTGTGTTTTATGTTGGAAGTTACACAGTAATGTTGGAAAGAGTGTGTGCATCTTACTGTGTGGTGGTCGTAGTGTTGCGGTGAAAAGTTCATATTTGAATTTGGTCTCCAGTTTATACCAGTGAAGCATAAGAAAAAGAAGAAAACAATTGTTTCTTTTTCCATTGTAGTTTTTGTCAGTGTATCTTATCACAACTTTGTATTTACTTTGCAAACTGCAAATTGTACAGTATTCCCATATTTGGTCCCAAAAAATTACAGTTTCTTTATTGAGATGGGTTTTGCCAACTGCCAAATTAACTATAACTGACATCTAGATGGTAGTTTTTTTTTTGTTTTTGTTTTTTGGTTTGTTTCTTCTTTGAAGTTTAGATAGAAGATTATTCTCATAAAGCATGCTAATCTGTATTAGGTATGTTAGACCACAGAGCATCAAGTATATGTTTGAAGACAACAAATTTGAGTTGCTTCTATTAATACATTTTTAAATGAGATTTTGAAGTTATTACACTTGTCTGAAGATTATCTAACAGATCATTAGACTAGCCATATAAATATTAGATGTAGATGACAGTGACCAGAGACAATTTAAAATAATCATGGATCATTGAAATAGTCCTTTTACGTTTTGCGTCTTTTCAATTCTAGCTGTTAGGTCTTCGATAATCATATCTTGGCAAAAGCAAATACATACTTGTTCATTCAAGCAAACTTTCACTCACATGATTATATTATTGACTTGCTATAAAAGAAGACCCCAACTTTACAACTCATGACTTCCATGGTGCCTGGCTGTTTGGTAATTTCTTCTATTCTAAATATAAGAGAGGGTTGACTTGCTTTTAGAAAGATTAAGATAGATTTTTTGATATCTCCAAAAAAATCAGCTCTGGCTTTTATTTATAACTAGACGGAGTACTCACTTTGATGTACTTTAAAGAAGACGCAAAATATACTTTGATCCTATATATAAGCCACTTCCAGTGTTTTTTATATAGATTAAGAAAAGCTTAAATTTCATCAACTCTTCTATAAAATTCAACAACTTTTCAACTTTACTCTTATTTATTACAATAATAATAATAAATAAAGGGTGAAATTGTACATTCAAATGAAAATTTCTCCCACTATGTTATAAATAAGATCAAAATTTTTCTTCTCCCTTATGGAACTTTGGAGTATTTCAAGTTTAGGAGTTTCTTTCTTGTCTTCAGCTTTAGGCGTTGGCAATTATCCTTACTCATACAAGTTTCTGGTTAGGGTGTTGATTTGAATCTAATTGCATCTACTGAGTTATAATTTATGATTTTTACTCAGTTTTGACAGGTACTCTTTCAGTTTTGAACTATTTATTATGATTGGGCCAATTTTTAAAAGTAGAAAATGCAATCATACAAAAACGGTCACATTCATAGAACATAATTACATTGATTCTAACTCATTCTTCATTGTAAAGGATTCTTACGAGACAAAAGGGTATTTCAATACTTTTAAATGAAAAAAATATTTTTGCACGTACAGTTTTAAGGAATAAATATTGCAATGAGAAGCAAAGATTGATTATTTATGGAAATCACCAAAAAAATACACATTTTATGAGAAAAATAGTAGAATTTGCATATGCTAGTAATTTATTCCAATCAACCTCACTGCATGTAAATAAAATTAATGAAAAATTGTATTATTCATAAATCATGAAGAACATGGTTCATTTTGCAAAGTCTACATGAGACTCGCATAATCATATGCTCATACAAGTATACAACTAACAAATTAGTTGATATAAGATTTAGCAATCCAATGGTGTTTACAAATTGTAGGCATTGTAAAGCTTTATATAGAAATAACCATAATAAAATACTCAAAACGCGAAAATAGGTTTTCACAAAGGTTTAAGCTCAAGAGAAAAGCAGAAGTTTATAGACAAATCTATATATATAATGCCTGTGTTCTTCCTCTTCATGTTCAACAATATTACCAGAAACTAATTAATTCTAACCATTCCATCTTGGAATGTTTGAAATTAAAAATGCAAAACAATGGTATATATTCTCCATATTTGCAGACTAATAATCAACCCTACGTTTATCCACCAGTCATGCAACTTCCTCTGGTAACAACAAGTCCTTGGTCCACCGGTCTCTGTGATTGTCCCGGAGATTGTCGCAGTTGTAAGCATATCTACATCTCCCTTATCCTTATCAAATAAACGAGATCTTATATTAACAACCAGACACACTATATATATTTATGTTGTTGCAGGTTGGTTAACGATGTTTTGTCGATGTGTGGCATTCGGACGCATAGCAGAAGCCCTAGACCATGGGACAGTGCGTAAGTGCCCTCAAATGAAAGCTCTCTTCACACACACACACTCAGAGTTGTAGTTTGTATTGAGAAATTGTTGTGAATGGTGAAGCATGTGTTGTGAGCGGAAGCTTGTACATGGTGCTGATGGTGGCGTCGGTAATGGTGTGTTGCCGCGTGTGTACGTTGTATTCGTGCTTGTACAGAACAAAGCTGAGGCAACAGTATTTGCTGGAAGAACAGCCTTGTAATGACTTGTTGGTCCATCTGGTCTTCGACCTCTGTGCTTTGTGCCAAGAGTACCGTGAGCTTCAGAACCGTGGCTGAGTTTGTCCATTTAGATTAGTTTTTGAGAATAGCTTTTACGGATTCTGACGAGAGAAGTTTTGTCTCGACTTGTACAAATTTAAGTTTTATAATTAAAACCAAACGGACCGACGTCCTTAGGTCTCTCTCTCTCTAATTCAATTCCTTCTTCTTCATTACTGGCTCTAGTCTTTACCATATAGGACTCGTGTGACTAATTTGCATAAGTTAAGACAATTTATTTTGTTATTTGTAAAATGGTGTGCTAGTTTTCTTAAAATACACCATTTTAATCATTTCCATTTACACTATTGCTTAATGGAAACTTTCTTAATTAATATGTGTAATCAATATGGATAGTTTAGAAATTTAGAAGACAAAACGGATTAAGGTTTAATATTTAGATCCAAGAGTGAAGTCTGTAAGACTGTAACTAGCTTTTGCATATAGGATTGGAGTGAGTATCTATTATCAAATGAAGCCGTAAATGGGAGTAGTATCAAGAGCTATATTAGACTTTGATTTACCGGTTCAAACTTAGTCAAGTCCTAGATAGAAGTAACCATCTTAGATACACAATAGTATCTTTTACTTGCATACATATTCAAACCTGAGGCATCTAGATAATCTATGAGTACAAGTGGCACCCCTTGTTGCATTTCAATAAGGTACCCAAATCCTACATGACTCGAGGTGTCCTTGTCATTTAAGAAGAGTCACATTAATCTAAGATCTTTTATGTGACATTGAAGGGTCAACAACTAAATAAGCTCAATAAAAAGTGGAAGAACTAAGGCTAGAGTGCACATTTGGATTTCAATTTTTGTATTATGGAGGCCCATAATGTCATTATACTCATTAAGAGTGTAAATAAGGTCTTAACCATACACATTCCGGCTCATATAAATGTTTTAACAACCCATTAAGCTTGAGAATATGGCAAAGCGTGAATACTACTTAATGATTGTAAATGTCACCTATGGCATGATTATCGTGTGTGATGCCCCCTAGGTTGTCTTTTAGGACTTCATTGCTTTATTGGATGTAATATACTCTAATTCTAATTATAAAAGCCTGTTGATTTTTTTGGAGAATCATAAGAAAATTAATTATATTATTTTAAAACATTAAAATTTATCATTTTTCTTCAAATTATTTTGTTTGACTTATGAACTAATATATAATATAATAAAATACAATATATGATATGATTAAGTATTGTAATTAACTTTTTTAGGATTCTCCAAAAAAGTCAATGGGTTCTTAGAATTAGGATTGGATGGAGTAGTTGGATATCACATAGGACGCCTCCTGTGCTCATATTAGAACATAATCTTTTTTGCAATAACTAACACAATTCATTTCATAGTCAAATTATACTCTAATTATATTGAACTCAACCTAGCATCATCTGAGGTAGCTCTCCTTAATGTGTTTAGTTCAATAGAAGTGAGGTTAGGCGAGGTTTATTAAAATTAAGTTAGAAATTATGAGTTTTTTTTAGTTCAAGAAAAGGGAAGGTCGGATTTAATTTTTTGTTTGATTAAGGAGGATAGGTGAGGGGAGTTAATTATTAGTGGACAAATATATCATTTTTTCTTTATCTATATATTTTCCTTATTCTTTTACAATTCTTATTAAAATTATTATTTCTTAATTTATTAATAGAATTCTAACTCATCCATCATGCAAAGCCAAAGTGAAACATATTTAATAAACCTACTTCAATTGGTAACTGAGAGAGAAGGAAAAGATTGATTGGGAGAAAAAGGGCTTTATGGTAGAGGAGAAGCTATGGAATAACAAAAAAAAAAAAAAACATAGACAATTTGGTCAGGTTGAAATACAAATTTTCTCTCACCTAAAAAAACCCTAAATTTAAAGGTTTAAGAAATGAGGGAAGGGTATCACTAGAGGATTAAAATTTCAACCCTCACCCAACCTAGGAAAACCCAAAGCGAACACACGACAACTTCTACATACATGTATACTTTAAACTTGAATTAAAGTTGTCATATTTAAGCAAATTAAAACTCAAACCTTGTTTGTTATTGCCCCTTTAGTGTTAGTGTGCTTCTTAATTATTCTGATTTCAGTGTTCAATCTATAATATGTTGATTATTTAATTTCTTTAACGGGTTAACATAACTTTTGGTCTTTTAAGTTTGACCTATTTTTGTTTTTGGTCTCTTAAGTTTGAAATAAGTGGTTTTGGTCCCTTAAGTTTACTTTATTTATAATAGTTAATCCTTGAAGTTTGAAAAGAACTTGATTTTATCTTTGACGGTATTAATTCATTTAACGTGACACTAACACCATTAAAATAGTTTATGTCACATACTTATTAGGACAATTGACATATGACAAATCACATTATTTTCATTAATTATAAGATGAACATTTGATTTATAAAGAGAATAAGAGGACTAAGTCCTTTACTATGTTATTATAATTAACTAAAATGTCATTTGATATGTCAGTTGTCCTACTAAGTATGCCATATAAGATATTTTAACGGTGTTAGTGCCAAGTTAGATGAATTAATATTGTCAAAGGAGGGACTAAATCATTTTTAAACTTTAGAGACTAATTGTTATAAACAGAGTAAATTTTATTATAAACGGAGTAAATTTGAGGGACAAAAACCACCTATTTCAAACTAAAAGGACTAAAAATTATATTAACTCTTGTTTAATTGGTAGGATGAGGTTGACATTTTTGTGAATTGATTGTATTAGGATGGCAAGGGAATGCTAAAATGCAAAGACGAATGGCTGTGAATTTTATGCAACCCGTTGGCTTAGAAGGAGGCATGGTCCGTTAGACCTTCCTTGGTGATGAGGACTTTTATCATTAGCCTTGGAGTCCACAATAAAAAATTAACTAAGGATTGCATATAGGCAAACCTAAGATTATTCTCTCTTCTCGATGAGCCTTTTATTGATTCTTAAGTAATCTAAATGTTATGCTAATGCAATGAAAATAAAGGAAAATTAGTTTTGGGTTTTCAAAATAATAATTAAAAAAGAAGAATGCAATTTAATTAAAATCCTAAAGTTACTATTTTTTGTATTTTTCAAATAATAATGGAATAGAATATGAATTAAAAGAATCTCTTAAGAAATTGGTTCAATGACTTTCATAGTTCACTAATGACATGGAAGTTAAAATTCATCAAGTCATAATTGAAAACCCCAAGTAATCATATTGGGTCTAACATTCCTAATCAATAGCTACTATTACAATCGCATTCATAGCTATTGCTTAGGAATATTATTAAAGAATCACTTGATGTGTGAACTAGATTAAATTAATGCAATTGCTTCCTTTAATATGAGTGCACAATTGCAACACTCAAATTAAACTAGTAATCACATAGGAAGTATGGTCTCAATGAATTAATAGGAAATGAATAATTAAGAATCATCCAATTGCAAAAATCTAAATCCAATCATAAAATAAACGATCTTAGTTCAACATTATGGAGTCCAAATAACTCACAACAAAATCCTACTGAAATTACCTTTAGTCTTATCTAGAAATTACAATGACAATAGGAAATTCATAAAGAAACTAAGATTAAGAAAAAACTCCCCATTGAATATTTATAACTCAAGCCAAATCATCAATTTTCAAGCGTTGGAAGCTTAGCCATGCATGAAGCTCTTTTTTGTCACCAAAGAACGACAAAACACAGCCATTATGGATAAAGAGATTGACTAGAATGAAAGGACAAGACTATGCAAGGAGAGAGGAGAGAAGAAGTTGACAAAGGTGCGTGGTGATGATAAAACGACAATTTCGGTGATGGTGGTGGTGGTGGTTTCCTTCTCCTCTCTCCTCGTTCACCTCCCCCTCTGTTTGCGGCACTGTGCTTATAGAAGTATCCCCTTTTTCCGTCGCTTTTATATATATAATTCTTTGTTTCCTTCTTTTCCAAGAATCAGTCTAGCTCTTTGATCTTTTCCTTTGACCTAATTTCCTAATCTGAAAAGAAAAGTAACTAAATATGTAATGCCTTAATTTTTAAAAATAAACCAATTAAGGTAAATCATAAAATATAATATATTTTAAATATTTTTAAGCTTAATTTCATGTAAACAATTTCAATCACAATCACTTATAAGAAATGCATTTTAAGTCTAAAATTATGATTAATTGCCCAAATATATCAAGGAATTTCCTAAAAAATATGGTTTGATCAATTCCTCCACACTTGGATCTTTGTACTCCTGAACAAAGACAATTGAGTCCAATAATTTAAGTTCAAGTTATTAATGCAAATGAAAATCGAACAATATCACAATACACCAATTGATCATATTTTTCAAGATGACACTAATTATAACCAAGCAATGCAAAGGGAATAGCTAAATTTCACAATTGAATACAAAAAGAGTTATAATATGAGAACACTCAAGATAATAATGTTTAGCTCAACTCACTTGATTATAGATTTTTTCTTTTTGCTTTTTCACTCTAACTCACCTAACTAACACCTTATCATAAGCTTGTAATCACTCTCATATCTCCACTACTAGTAGCAATTAATGAAATGAATCAAGAGGATTTTAGAGGCTTGTAATGTTGGATGAAAGCTAGATAGAATGAATCGATTTGAAAGGGAATGGCTTATATGCAAGTAAAAGAATGATAGAAATATTGATCTAACACAATTCTTATATGGTTTTATGGGGTATTTTACATATTAATAACACACATTTACTATCAAATTGCATGATATTTGTATTATGAGGATTAAAAGTCTCAATATTGCATTTTGATGAATTAT
>JBAGKO010000004.1:3611706-3624509 GCA_037177275.1 Acacia concinna | reverse complement strand
TTTAATGGTGGACCTTTAGTCCACAAATCCACCGAATCCTGGTAGGGTTAGAATTATATATAAATAAGGGTTAAGGTGTTTAAATAGCTTTCAATATTTTTCAAAAATGCAAAAATAACCTTCAACAATTTTTGGTATCAAAAGTAACCTTCAACTTTTGAAAAGAGAGCACGCCGTTAGTTAATCCTTATTCTAACATTTTAAGGTGCAAAAATAGTCATTAACTTATACTAAAAGTGCAAAAAGTAACCGTAATTTTTTTCATACACAAGTAATTGAAACTCGACTATTTGAACATTAATTTAGAGTTTTTATATTGCTTATTCAAGTTGAAGTCTAAGAGGATTTTAATCATGAGATAACTAGGGGTAACATGGATTATCCTAATCCTACCATATGTATTTGTGATCTTCCATCTTGTACAGCCCATCGAGCACAGGTCTCTACTATTGGCCCGTTCCAATTGCCTAGGCCTAGAGCAGTTAAGCAACATCTTCTCTTAGATGTGCTCATTGGACTACCTAAACCCGACAGTTGGACAACATCTATCTAAACCCGGTCTAACAAAAAATTATGAAAATATTCAAAAATTAATAATAAATTCCTCAGACCTCAAAATATTATTCTGATTAAGCCATGCTGTTCTGGACGCTCTCTACTATTTTTTAAGATTTTATGAGAATTTATGGGGCTCTCGGACTTGTCAGCATTTTGACCGATAACTTTATAGAATTTTTTCCTCTTTGCGAAAAAAATTACGATTATTTTTTACAATTTTGGTATAAGTTAATGACTATTTTTATGCCTTAAAATGTTATAATAATGGAAGTTAATGGTCCTTAACGGTCAACTAACAACGTGCTCCCTTTTCAAAAGTTAAAAATTACTTTTTATACCAAAAATTGTTGAAGGTTATTTTTATAACTTAACCCTATAAATAATAAGAGTTTTGCATATGCAAGTGAGTTTCATGCATTGCATATAGGTTCAGAAATATTGAGTTATAGTCATAATGTTTATAATAACTTGTATTTAATATGATATTTAGACACCCTCTTTGACCATAATATATATATTTAGACACTTTCTTTGACCATTATATATATTTATATAATAAATCACACTATTCATAACTTAGCCAATAACTTATTATACAATTTATAGCGTTGTATGTTGAAAAATTGATATTGAATCAAGGGTAGACGGGGGTGCATTTGTACATAACATGAGACAAGCAACAGTTTAGTTTACAATAATTATATTGACCATATTCACCAAAAGAAAATTTATTTATGTTGATCATATACTGACACTAGTTTCAAAAATTTAATACTGTCATTTCAACCACTCTATTTAATTTAATTTAATTTATTATATTTTAATTTTGATGGACTAATTTTTATATTTAATTGTTTATAATTTACAAAAAATGTGGGTCACGTTCTTTAAGGTGCTTAGTTAAAAATCATTTAATAATCATCTTAACTTGTCAAGATATAATCATTCAACTTCTTTAGCGCATGCCATACCCAACCAAAAAGTATGTTTCTAATCTCCATGCTTCTTCCCCTACTATTTAATTAATTATTATTTTGATTTCAATTAATTAATTCTCCTTTTTGATACATACACCAATCAGTTTGAAGATTTAAAGTAGTTCATGCATTCCAAAAGTTGTACAAATCTGAAGACCAATTCATTAGTGTACTCAAATGAAGAGAAAACATCATTTGAACATGATAGACAATAAAGCATGTGGGAAAGTGAGAAGGAATGTTATTTTTTTTTTAAAAAAAATCAATTATACCATTTTTTTATTATTTTTATGTCTTTTTAATAAATTGTACTTTTTTAGGTAATACTATATTTAATCCTAAATATATGATTCAGTTGGTTTTTTTTTAAAAAAAAATATTGAGCGAATATAATAGTTGGTGCTTAGAGTTTGCTCTCACCTTAACTTTAACTCATAGTTTTGAACCATAATTTTTGATCCCTTAGAGACCAAAACAATTCAAGTTTTTATTAAGACATAGGACTAACTTCTTAAATGAAAAGAAACTTAAAGCAACCAAAATAAATTATTTGAAACCTGAGGACCAAAATAAAAATAATGGTAGACCACAAGGAAGAAAATTTAATTATATTGAGCCATAAATTATATTGTATTAATCCATTTAATAATAAATTGTATTAATCAAATCAAAACTAATTATGATAATCCATTTAATAATATTATGCTACAAAATATTAATTGTATTAATCCATGTTATTTTTAACAAGTACAAATTGTCACACACCCTATCTACAATCTTGTCTCACAAGGAAGAAAATATAATTACATTCACACTTTTACATAGGAGCCAAACTTGACTATGATACACGTAAATTACTGAGCAATTCATGATTCAAGCTATACTCTAAATAAAAGGCAAAGGTCTTTCAAACATTTATTTTTTATCAATACCAGAAGTTGAAATCATCTATAACATACCTATAGAACAAGTAAGAAGTATCATATATATAAACAACCCTGTTCATTCTATGTTGGTTTTGTATATCTCTTTTTATGAACACTATATATATATATATATATATATATATATATATAGACACACATATGTGCTTGTTCAAACAGGTGAATTATTGGAGAAGAGAGGATTCATAGACCCACGAGGAAGGATTTGATACGAGCAATTAATTCATGTGTTTGGCTCTGTGATAGCTGAGATTTGTTCAGAATCTGAAACGCATGACCAACCCCTTTGCACACCAAGTGTTCGACCTTTTTCCCAGCTCGCACTAAAGCACCACACAATTCAAAGTTTCGATCTTTCAATATATCCAACTCTGAAACACAAACCAACACAGGACACAGCCTCAATTCCTCCAATCTCACTGACCCTTGTCCCAATGGGTTGCACCATTGGTGGTCCCGGTTCGAGCCGAGAGGCAGAGCCAAGCGCCAGTATGAATCAGAAGCAGCCAAGCTCAGTGCAGAGCTTGTTGGAGCTTCACCCAACTTCTTCTCTGATGATGTTCTCACTTCTCCTCCAAAGAAAGGTTGTATCAGAACCATACCCTTTACTTCCAAAGGCCTTATTATGGCTGATGATGAAGCTTCATGTGCTGATAAATTTATGGCCACATTATAGGCTATGTTGGCACCAGCACTGTCTCCTGCAAGGAAGATTCTAGAAAAGTTGCACTTTTGAATCCACCATTGACTAGCTTCACACTGGTATAGGATTTGCTGTTTCAACCATATTAAGGATGTGAAGCCATCTTCATAAGCAGCAGGAAGAGGGTTTTCAGGGGCAAGACGATAGTTTAGGGACATGATCAAGCAGTTAAGTTTGGATGAGAGCTTAGAAAGGAACTCATGGTAACAAACCCAAGAAGCAGAACCAACACAGAAACCACCTCCATGGAAATAGATCAGTAAAGGAAGCTTGTGGTGGTGGGAAATTGTGGTGTTGTTATTAGGGACATAGAAACGTGCCCAAGTGCCTGTGAAATTGTCAATAGCTATGTCTGTTGAAATCACGTTGTTGAGATCTGGACATAGTGAAGCTGGGACACAGGACACTATCTGGGGTCTCTCCACGTGTCCATCACTGTGAACTCTGATAAGCCCTTCAATTTGCTCAACCACATCACCGCCGTCGTGGTGGTGGTGGTGGTAGATTTCTTTGCTTCTGTATTGATGATGGCTATGGCTTGGCCTTGAGGCAAGAGAAGATGTGGCCTTTGTTTTCATGTAGAAGGATAAAGAGGTTGCTAAAGAAACAAAAAAAAAGTTTGGAAAATATTTGAATTCACAAGTTTGAACTTCGAAGCCTTACCACACAAATGGGCAATGGCCCCATATATATACACACAAAAAGCAATGGAAGAAAAGCCACGGGGGTAGGAATGATGATAAAAGAAAACCCAATAAAATTATTTTATTTTAAAATTAAAAATAAGCCTATTTTATTTGACTCTATAAATTATTAAAATTTAAGAATATTTCGAAAGGAAAATTTAATCTTTTTTCTGAATTGTGTCCTAACTCTATCTCATAGAGTGGACCCATGTGATATGTCCACCCAACCTCGAGCCACTTTGAGGATAGAACTTCCAAAGCCTTGCATAGAGTGTCATTTACCTTACCTTTGGATGAAAAAAAAAAAAAAAGGAGTGACAACTCTTTAAGAAAAAAAAAGTAAATTTTTTTTATCATTTATAAAAATTTTAAAATTTAGTACTCATTTTTTCTTCCTTTCCTCCATTTTTCTCTCATGTTAGCAAATTTTATTTTGAATGGGTTTTGGGACGAAGAGATGAATGAATCTTTAAGTGACAAGTGGGTAATAGGGAAGGTGTCCACGTGAAATTCAGATGTGGAGGGACATACATATGTCATATCTGTTTGTGTGTGTTGGCCTACCATTTTCTTAATTCAGAGAATATAAACATAAAAAGAAGCCTTCTTGGGAAAGTATCCATACATACCTTTTTCAAGTTTGACTTTTTAATTAAGTGGTAAAAATTAAAAATATATTTTATTTACAAATTAATTTTGTTTTAAAATTTTTAAATTGTAGATTCCGTGTACCAAATGATAATCTTTACAGGGAAAGGAGGGGGGAAGAGAAGACAATAACTTTTTTGTGGAAAAATTAATTAGGTGGGATGGTGTTTCCCACTAATAAGTTCCAAAATCATGGTAAGCTGCCCTTAAACAGCATGAGTGCATGCAATAGATGACTTGGTTTCACACGCTAGCCTCACATCTTTGACCATAATAATCCTTCCCCTTTATATTATCTTTTTCATAAATTAATATAATACTCCCTCTGATTCTAATTATAAGACCTAGTTAAAAATTTGATTTGATCCTAAATAGAAAACATTTACTCACATTGTGACCTATATTTAACCATTTTTTTCAAGCTACTACTATCAATACTCTCTTATCTATTTGTGATTATTAGGACTGGAGAGTAATTTTAGAAGATTAAGTGATATTATAACAATTAACTAATTTAACTAATATCTTTAATCCCTCAAAAAAGTCAACAGGATCTTATAATTAAGATGGGAGGAAGTATATGACTTGTTTTTAACATAATTTAATTAGGTCAATCTTCGTGCTTGTTATCCTTCTGTTATTATATATATAGCCCACATTTTCTTACCTATTCGTTCCCTATAAAATATAGGGATTTTTTTTTTTTTGGGGAACAAGTCTCTCATCTCCCCAACCACTAAAATTTTCACTTGGGGCTTTTTCCCCCATTGTCCTTAAAATTATGTAGGCCTCACATCTAATTATCACTTAGTTGTAGCATCAATGCATGAAAGCATACTCCTCACGGTCAAATAATATAAGTAACTTCTAACAGTATTTCATTAGAACCAAAAATAGTTAGTTGACTTGCTCACTTTTTCTGAAAATAAAACATTTTCAACTTCACCAAATATTTAAAACCATAGAGAAGCACTATATTAGACTTCAAGACTCAACTCTTCCCTTAGTAAATTTTAGAGTTAAAAACCATTTTTGCCCCGAAAGTTTGTTAGAAAGCAATTTTACCTCAGAAGTATCAAATCTTGAGCAATTTTGCCACTAACCGTTATCCCAATTAAGTTTGACTGTTAGTTTACCAATGTGTTGTTCACGTCAGTATATTCAAACTTAACTAGGAAAGATCGAGGAAAATTTGCTCCATATTTGATACTTTTGGAGAAAAATTGCTTCCCAAAAAACTTACGAGACAAAATTAACCCCAGTGAATACTTTCAATGTAAAAATGACTTTTAACTCTAAATTTTAATAGGGGTAAATGATATTTAGAAAAAAAAAGGTTATTAATGACTCACCAAGTTATTTATATTATGGACAAAACAAATTTCTTAGAAAGTGTCATATATTCGAGTTAGGAGAAAGTACATGTAATCTAGATAAGTCATATAAATTTTGGATAACATAATTGTGATATCACCCAATTTTAATAAGGATACGATAAAACAGTATAATCTATAAAAATGTGGAGAAGATGCATGAAAGGTTGTAATAGCAAGTGAAGAAGAAGCATACATAATGATGTTTGTGGGAAAAAGAGAAAAGAAGAGGGAAACATGTTAATAAAGGAAGTAGAGATAGCATGACAATGTGGACATGTTAAGAAGAAACAAGAGAGACAGAGCACATATAATGGTGATAGTGGACTACCCCAACACTATGGCCCTTATCCTCCTTCACTTTTAGGTTGCCTCCCATTACCTTCATTATTATTTTAATTGACATGTTACCACTTACCCCTCTCATTTGCTCATGAATTATTGCTTTGGAATTTTCTTTTCAGCTCAAAATTTTAATTAACATTATTTATTGTTCTAGGGCAAGTCAGTTGATGGTCACTATTCACTCAAAATTGAGTGTCTCCTTGAATGTTAATTTATTTATAGTATTGTAATTTATCTTAAGGTTGTCACTGTCAGGAAACAATCAATAAACACGTATGAGCAGCAATGGCAGTTAGTATTTTTTTTTTGTTTGGATTTAAATTTTCATGACATAAGATTTCAAATTTTAGTTCTTTGAATGGAAAAAATTGGTTTTAACATGATTTAAGCTCTCTCGAATCATTATTATAAGGCACCAACTAATAAATGTTATTAATATTTTTTATAAGGCATTTACAAATTTTCAATAAGCATTTATTTTAATTGTTTATGTCTGCCCATATTTAGTAAGGGTAGTTGGAGAGTATAAAATTAATGTAATATTTGAGTTTAGTGTAATTAGTAAGAGTAATATTAGAAATCACTTGAAAGTAAGAACATAGTTTATGCTTTTAATTGTTTTTATTAGTTTGTGAAAATTGGTAATTAATATCTTATAATAAAAATAACAGGGAGTATATACATTAGATTTAGTGGGGAAGACTCTATAAATGTCAATGATCAAAGTCAAATTTTTTAGAGAAGAACTATATCAAATGTGTTATCTCTAATACTCAAATTCAAAATAGTATTTAATTATTAAGAAAGTAAAAAAAAAAAAAAAACCATCATACCATGTAAGCTCATGGCAATACAATATTTTGGTTCATTTCTTTTTTGACATGTTTTAATGATACATAATTAGACATTCCAAAAGTTCATTAATTTTTCATCCGATGTCATAGGACAAGCTGTGTTCTGTGTCGTCTTTAGCTATGTATTAAAGTAGTTAAGCGTGAGGATGATATAATTATGAATAACAATGAAATACCTTTTGAAAGGTAAAATATGAGATGTAAGAAAATTTAATGAACTGAATTAAAAAAAACATATTTGTATTCGATTAAATTGTCAATACTTACTTCCATGCATGGATTTAAGAAGATCCACCCTTGGTGACATCTAATCATAGTTATCTATGTTTAAATAAAATAATAATAAGAATGTACGTAGGTAGTGCATGTAATAATAAGAATAAGCACTAAAGTCTAATTCAACGGCGACAAAGGCCATGGAAACATCTAGTTGAGGGCTAATAAAGATTTGAGGATGGCCATGGAAGTTGGTGATTAGTGGATCAGTTGGACTTGTGATGTCAAATCTTACCTTTTTAAAAAAAAATTATGTCTTCTTTGTTATTATTTTCTCGAGAAAAAAATCACACACTCTTCTCATTTTTGTTCTTATTGCAAATCATGTTCTCAAAGAAAAAAAAAACTTTCGAGTTTCAAATCCTCACTTTTTTTCTGGGGACTTCACAATTAATATTTCTTCCCATAAATGGGGATCATATAATTAGCACGCATAAATTTTCATTGCTTCTATTTTGTATTATTTCATTTCGTAATCTTTTATATACAACTCCTGATCTTAATATTATATCCATTTTAATGAATAAATTGAACTATAAAATGGATTTTATATTTTGAATTGGGGAGTAGTTATTATCCTATTCGACAATTTTTTCCCTTTTAAGAATCAGTTGGTATGCCTCCCTATAAACTGAGCTGTTACTACTGCTATTGCTACTGCTACTGGTTAAGAGTAGTTATAGGTAATAAAATCAGGGTAACGAATGAATAATTTGTTTTTTTTGGAGTTTATGCTATAGATTATGAAAAACTACTACTGTTACTGCTACTGTTTAAGAGTAGTTCTAGGTAATAAAATCGGGGTAACGAATGAATAATTTGTTTTTTTGGAGTTTATGCTATAGATTCTGAAATATTTTTTTTTTTTTTGATAGAAAAGGAAACTACACTAACTAATCAACCGTTATCTATAATAGATTCTGAAATACTACTACTACTTTACTACTACTACTACTTAAGAGTAGTTCTAGTTAATAAAATCAGGGTAACGAATGAATAATTTGTTTTCTTGGAGTTTATGCTATAGATTCTGAATTTTTCTTGGGAAGGAGCCAAAAAAAACAGAGTTGGGATTGTAGATGACAAAAGTATAACAGTTATATTATTATTATGGCAAGGATATGATCTAATTGAAAACCTTTTGGTCACTTAAAATTAGTTCTATGTAATAAAATCAGGGTAACGAATGAATAATTTGTTTTCTTGGAGTTTATGCTATAGATTCTGAATTTTTCTTGCTAAGGAACCAAAAAAACAGAGTTTGGATTGTAGATGACAAAAGTATAACAGTTATAAAAAAAAAAAAAAGAAAGAAATTTTTACTTTTTTTTTTTCAGTTTTTAACATTTTTTAGTATGAATGTTTGATTATTTTTTTTAATTGTAGATGACGATGGTGGTGTGGTGATGAAGAAGAAGGGATATGAAAAATCACCAGATGAACGCATCAGCCAAGTTTTTTTTTTAATTATTAAGTGGGCGTATTTCAATATTTTTATATCATAATTAATGGAAATTAGTTGGGTTTAATCGGTTTTACTCTAATTTTAAAAGTTTGTGGTTACTTTTCCTCTAAAAAAAATAAGTTATAATTATTGTTGCATTTTTTTATAAAAATCAAAGGTTATTTTAGCCTTTTAAACATTAGAAGTACATATTTTTATTTTAGTTTTGGCTAGAAACATGAAATTACTTAAAAGGGATAAGGGAAAATTAAAATAAAGAAGCTAGAGAAAATGATATTTATTGTAAAGGACCATAAAAACTTTATTTGGAGAATCCTAAAAAATATATAATTGAAATATGAAAAGGACATATTATTGTTGTCAATATGTAAAATCCCATATCATAATAGATGGAGGAATCTGGGATTTATGAATCTCACCAAGTGACCAATATGCCCTTATTGAAATTTTTAAAAACAGAGCTATCTAATATAGTAATAACTTTATGCCTTGATTCAAAATATCTCGCAAGAGAGAAACCTAATATTGGAATTGGAGCAATCGGCTTTCTTGGCACAACAAATAAGAAGGGAGGGTTGGGTGTGTCTATGGGACTGATGAAACCTTGAGAACGATGGTGTTTCCTGGCTTAACAAAGACGAGGGGCTTTGGAGCGTTGAGATAATCATGGGGGCTAATGCCAGTGGTTTGTGTAGTTTGAAGGTGGTTGATGGTCATGGGTTTGTGGATATACGATTAGCTGCTGGAGAGTTTCCCCACAAGCACACTAGTGGAAGAAAGAAAGCAAGATAGAGGAAATACTGGCACGAAAAAGTGAAAGAAATGAGTTTCAAGAGTGAAAAAAGGCAAAGAAACCATGATCTTTTTTAGATAAATCTTCTTCTTCTTGTAATCCTTGCATCTTGATCAGGCAATATTGATTCTTGTTTTTCACTGTGGTTTCTGATTTTAAGGGTTTTTTATGGGTAAACGGGTATTAGATGGAGATGGGGTAGCTGTTTGGTTTATGGGTAATGTGATAGTATTTTGTGTGATTGATTCCATTGTGTTTAGTTACACAATTGTTAAAGATTATTATTTTTTGATTGCTAGGGTCTGATAAAAGGTTTAATAGTGATGGGTTTTGCATGGGTATGCAAGCTGAGCATGAATATGCAAGGTTGGTGGATGGTGCTGTTAATAGTGAATATGTGAAAATGTATTGTGTTATAATAGTGTATAATCAGATATGGTGAGGGTGTTGTTAATAGTGAAGATAAAGGTGTGAAAACATATTGTATTGTTGTTAATAATAGATGCAGGGTGATCAGATATATGTCTTTTATTTTTATTTCTTGTATATGTCTCTAAACAATTAAAGTTTACCATGATTAAAGAACCAAGTTACACAATACATAAGGGATATTCTATTATAGCTAGTAAATCATTCTAGAAATGTTACCAGAGATGATTCTCTTAATCTTATGTCAAACCAACCTATCAAACATCAACAATTTACTCAATAGTTTTTAGGGGTTTAAATTCCACATGTATTAGAATAGATGTTAACAGTAGGCTTCCCCAACCACAATATTCCTTCTATACTTTATACCCACGCAAAACTCATCATTGTTAAACCCTTCATCAAACACCAACAACTCAAAAGGAAACAATCTTTCACAATCATTAAACCAAATAAGATGAAATAAATAACACAAACATGAATATTATCTCATTAGTTTATGTACACATGCTTATCTCCATCCCCACTTCAAACCCCACTTTAACCATACACCAAAACCTACAAAATTTAAACCACACTACCAAAAGAATGACACATTGACCCGTTAAGGTGGAAAAATTAGAGAAGAATAAAACTAGATACAATAAGGATACCAAAACCAACACTTGCGTACCTAAATCGTAACCTTAATATGTTATTCCTGTTTTCCACCACTCTTTTCCTTCTTATTGTAATTATTTTCAACCCACACATGAGGCTCAACTTGTCTTCTTATCAGCCCTTAATTGAGGGCAGTTTAGTCTTTTTATAGTCATTCCAAAAATTTGAAATTCTTTCTGACATTCTGATATGAGATTTCAGATTTCACCCACTAAATTCTCTTTTTAAGATTTCCATGATATATTTTTCTAAGATTTTCTAAACTTTAATTACTACAGGACCAAACATCATAATATACCTTAAAATGACTAAATTGCCCCAAACAAAACTTCCTATATTATCTCTTGTATTTATAATTAAAAAATAAATAAAATTAAAGCTAAAATCTCCCATTATTCAAATGTGTAATGTATATAATAAATATATATGATCACCAGATTCCATATTTTTGTAATAAATATATTGTCAATAAGTTGAACAATTTATAATATCAATGTCTATATCAATTAATCTCTTTTGTAGTAACAATTAATTGATAACTTTTTATAAAAATAAAAGCTAAATTTATTTCATATTTTTCAGAATATAATAGATTATTTATGTTTTTTAATTTTATTTAAGTTAATTTTATTAAAATTAAATAAGTTTATAACCCATATAATTTTTTTCTAAAATAAAAATAAATCGTATTAAATTTCTTGACTTATAAAAAATTATAATTTAAAAAATATTAAGAACGGTTAATTTTTTAAAGTTGTGAAATTTGAAAATTGAGAAAATTTTTATTTACTTTGTGAAATTTAAAATTTTGTATTAGTTACAAAAATAGGATGTGGGAAAGAATGTAGGAGGGAATACATAAATTTTGTTTGGAGTATTTTAGTATTTTAAATTTTTATATTTAGTCATTCTAAATAATTATGATTTTTATGGTTATTCTCAATAAATTTCTTTTCCTCTAAATCCTTCATCCTAATTTTCCTTAGTAAAATTTGCATATCCACCAGTTACCCATCAATTTGGACAAATTATATTTATAATTCAAACTTGTAAACTTCGAAATTCCTTGGGACCGAGCTTTCTTGCTTGGAACTTCTAAGTTATTTTCCCTATCTTAAAAGATATGGTTTGAAAGATCAAATATTCCAAAAACTAGCAAATGACTAAGACATAAATGTGTTTTATTTGCATTATACACTTTCTGACATTCTCTTTTTCCGTAGGTCCTCTTTCACAAAGAGCAAGTGGAACGGCAAGATAACAAATAATTGAACAATCACGTGCTCTTCACATGACATATCTAAATAGTAAAGGATGGAATATTTTGTATTCTGCATATACAAGTAAGCATTCATTACCTTGAGTCAATGCCATTTGAAAGATTGGAGTATGAAGATAGAAATTATTTGACATACTTTAAGAAAAGTTTGAAGCGTGATGTGAATGCTTACTCTATCTTAGACAAGTTGTTGATGAGAACATGAATACTTCCTCTAGGTAATCTCATAATGGCCCTCCTAACAAACAAGATTGGCACAAGGCAAGTGTTTTTCTTAAATTCTTAAAAGTGTTTTATGATGTGACATTGCAATTTTCTAACTCACTAACAGTCATAGCAAACACATTCTTCCATCAAATTATATTGATTCAAGAGTTGTTGGATGAGACTATTGTGTCCGATGACCCTCTTCTTAGGGAGATTTCATCAAGCATGAAGCTGAAGTTTGATAAATATTGAGAGGCTGCAAATAAGTTGAATCCATTGTTGATTATTGACGTGATTCTAGATCCTTAATAAAAGCTTGCCTACATCAATCATGTATTTGAACAACTCTTTCTTGATTATCAACTTTGTATGTCAGTGAAAAACAAGGCAAGAAATACTTTGTATCTCATGTTTGAAGAGTATTATGTGAAGTTCGGTGTTCAAACAGGTAAGTCTAATAGTGCCATACTTTGAACTCTTCTGCTAGTGCCAACACTTTGAGTTCTTGTGGGAGTGCCATCACTTTCATTGCAAATGCCGGTAAAAAGGACCCTGGTTGTAGATGGTTGGCATCCAAAAAAGAAAAGATCTCGTCAATAGATCCTC
>JBAGKO010000004.1:3551816-3577262 GCA_037177275.1 Acacia concinna | reverse complement strand
AACTAGGTTTTATAATTAAGATAGAAAGTAGTATAAATATCACACTATATTTACATGTAATAAGACTCCCTCCAGTCTAAATTATAAGACCCACTTGATTTTTTTTAGAGATTAAGGAAGCCAAAAGAGTCAACTAGATCTTATAATTAAGACCGAAGGTAGTATAGATGTCGCACTATATTTACATATAATAAGACTCTCTTCAGTTATAATTATAAGACACAATTAGTTTTTTTTAAGAGATTAATAAAGCCAAAAGAGTCAATTAGGTCTTATAAGTAGGATCGGAGGTAGTATAAATATCACAAGATATTTATATATGTGTGTGTATATATGTAAGCTATATAATACGATTCATGCCATTTTTAGTTATTTCCCATCAAAAGTAACTTTTAGAAAATTTCAATCAAACAAATTGTACTTTTGTATAAGTAACAATTGCAATTTTTATTCCAAACACAAATCAAATTACCCAATCTTACTTTTTCAAAAATACCGATTACAATATTTAATGCAAACACATGTACTATACAATGTAATGACAAAACTACCTGTGGTTCAGCTCATTAGATTTTTAATTAAGTATTTTACTCTTTGTAGTATTTTTTTTAAAATTAAAAGGAATAAGATAAAAAAAAAGATCTCACTCTAAATATTAAATTATTGTCATAATTCAAACAGATGACAGTTTTCTTCTTTTTTTTTAACAAAAAAGCTCTCCACAAAAATTTATCATGTCACTTTTTAAATTATCATTTAAATAAGTTTCAATTTTTTTAAAAAAAGTGACTTTTACTACTCCAATTCAAACATAAATTTTATTCCTAATAAATCTTTTTTTAAGTCACTTTCAATAAACTATTTTTTTAAAAAAAAACACATTTTTTACCACTCAACTAAACAACTAAGGGCCTGTTAGGAGCTTTTGGCAGGGGCTTTTGACTTTTCTGCAGAAAAAAAGTAGTTTTTATGAATTTGAGTGTTTGGCTGTGACTTCTGAAAAAAAGTAACTTATGTTAATAAGTTACTTTTTTTGATAAATAAAAAAAAGTGACTTCTTAAAAGAAGTGACTTTTTTTTCTCTCTCTCATAAATCACTTTTTTTATTCACAATACAAACACAAGTAACTTCTTCTACTTTTAATAAATTACTTTTTTTTACCTCCAATCCAAACGAAATTGATTTCTAATAAGTTACTTGTTTTTAACTACATAAAGTAAATAAGTTACTTTTTATAAATCACAGCTAAACGAGCTCTAAACAATTTAAGGGTTGGTGATAGATGAAGAAGAAGCTAGAACGATAACGTCATCAGCTGGTTTGTGTGAGGGGAGCTGCATGAAATTGGGTTGGAGTAAAAGGACATCCGACCTATCTGTCATCCAACAATGGTAAAGTTAAATTCTTGAGAAAATGACCATTTGAAATTGTAAAATTTAAATTGGTCTGTTAACATTTTAAAAAGACACTAAAGTACTATGAACTAAATTGAATTTTTTAATTTTTCTAAAGTGAAAAGTGACACGAAAACTAGCGAATTCCATTACTATTATTATAAATCTCATTACTCAACTTACAAAAAATCCCCTCCCTCATTTTTTTTAAAATTTGCTGAAGTGAAAAATGATTTACAAACTAGTGAATTCTATTACTATTATTACAAATCTCATTACTCAACTTGCGAAAATTCCCTCTTTCTTCTGTCACGGGCACATTTCTCTCTCCTCTATCACTATACGTCAGTCAGTGTGAGTGTCAGATGAACAGTGATATCATAGGGAGAAAGAAAAACAGGGATCAGAAAATTATAGCAAATCCATTACTCTTCTTATAAATCTTATTACTCTTATAGCGAAATCCTACTACTATTCACATCAGAAAATTTAAAAAACCTAATTTAGTCTATATCTTAATAAACTGTTAAAAGACTAATTTAAATTTTACAAATTCACATTATATTTAAGCAGCATTGTCCCTAAATTCTTTTGCCGACATAAAGTAAAGGATTGATGCGGAGATGAGCCAAGAGTCAATTAAAATTTAAGAAAGAACATTAAAGACTTTTATCTATGTAGATTTATTTTTTCGCCTGCCATTAAAGACTCTTTTATATCCGATAGGAAAAGAAAATGATTTATGTCCTCATCATGCAGCTGGCCAAAAGAAAAAGAAAAAGAAAAGACCTCATTATTCAAAATATTAACATTACATATTAGTGCGATATACCAAAATCCACTGTTACTAATAAATTATTCAAATCAACCTAAATTCTTAGTTTTTTTTGGTAAAAAAAAATCTTAGATTTTAATTTTATGTTAATGCACATACATATTCTTCTCTTTCTAAAATACTTCGTCTTTATGCAAATGATACTTCCTTTATAATATCTTCATATTTGAACTATTTTGATTCAAAAATAATATGAATATCTTGATGTAATTAAAACAAAAGAGTTTGAATAACTTGATATTTGAAGAGAATTTCATAACTTACTAATTGCTCAAGATTAGAAAATTTAACGTTTTCTTTTCAGGTGAAGCTTAAAAAAATATTAGAGCACGAGTACTGGAAGATTAAACAACAACAACAAACAATTTAGGAGTTATAAATTAATAAACTATAGACATTTTGAAATCCATTTAGTGTATATGTTTGAAGGATTGTTTTACGTGGTCTCTATTTCCCAAACACACATACTCAACTAGAGACCAAGTTGGCAATATATATATATATATATATATAGCGGTATTTGTTTTCAAATATTTATTTTATTTAAAATATAAAATAACTAACACTCATTCGTTAAATTTAAAAGCATGTGGTGAATTGTACAAGTAAAACTGCCTTAACCAATGAGGTTGCTGGCTTCTTGTAGGGAGCAAATGTGAGTTACCTTTCTTATTGTTTCATTTTGTTAAGTCAATGAAATTACACTAAAAGGAAGAGTTTCCAAATGGGAATAAATAAGGTAATATCTTTAAATTCACATCATATTATTCTGTCTGTCTATCTGCATTGTAATTTTAAATGCTATATATTTGACATTTTTAGATTCACACACTACTACAAATTTAGGTATATACGACACTCTATATATTGCGGTTATTATAACCCTTGCTATATATAAAGAAGTGGAATTAATGCAGAGACATATATGACGGTTTATTTGTAAAGGTGGTTGTTTAAAAAATCGTCATATTAAATATCAAATCATATATATGGCAGTTCGTTTATTAAAACTGTCATATATATAAGGGATATATATATATGCCAGTTTTTTATGAAGAAATCGATAAATACTTTATATATGACAGCTTTTTAAGTAGAACCATCATATATATGCTTTTAAAAATTTGAATATGAACCTTATTTTCATGACTTCAAACTTCCTTCCAGTTTACGGCACTTTGTTTGAACTTCTCCGACCATTGTTTTCTGCTATATCCATTGTTTCCCCCTCCATTGTTGCTGAAATCTTGATTACCGTTTGTCCTGTCACCATCGTTGTTGTTCGTGGTTTGTTGAGTTCGTCGTTGATGGTTGTTTGCAACTTCTGGCGCACACGTCATAGACACGAGACTACAATTGCCCCACCTATTAACTCCAAATCACTAGCGTGCAGGTTTGAAATTTCTTCCCTTAATAATTGATTAGAACCATTCTCATGTTGTATGTTTGTCATTCTTCGGTTCCCAATTTCTGGTTAGCTGTAGACATTATTCGATTCATCACACCAATTATTTGTGTTATACATTTCTGAAGAATCTATTAGTCGGCTTCCCTATTTCTTTTGCTTGGATACTTGATACATTTTTATTGGTAAATTTGGCCTTGCATAGTGCTGCTCTTCTGATCTGGTTAATTCTTAATTTTGATCTTGCTTTGCAACTTGCTACATTGTGATGATTGGCACATATGCATGTTTATACTGGCAAAAATGAATTCTGTGATTTTCTCCGTGGTTCTAGAATTTTGTACTAATTATTGGTAAAACCAAATTCTCTATTGCATGCAATTATCTACTGTTCGGTTTGTGTAGTTCTAGTATTCTCTTTTTCACTAAAGGAATTAGTTTCACTTAATGAAGTTTACAATGTTATATAGGTTAATTGATATGGACACAACTGATAGTGGATCAAGTAATCCTAGGGCCTGTGATAACTAGCCTAACCCAATGAATTCCCAACAAGCTGCTAATAGAGATGCACGACAAATGAGGAGTGAAGAGGAAGCTTTGGGCCTTGTGGTGATGAGTGAGATACATAAGGGAAAGAGATAGGGAAGAAACTTGATACTAGATAGAACAAGAAAGGCAAAGTTGTGCATTCTGACAACTTTATCAACTACCTTGGTTATGTGATCAAATGCAACGTGCCTACCACTTTGGCCATTTGGAAGCATGCAACTGACAAGATGAAGAATGGTATGTGGACTGTTGTTTCAGTAAGATCTATACTTAGCTTAATTATTTTCTTGTCCTCACTTTTCTTGATAATTGCTAACAATTATGCTTTGCCTTTTTATTTGTAGTCAGCCTTTAACATAGGTGAGGAGAAGCAACAATTTGTGTGGGAGAATAGAGGGAAGATCATGCACTCCTTCCACTATTTTTTGAACAAGAAGTATTTGGTAGATCCTGACTTTGTTGACGTTTCAGTGGTTCCAACCCTGATAAAGGACATTGTCAAACCATAAGAGTGAGCTAAGTTTGTTAGGGTACAACGTACTCAGGAGTTCAGGGTAAGTTATTCTCTTATGGTTGTTATAAGATAAGTAATTATACCACAAGTATATATAATAACTTCTTCGTTGTTTTTTCCATAGGCACTAAGCACAGTAAACCGTGAGAGGGTGAAGAAGAACAATTATCCCTATTGTGTAGATTGCAAGGGGTACGCTAACATCGAGCAGGATGTGAGAGTAGATGGGGTTTTCTTCATATTTGACCATCCGCCATTAGAGTTGTAGCTTGTTACATGGCAAGACAAAGAAGGAAAAATTGTAAATCCTTGAGTTTAGGAGGTTGCAACAAAATTGGTAAATGGTGTTGGTTTTGATTCAATAATAATGTACTTATGGTTTTGGTAGCATCTTCAATAATAATGTGCTTATGAAGTACGCTTGAATGGTAGCTTAAATCAAAAAGTTTGGAAAGGCCAGCATCCAGACGATGAGGAAGTGATGGAGCTTGCTCTGGGCCTTAACCACGATGGTTGGTATATGGGTGTCGGTTATAGAGTTGACAAAAAAAACCTTAGGAAGCAGAAGAGGCCGACTAAGCAATGTAATGAAATTGCGTAGCTGAGGGCCATAACTAAGAATTTCTAAGGCATATCTTAGCTCAACAAGAAATAATTAACCAATATGTCATCCGAGACAAAGCGGAGAGGCAGTTGGGTGCAACGCATCACACCTCAAGTGCCAAAGATAGCCGTACATCGATCCCCTCGTAAGTTTTACTTGAGATAGAATTTACTTTAAATATGTGTTTTTTGTTTATCTAAACTTATTGTTGTGTTCTATTGGTTCAGGGTGAGGCGAATGTTGAGTGTTTGGCTGATAGCCCCTCGCAACATATAGTTGCTACCGGCCACATGTACAACTTACAAGGGGAACACACGACGATCCACGAGCAACCTTTCCCAAATAAGTATGTCAAGGTAGTCCTGCATATGGCGCTCGAACCTGCCTACATCCTCCCAGTTCCTACAGCAGATGCGACTACCATGGAAGGAGGAGTAGGTGTTTTTGTCACGTGGCTAAAGCACCTTATCACCGTCCCTGAAAAAAAATGAAACCAAATGTTTACGTTTTTTTATTTCTTTTTTGTATATAGTATGTTATTCCTAACTTCTGTTATTTGTTTAATTGATGAGGAGGAAGAGCAACTTAGGTGTTCAATCCACCATTGGTTCAATGTCTATCATGCCAAAGTAGGTGACCTCAATAGGGCTTTAGCCTCGAATGAGCCTTTGCATGCATCGCCTGTGCAAGCTCCTATTCCTTTGTCCCCGCCGCTTGTTTCCAACATGTATCGAATAGCCTTGAGGTTATAAGATAACATTTTCACTGATAAAGACCCTCTACAGCACAAGTACATGAAAATGATCACCTTTGAGAAAGGGATGTACGCGACAAGCGACGCTATTGATGTCGTCACTCAAGGTTTAGTAAATGAAGTCCTCACAATCAATATGGCTTCCTCCACTTCGATTGGCATTTATAATTGGTATGTCTTCCACTATGTGAATTAATATTTACATATACATTATAACTGACACAATTGTTTTCCTTTGCTATTAGGTATCTTTACAGAGAGTTTGTGGCCCGCCAAAACTTTGAGGACATGTTCTTCTTCCTAAATCACAATAGGTACTCCGGTGTGCTTGACTCAGAGGCCACCAAGCGTGAACTTATGGAGATAAATGTGAGGGAACTGGTGAAATTGTCATAAAAAAGCACCTGATAACATGGACAATTTGCCAGGGGTAACTACATACATATAGTTTTTTCTTCATATATTTGCATGTAAATATGTTTTCTTATTTGTGTTTTTCAATTTCTTCATATATATACAGGGTTTATTGGATGCTTATTATACTAAATCCCTTCAAGCAAAGGATTTGATACTTTGATCTGTTACACGGGGACTCGGCCAATCGACTACAGATGGTTGAGGTGTTTAATAAGTAAGTTCATCATATCACTAGCTAGCTAGTAACGTATATATATATACATTTGCTTTAATTTAGTTTATATATATATATATGTATATATATTGCAATAATCGTTTGCTAACTTCTTGTTGCAATTATGTATATGTCATGGTGCTTTTGTATTATGTCTCCGACAAAAGCATCCATTGCGGTTCGTCGTTGTCTATAACAAATGTCGCCTTTGCCCTGCAGTGGAAGAAGATTAAGGTATGTATAGTAGTAATATAATTTACCAAAAAATACGAACATAGATTTAATTTACTTAAACTATTAGAGATTGGTACGTTCATTAATGATTATATTGTTTACTTATAAAGTCCGATGCAGCTGAGTGATAACAATTACTGTGGGTACTATGTCATGAAATACATGAAAGACATAGTCACCCACTCACCGTATATATGTGGATGTAGTGTAGAGGCTTATAGGCAAGGATTCAAGCTCTAGCTAGCTAATTTCTTGCCCCTAGCCTTTTCCTTAATTTAACTTGTTGTTCTTAATTTGCTCTTATATTGAACAAATTAAATTTTGTTGGTATATATATAAATATATAGTTTAATTTCTTAGCTAGCTTGATTTGTTCGTTCCATGCATTTGTATATGTATATAGTTATTTCTTAGCTTAGCTTGATCTGTTTGTTTCCATGCATCTGTATATATACATCTATGATAAATAATATACTATAATCTAATTCTGATCATCATATATCTGATCTGGATCTGCGTGTTACTCATCTTTGATAATGATTTGATCTTCTCTTTGCTGCTGCTAGCAAATAGCTATTATATATATATATATATATATTCTACTTTTGCTATTGATGCTCTCTGATAATCTGATCTAGATTATATATATATATATATGTACATATAGGGGGCTTAGGCAAAATGAGCATTGGTTTTTAAAAAAATTTCGTCTAAATATTTGGCGGTTGTTTAATAAAAACTGTCATATACAATTATATAGTACGGTCTATAACAAACAACTATCATATATGTTTTCTACATATATTATGGTTTAATTAATAACTATCATATGTATGTAAACTAGGATGACTTTTTTAATTTACAACTGTCAAATATTCAGTTCAATATATGGTGGTTTCTTAACCGCTACACACACATATGGCGGTTATAGACAAATAAATGTAGTAGTGACAGCTTATCTGTTCTGAGTAGGCTTTACTAGTCACAGTTGTTTGGAGGGAGAAGACTGCACAATTATTTACACTGTTAACCTCTGTGTTAAGAGGAGAAAACACCCAATGCCAGAATCAAGCATATTTATAGATGATTAAAGCGACTCAGTTATTCTATAGTTTTAGATATTAGTGGAATAAAAATTAATTAATGTGAATCAATAGTCCATATGGTAATAAAGGAACATGCTTAAATCATGACGCTTACCAATACTTACCAAAGGAACGTATGACACAGAAGAGGGGGCTGGGCAAGGAGAAAGAGCGAGATAAATGTAGAAAGGGAAAAAAAGAGAGGTAGAGAGAAAAGGGGAGAAAGGAAAGAAAATAAGGGTGAAATATACAATAATAACTCTGATCTATTCAAATCATCAAATCTCACAAATGAGAATAGCTAAGATCAATTTATAGGAAGACTAATAAAAGTCAAAGAAATTCTGATAAAGGAAATAACTTATCATAAAAGAAAGCAAACAAAAAAGTGACAAATTGAATTACTAAAAATGTATAAATCTTTCCAAATTTTCCATCAATAAGTCGAATTTTTTGGGCCCCACATGAAAACAAAAGTAAGTATGAAGACTTTTGTAGCTACTGCTCCAGGAAGCTAGGAAGTAATTTACTTTAGTTATATAAACTTTTCATTGCATTGGAGGCTCAAGATTCATTGAAACCTCATCAATATAATCTGTAAAAATGTTTTTGAAGGAAATCTAAGAAAATCAATATTTGCAGCAAAGCTATATATAAATTTTTGAGAAGCAAACTATTATGACAGGCCATTGTTTGCAAGTAGCTTGCTTGGCATCATACAAATTCTTCTTGATCAAACACGGCATAACGAAGTGCAAGCATTAGGATGCCAAACTCGCGCTTCGACTTTGTAAACAATCAGGTGGGGTTTATTTTTGTAGGTTTTTATGTTGGATTTTGACATTTGTTCACTTTTTGGTGTTTATTATATGATATTGAAAGTTCTTTTCTGTGCAAATGCTGAGTTTCTTTCATTTTTCATAGTGCAGAGAGATAGTACCTACATGTTAAATCTAGATGGATTAATTTCCAAACTTTGCCTTCTAGCTGAAGAAACGGGTGACGAAGAAAGAGCCCAACATTTGCTCGCTTCTGGCATACAGGCTCTTGCATCAATTTTAATTCAAATGCTTTCACTATCATATATGTTAACTGTTTTATGCTCTTTCAATGTTAAGCAATCTTCTGACATGCTTGACAACATGAAGTTATTAAGAAACTACATGGATAATCTTGAAGTAAAAATAATTAGAGCATCTGCACATGGTTGTGGTCGGCACTTCTCTCTAATTCATTGATCAAATTTTGTTGTTCTCAGTATCATTGGATCATATGGAGCAGCACACTACGTACATCATTTATGTCAGATACACCTAAGCTTGAAATAAAACCAAGAAGTCTTTTGGAACTTGTTTTTGAAAAGACAATGCTATTATACTTCTTCGAGATAGTTTCACCTTAGAAGAAGCCCACCATGGCTAGCTTGTTAAAAGGCTTCACAAATGACAGTATCAATTTTTATAGGGAAAACGTCTTGAAAAAAAAAAGCATAGCCTGGTTATGAATAAAAAGGGCAAGTATAAAGAGAATAAATAAAGTTAAATGAATTAATTAAATGAATAGGGTAATCATGTAGATTCATGACCAGTGTATGACTTCATAGAAACTCTCACGGAAGCAAGAAAGAGAATCCATTTGAAGGATTCAGTTAATTTCGGCCAGGTTATGTTTAGAAGTCCTTAAATGTTTTAATCATGGTTTATTCTTATTGTTCCAAAATGCTTCCTCACAATTATACCTTTAAAAAAAGACATTCTACTCATGAAGTCATGAATTGCTAAGTGAATAAAAATAAGGGCTTAGCAGAGTAAACTAGTTGACCAGTAATTATGTGTTGACACAGGTTTGGTTCATGGGTGAATTTTCACATATTTCAGCTGAGTTTGACAATATAAGTATCATCCATTGCACATTTTAAATTATATATTCTTATTTGTATAGAATATACTAGAATAGAAATTATACATATATTCTGTTTGGGAACCCCAAAATCTAGGTTTTAAATTTAAGTTTGCGCAAGTCGAGACAAAACTCTTCTCACATACTTACTTCAGAATCCGTAAAAGCTATTCTCAAAAGTTAATAGAAATAGACTCTATGTACTCCTCAAACACATCTAATACTTGAAATCCTTAGTTTACAACATTTTCTTGTCAAAAACAATTCAACATTTAATAAAACTCTGAAAGAAGTTGTTGTTGGTTGCCCTTTTGCCTAGGCAAACCAGTTCCTCTCTTAACCAGATCACATAACTCACAACAGTACAATCATACAAAGCCATAATATAATTTAATAAAATTCTTACACTCGGATCATCATCATCGTCATCATCATTGGGTGGATGAGACCGGTAGTGTTCCACGGCTGCTCTAGCCGCAGAAGCTGCATATGCTGCAGACTCAAAAGATGAATGTGCTGCATCAGTGACATCCTTGTACTTCTCTCTTGCCTTAAAGGAATCAGATAACGCACCAAAGTTTCCTCCTTCAGTTAAAATGTTCAGGTCCTGGTTTTCTCTCATCTCCGGTTCAGGTTGATTTTGTGTTTTTGCATTCAGTTGTTCCTGCATTGATCAACATCAGATTCCAACAAGCGTAAGTGGTTGTTTTAAGTTTACTGTATCAGCTAGGGCATCCTTAATTAATTTGTATACCTCAAATGATGAGGAAGAATCTTCTTCAAGCTGGAGAACAATATTGTTCTGAGCAGCAATTTCTTTTAGTGCCTTCAGTCTTCTCTCCAAGCTTGGCATCCTTGTTGATAGCTTTTGGACCATCTACAGGTAACCCAAGAAAAACAATATATATATATATATATATATATCATAGAGCATGAACCAGGAAGTATACTGCTGCAACAAATTTACCTGAATCTACTATGAAAAGGTTATTTGTTTTTGACAAGAAAAGATTGTAAATTAAGGATCTCAAATATTTTGAAAAAGGGTTAATATGCAAATTTGTTTCAAAAAATTTCAGCAAGGCACAATGTTACCCTGAAAGCTATTTTTGTGGTCAATGCCACCGTAAAAATTTCAAAACCTATTAATGTTAACTCATGCTATTAAAAAATTAACATTGACTATTAATATTTTTAACGAGGATAACGTTGTTATAATTTAACATATCTAGACAACCTTGAACTTGAGTGAAAACATCTTGGAACTATAGACACTAAGTTATCATCCACCGGTGGTAAATGATGCTTCATAATGATGTTTGATCGGACACATTGAATCCTCTGTTCCTTTGAGTGGGATCCAAAAGAAAGGAATACCTGAGGATGAACACCACAGTTGTTGCGTAACTCAACAGCACGAGCAGTGAATTCTTTACCAAAGCGACATGTCAAAGCTGCGCGAATCTCTTGCAGCTCTGGAAATTCTCCACACCTTGCTGCTCCGTACAGTAAACCTGCCACTGCCTCCTTTAGCTCCTCAGGACATTCTCTGTAACATCAAACAACCATAACAAACGTAGTAACTACAATCGGATCAATAAGAAAAACCCACTCCTCTCATCATATCTCACTTTAAATTCCTCTATATGTCGAGGAGTCTATGGTTGTTTGAGTTAGCAGCATAGAACTGTCGTTAAACTTGTCATTTGAAGCTCACTTATTGTGAGACTTTTTTGGTGATTGCATTCCTTCCTTAATACCACCTCATAGTGATTTTTCCAATAATTTTGACACAAGTAAACATAGAAACACAATATTTTAACTTTCAAACAGTAAGTCCTATTTCAAAACTCAGAAGAAGTGAAGTAGTGAACCAACCTTTCTTGTTCAATGAGGTGAACCCTTTCGCTCAAGAGGTTGCAGTATCCTTCAATCTTATCATACGCATCCATCATATCTTGCTCCTTGATCACATGCTCAACCTGTGAGACAGAGGAAGGAAAAGGAAAAGGAAACAATTTATTAGAAACCCAGAATTACGAAAATACTTGAAAAGCATAACAGATACACTTTTAAACTGTATCTTACCCGAAGCAGAGCTCGTTCGTGGTGACCGAGCTGGAGGAGTTGAAGGACATCAGAAAGGGCTTGTTTGGATCGTGTTTGTCTTTGGTTCTTGAGAACAGCAAGGCGAGCATTGGCAAGGTTAACAAGTGGGATGAACTTAATGGCTTTGAAGCTTCTTCCAAACAGAGCTTCAAGCTTCTTCCCCATAGGCACCGACTCTTGATGGTGTTTTTTCTCAAACTATAGAGCAGACACAGTACTTGCTTTTAAAGTCATTTTCTTGCACCAAAGCAAGTCGGATTTCTTGCCTAGTTCCTTTGCCCACTTCTTATTGCTCAATTCTTACTATGAGAAAACTTTTTTCTAATTTATTTAGATTAAAGAAATTAATTGAGTTCTTTAATATGATAGTATTTTCTATAATACCCTTTTTATCTTTCTTAATTAATTATCTCTCCCTTTCTTTCTTGATTATTATTGAGGAAGCATTAATAACGTTTAATTAGAAAAATGTTGACAATTATAAAAACTATATATTATATTTAAGACTAAGATCGACTTTTTAAATATATCTTACGTTAAAAACCGAGTGCGGGAGTATTACTAATTTTCAACACCTTTATAATTGTGGTTACTTTTGACATTTATGGTGTGTAGTGAAGAAGAAAAATGCAGCTTTTGAAAGAAGATTTGGAAACTACAGGGCAATTGACAAATGGGTCGTTTTCAGATAGTTATTTTAAAACGCGGTTTTCAGTTTTATATTATGAAGTTAAAATGAAAGGAATGCAATGAATGGTTGGTTAGAATATGAGACGCCATTACAACCAAAATTATACACTTGTATAAGACCGCAATTGAATCTTCCAAACGCCAAATTAAATTTTTTGCAGATTTTTTCTCTCAAAAAAAAAGTCAATTTAATATACAAAATTTCCGTCGTTTTATTCAACGCTCCTTGCATTCTTATAATTAGAGGGAAATAAATCTTCCGACCAACCGAGTCTTTTACAATGAGCCGAAGTGTTCAAAACTACAGACTTTTCAGCATTAAGTCAGATTGTTTATATTTGTCTTGCCCCTTCCACTCTTGCACACCATTCGCTTTCTATCTTCTCGTTGAAACAAGTAAATGCAAAATACCAGCGTAGTGCTTATTATTTAGAAGAGTGATTGAAATATCACTCAAGACGAACAATTCCTAACTACATTTAAGTAACTTTTACGGATTTTAAAATACGTATGTGAAGTTTTATCTCAGATTTCGCAAACCATGATTTCAAAAGTAAAAACAAACATGCACTCAGTATATCTCTCACAAGTAATAATCCCCAGTTTTACATCTCAAAGTCGTGGCAAACCGTATGGGAGTATGATCCACTTCTATTGGTCAAAAAGAACATATCAAACCATTGACAACTATCCTGTTTTTTCATGGACAACTCATTTCCCAGTTTTATACTCCATAATTTTACAATCATCAAGACGAACCAGATATACACTTGTGATTTCATACAAGGAAGGACATTGAAATTCATCTGGTGTGAAAAGATCCAGTCCAAGGAATAGTGGGATTATACGGTCCAAATAGTGAAACTTAGTCGTTGGACCAGTTTGACAAGTAAAATTAGTGTCATACCAAATGTGCCATGGTCGTTGTGGGAAATTCACACGCCACGCCGAAGACCTATATCAGTTGTGGCGTAAAGGACAGACGTACTGACCGGTCCTCATAATACCATAGTGGCTTCAATGATAATGTTCTGGGCAGAACAAAAAATATATATCTATACAAGGCCTGTATCCAACCACAAAATAAGTACTGTAAATCATTTTTTTTTTTTTTGGCAGATAGAGACAAGTTGTCATGAAGCCAAAAACACGAGACGTGGAGATTAAGAAGGAACCTTTTGAGAGCTTGACAGCCTGTGGATCATTTAGGGTGTGTTTGGATGGAGAGAAAGGGGGTAAAAATGAATAATATACTTAAAAACTTTCACAAATGGTAAAAATAACTATTTTTAGATGTTTTCTCCTCTAATCTTATCTCCATCCAAACATGGGGTTAAGGACTACAACCAAAACTTTCCAGAGATAACTTGCTACAATTGACACGTAGCTTCCATTCTTTTTTGCTTATATTCAAAAGAAAACAACGTCATATTAAATGCCAGAATATAACCCTGGACTAACAACCCAACAAAACTAAACCACTCAACATTTCAGCTTAATCAAGAACAGGCTGACCAATAAGATCAGAGAATGACCGGCACAATAAAGCAATACATTTTGAGGTTGGAATTCAAGGCATCAATTTTATCTATAATACAACTATAATCCTCCGATCAAAGTTCAAAAACAAATAGGGCACTCAAGCATAATCTTATTACAGTACGAACAGTGGATTTAAGAGACAGCTAAACGTGATAACACCGTTTCAAAGGCACTTACATAAACCGGGTAATCTGAGATTAGTGATCCCATAAGCGCAGCATATTTCTATTTCTGATTAAGTTTTGTGTATGGAACATGAGATACAATATTATATATTCAAAATTGAATCACTCATTAGAGCAATAATCTCATGTACGACATCTGGAACAAGCACAACATAATGCAGAGATAGTGCTAATAATAGAAGATCCCCAGGCCACAAGGCTGCAATGGTTTATCCAATAATCAAACAATTTGGCACGGAATTGTGGCTTCTCAAATAATTGAGCCATCCATACAAAGCATCATAGTTCCATTATCACGTTGCATGAAGTACAGATTTGTCCGCCCTCCCAATATGTCCAAGAGTTACAAGGTTGAATGTTAATAATTTAAGGCTAACTTTATTTATAAATAAGCCCTTAATTTTTATAACTAAATAATGAGCCTCTCTCAGCTTCAAAGGTTAGGGAAGTTATTTATACAAGACAAAGCTCAAGAAGTTGCTTATAATTTAGTCTGAATTTCATTATTCTATATAAACATTGCCTCCAGTGAAGACATCTGGATAGAGCAAACCAAATATTACGTAGGAGACAAGATGTCTGGACCAATCGAACTAAATTATGAACAGTTATCTTAGGTTAAAAAAATACATTTGACATTCAACCAAAATATTGTTACACAAGAAGTGATATGCAACACAATGATCTTATAAAAATAATAAAATTTGCTGGTGTAATCAGAACCTTAAAACAAAAGCGGCCAATACATTGAGTTCAAAACTTCAGAAATATTAAATCAACATGCTCGTAAAATTCTATTCATATTGGCATAAATTAAATATATAATTCTCAATTTAAATTGATCACCAATCTTCATCATTAAGCACGTGATGGTCCGCCATAAATTCTTCAAGAGTTCTCAAGTATTTTACCAAATACAATTGATATTTCAAAAACGAAAAACAAGTCAGGCACACGATTTTTTCCTTATGCGATGTCCCCAAACCAAAACTCCAAAAAGTTGTGGTACTGTGAGTCTCAAGGTGACACGTAATAAGCCCACCCAGTCTGAAAAAACCACTCCCACTACATTATTCCATATTTGTTTATTTTAGTGAAATATAAACTTCACCTTTTCCTGCATTTGACAAGCCGCAGGAAAGGGAGCTAGAAATATAACTTTACCTACGTTGTGTACAAGGTCATAACATACACAGAATACAGAAAAATGAAGGAACTGCCCCATGTGAACCAAGCATACGCTCAAGACAAGGTAGGACCTTGGGCACGAAGATTACATCCAATATGAAAAAGAATCATCCTAGGAATCCAGTTAAGAAATTCGAAGGCACAACCAAATATTGAAGGAACGAGTACACAAAAAGACAAGTTGCATAATCTAGAAATCAGCCACCCACCACGGAATTGGCTTCTCTCCATTGCCATTCCCATACTTTTCTCCTCCTTTACCCTCTTATTCCATTGGATTAAAATTTCAATGGTCCAGATTTAACATCTTATAAAAATATTATTATATTTTGATTTAAAAACTACATAAAATTAAACTAATAAAATTTCTTCCCATTTTTTCAGGTTCATCTGTTTAGATCAAACTTTAGGAGTTTAAATTTATGTATTTTAAGTAAAATTATAGCACGTATTTATAAGATTTTATATATGGACCATTAAAATTTTAATCCAACAATTGAGAAGGGAAGAGGAGGGTAAAGGATGGGGAATCGCAATGGAGAAAAGCCAATTCCCACCTACCACACATTGATATTATCCACCATTCATTAATCTATTTCTATTCAACCCAAAAAAATGTGACCAGAATTACAAACTTCACAGTTTGACTAATTTTTGCATATTAAAAGGAAAAAAAACACACACACACAAAAGTGAAAGGTCAAGACAGAAGGAATAAGCTCAGTTTCAATTTCTTCTCTTTCATTCAAAAGAAGCTGATTGGATCTGTTCCATTTTTCTTCTCTCGCATATAAGCTCAATAAAATTCTCCAAAATGCACTACACTATTACTTGATTACTTCCTGTTACAGTTAACAGTTCGGATCCACATTTAAAGCTGTCATTTCATTATTACCTAACTTCATAACAAATGTCGACCAAAACGTATCATGGTATTGCAGCATCTCCAGCTTTCTCTTATTGAGAGTGGGGATGACCTGGAAACTGCATATATTTACTTCTTGGCAACAAGTTGGCATCAATATATACTACACTAAAATTACTGAGCAGTAAGGAAACAGAATACTTTATAGTCCAACAATGATGGATCAGGAAATTAGTAGAAAAATAGTGGCACATACAAAGCTGTCAGACGACCAACTCACAATTGACAGTAAAAAATAGACACGTTTGAGGATAAAGATTCCAATCTGAAGGAGTAACAAATGGAACAGACTTTGACAAAAGGGAATGTCTAAAGGGGAATCCAGACAACCATGACATGAGGAAGGCAATAATATACATCCAATACACACGAACACAGGAAAGAGTTAGAATGTTTGACACAAACTAAATTTTGCCATCATAAATATGGCTGTTGAATAAAGTTGAGATACATTGAATCCATGGACCACAAAGTATCAAAGCACAAATGAGAATTGAGAGTAACTCACCATAGGAAAACCTCAGACCATAGATCAGCAGTCACATAAATGCAGACAATAAGAGAAAGTTAAGTTGGACATGAATATACTTACAAAAATAGCAGGACCAAAGATACTGTACCTAAAAAGAGAAAAAGGAAATCAAAACCACGATATTCAATCAAATACAGGAAACATCAACTTTAACCCGTACCACATGGTTAACTAAACAGAAGTTTCTGGATTTAATTACCCCCTGAGGTAAGAATTCCCTCCAAGAACATAGCCAAACACCTCCTGCGGAAAATGCCTCCAGAATGACCAGGCCATGGATAAGATGCAATGCAATTTCATTAGGATTTGCATAAATTTGAATTCAAATTCAAATTTAAGAAATAATCAAAACATAATAATACAAAGATGATGGACTGAAGGAGAAGCAAATAAAATTGATGTACTATTCATTCACATCTATATTTCTATGTTAAAAGGAGAATGCACAACATGCCAAGCAATTTGCATGTTACAAGCTTGGACCAAAGAAACACCCAATAAACATTAAATACAACTATATAAAGCCCACTCATGTGACTTGCTTTTTAAGCAATAGAAAATGATTGCAAAAAGACTTAGATTCCACAAGTTACATCTGTTACAAATTAGAAACAGCAACATTAAGACTTATCCAATGACCTCAAATACATCACATAATCACAACTTCATTCATTTACAATCAACCCAAGAGACTAAGCTACCGGTGCTTAAAGAATCACTACTCATTCCAGCGTGGTCAAATTAATTTCCCAATAAACAAACCAAGGTACCTTCTCCTGAGTGCCTTTAAAGCATCTAAGAACTGGAGGGTTGCCTCACAGCATTGATGTCTCCTGAATGAAAAATTAAATTAGCACCTCCAGAATCCAAGTAATAAGCAAATGTAAGTACAAATCAACTAGCACTAACAGCAGCGAGTGAAAAGGACCAAAATTTATCAAACTAATGAAACATAATAGTTAAAAACGGGTAAGTTAAACAAAAGTTGCAAAGCTATTGCTACAACAGAATAGAGTGAACACGATACAGTAGCCCATGTTCAACAGAAGATCAGAAAAGCACGAGCTTAAATCAAATTTTCCATTATAGAAGATAACTGCAAAATATGATGTCCCAAGTACATATACAACTACAGTGAAACACCATTATACTAAATTACACAATGGCCATACAAGAAGGGGGGAACTGCCATTGGCAAGTTGTCTTACAATAGAAACAGTAAAGTCCACTGAAAGAACCGCCAGTAAAGTGGACGCCTGATCAGAAATCACCCTTTATCTCTTCAACAGGCCAACAAGTGTTGCTGACACCCCTTGGACGGGGCAGAGAAGATAAATAACGTCAATTGATTAGAATCATTATGAATTGGGTCATTATGTACAAAAATCAGCAAACATCATTTCTCAGTCAAAATCAGCAACATTGTTCACTTGCCAGTGATGAATGGGTGGTTTAATGCTTGTGTGACAGTCAACCTCTTCTCTGGATCCAGGACAAAAATCTTGTCCAGAAGATCTCTGAAATTGGCTAGCATCTTTCGATCATTATCCTCTCCAGGAGAACCAACAATGATAGTTCCAATATCTTTGGGCTTTATGTTGAGAATCAACCGCTTTATAGCCTAGGCAATCAATTTGAAACCACCATCAACAAACTCAATGCATATCCAACTACTTAACAAATATAATTGACTTGGAAATAAAATTTTAAACTAGTTTTTATAAGAAGGTCCACTCACCTTTTTTGTCACCGGATCCTCTTCTGTAGCAAGAAAATTCAAGTCCTGATCAAAATGCTGATCAATAAAAGCTCCCTGCAAGTTATACAAGTAACAAATTTCATCAGAAACACCACAAATTCATTACAAGATACAGATCACTAATACTCCCAATCAAGCCCAAGGATAAAACATAGCTTTTAATACAGAATAATCATGTATTAACAAAATTAACCACTATACTGATCATTCCGTCTAACAATTGCAAAATGGGAAAGTACAGTCATTTTCATTCCTTCCCTTGCCAATCAATTGTTTTTTCAATCATTTCATTCCATGCTTCTCCAAAAATTTCAAACAACAGTCATATCCTGAATAAGATTTCTAGTGGTGCATCCAAAAGATTTTCATATATGACCAACAAACCAGACCAACTTCATCACAAAAATATTCAAGCTCAAATTCAAAGAACATCAAATTCATAATAAGCATACAAAGATTTACCTTCCGAAGCATCTTCTTTGGAAAAGGGCCCTTCAATTCCATGTGTAGCCGTAGCATGTCATTGTTAGTATGACCTGGGAAAAGAACTTTGCCGGTATAGAGTTCATACAAACAACAGCCTACAGACCACATATCCAACGGATGATCATATGGCAAGCCAAGTACTGCACAGAAACACACAAATACAATGGTAAGTATAAGGATTTCAACATCAAAATAAGACACAAAAATGATGAAATTATGGGTGCTATAGAGAGGAACTTACTTATTTCAGGGGCACGATAAAACCGACTCACAAGGTACGGTGTAACTTCATTCTTTCCAGCAAACATAGCATTACCAAAGTCACAAAGCTTCAACACAATTTTAGCCTCATTCACCTAATCAAAGGGGAAAGTGTTTATGTTCATTTGCAAAACAGAAGAAATGATATTTTTATACCACCAAGCCAAACACAAAAAGGTAGTTTAGACATACCAACATATTGTCTGGCTTTATATCACAATGAAGAACACCACAGTTACGAAGATGCTTCAGTGCAACAAAAAGTTGTCTTGCGTACAATCTCACAGCACCTAGACTAAGACCAATATTGCGACCAAACTTCTTTAAAACCTCACGCAGATTCATATGAAGAGATTCAAAAACTAAACAAAGGTGATTCCTGTACTTAAAACTCGAAAGGAAACGAACACAATGACGCTTATCATCAGGATCTGCACCTACTAATTTCTTTAGTATGACCAACTCATCCATACCAGCCTTGTACCTGTGCCACATCAGACATACACCGATGAGCAACAGAGACAAAAGTTAAATGCAAAATATTTTTATAAGGATTCAAGGGAGTCATTATAACTCACATAGTATCATTATTACGAATAATTTTTATAGCTACTTCTTCTGGCTCACCATTACCAGCTTTGAGATTCCTTGCTCGAACAACCGTGGAAAAGACACCTCTACCATGAGCTGCTATAACTTCATATCGACCATCAAGTGTCTCACCAAAACGATAGCCTGCAGAATCACACAGAAATCTTAACACCCAATACCACAGCCAGGAGAACAGATATACACAAGACCAGAATATTTTTATAAAAACAAAACAATCAACAACTTTAGGAATTCTAATCATTTCAGGAAACTTGTCTCATCATGTTAACAAAATGTATCTTAACAGATCAATGGAAATTCATCAATAAAGAATTCTTAATAAATAATTAATTACTTAATTACTACTCCCTCTGGTTCAAAATAAAATAAGCAATTTTGTGAGGAGGTCTGGCAATTTATATAAGCTACATTTTGGTTGTCTTATCATTTAACGTGTTTTCTCAATTTTACCCCTAATTAATTATGTGTCTCTAATCTCTTTACCCACTCATTCTCTCTCCAACCCACCTTCTACATAAATAAGGGTGTTTTAAGAAAGTAAGTTACATTTTTTACATATTTATTCTTCTTAACAACTTATAACGAACTTTTCAAATTGCATAATTTAGTTATTTGAATCATATATTTTGAACTCGAGGGAATATAAAATTACGTTTCATTATAATATTCTTGGGTAATTTCTCAATTCTTTACCGTGAATCCTAAATTGTAATGAAAATAGGCTGAAAACAACATAAAATCTACAATAAACTGCAATTTTCAAAAATGACAATGTCACTCATATCTCAAATACAGGAGCATGGCCAACAACTTTTATGATTTCTAATACTTCCAGGTAACATTCCATGTCACATTGACAAAATACTTGAGATTTAGAAATTTCATCAACAAAATATTAGTTACATTGAGAGAAAGAAGTTCCAGTATAGCATTGTTGGCTCTTTTAGTAATTCTGAACCCTAGATTATAATGCAAAGCTTATCTGAATTTGCTTTCAATGAAGGATGCCACAAAAAATGTATAAATACCCTTGCCAAGAAGGGCAGATAGCCAGCACAGCACAAGACCAAAAAATTCAGTTAACACTTGAGTCAACGATCAAATTATAATTAACACGGCTAGATACAATTTAGTGCGATACTCACTGTAATAACCCTCTGCATCATCCCAATTGTCATGCAATCCACCCCTGTCAACACGCAATCCATCCCCTTTGCCCTGCAACAAAAGAAACCACGTTCTTAATATATAGCATGAGAAAAGATGAGGGGGATCAGAAAAAAAGGTACCATTCACATGTTACTCTGCATATATATGTTTACAAAATTTATAGGTTCTATTTTAGGTTCCATTTGGCTGCAAAAAACCTTTAATAACTACATTCAACCACAAAATCCAGTGGCTACTAAAGATTATCTGCACTATACTACTCAGCAGTGAAAATAACCTATCGCAATAAAAAAAGGTTCATATTAATATTAATACACCTGAGCTAGAAAATACGTTGTAGATATCTAGATAGGCAACAGGCTTCCCAAAAATAAACCTTCAATAAGTGTATAATATTTCAACATGCATTAAGCTTTATTTTATTTATTTAGAATGAACAGGCTATGGAACTTCAAATGCCTATTCATCATCCATAATATAATAACTAAAAAAAAACTCATAATACCACGCCCTGCCAGAAGTGTTGTTCCGTATAACGCAATATATAGACCCAGTGACCTACTAGCTTAGTGGAAAAAATAATGACTGTCATTATAAAAGCACAATAAGTCAACCAAACACTTACCTTTTTGCGAACTCCTGTTGGCGTCTCGCCAAATATGTCATCACAAAATTTGTCATCAGATCTTTCACTCTGTAAATGTCATAAATGAATTTCAAAACGAAAATAGCTAAAAAAAAGGTTTGCCCAGAAACCCAATATAATTATGATATTTTTTATAACATAAAAATTAAGAAAAGAACAAACCTTTGGAGTACCCTCTCCCAATCCCCGAGCAACACCAGGGATCTTTTCACATATCTCATTCCCATTTTCTCGAGCAGATTTACCAACAGTGAAAGATGGCCCCACATCAAGACCATCAACATCATCATTCTTAGCATCAGGAGCTTCAGAAACAGCAGCTGGAATATTCACAGGATCCTTGTCTAAATATAGTTCAAGAAGTATGCTTTAGTAAAGAAAGTAACTCACAGTGGCAAACACAATGAATTGAAAGCAAGAAGAAGGGAGGGGAGCAAACAACAAATACGTTACGCACATATATCATCCACTGTCTAAGCCTCATTTATTTGTCAGCGTCTAAACTAAGTGCATCATAAGTGGTCATTTCAACATTACATCGCTAAGGCTAATAACGAAGGTACAAACGAAATAAAAGAAAAAAAATACCTTCTTTATTTTCAGAAGTTTGTTCTGCTTGTTGATGCTGCTGCGGTTGCTGCTTTTTATATTTCTCTAAAATTGCTTCCCTCCTCCTTCTACTCTCCTCCTTAATTCTATTCAGATCTTCCTCTTCTTGTTCAGCAAATTGCATGGTGGCCGTCTCATCTAAGTCATCCTGTTCATCCTCATCTCTGTGATGAATAAAATCAATGAAGTGAAGCATTCTGACAATGATAGTAAAAGCAAAGAAATATTCATATGGACACTTCATAGATGGAAAAATAAAATAAAATACCTGTCATTACTGTTATCAACTTTCAGAGACTCGGAATTTCTTTTTCTCTCCCGATGGCTTTCTGCTTCTTCATGTCTTGAATGTCTATAGCGCATATCCCTATCCTTAATCTTATCTCTTTCTCGATGCTTATCATCCCTTTCACTCTCCCGGACTCTGCCTCTCTCTCCAACCCTTGCTCTGTCCCTGCTCCTCTCTCTTCCCCTATCAATTCTACCCCGCTCAGCCACTGTCTCCCAGCTTCTATCTCTATCTCGCTCCTTTTCTCTTCTATCCCTGTCCACCTCTCTTCCCCAGCTCCTATCTTTTTCTGCATCCCTTCTATCCTTCTCATGACTCTTTTCACGTTCTTTTTCCCTCCTATGCACACGATCATCCTCCCTATTCCGGCTCCTTTCTTGTTCCTTTTCCCTTCTTTGGTCCCTATCCCCATCCCTGTCTTTGCTCCTACCTCTTTCCCAGGGCTCTCGACTGTAGTAGCTGGAACTACGCTCCCTTCTATCACCTGCCATCAAATCTCTACTAACAGGTCCACGATCCCTGCCAAAATCCCCAATTCTTTCCTCCTCATTCCTTCTCCAGGAATGATCGTATTCTTCTACTACATTATGAGTATGACCACTTGACCTGGATTGACTCCTACACCTATAACTAGGTGAGCTATCCCTGGTCCTCCTATATTTTTCACCTCCACTTTCAGGGGAGGAGTTCTTTCTATGAATCCTTACTTTGCCTTCATTAACTTCATTATCATAGTCACCTTTCAGCATCTCCTTTTTTTGCTTCAATTTATCATCTTTAGTATATTGACGATCCGAATGCCCATTACCCAAACCATCTGAACTGGCTTTAGCACGCTTACCATCTAGAGACTCAGCACTTGAATGTGTAGAAGAACCATCAACTTCATTTCTCCTATAACTAGTGTGCCTCTCATGCCAAGTATGATCTTCTCCATCCAATCCTGGACTAATAAATCTACCATTCCTGATATTCTCATTATTAGTCTCTGAAACTTTACCATTGATCCCTACTGTCTCTTTAGAAGGTATGGCATCTTTCTGATGCAAAATCTCTTCAGTGAAATGCGCCTGCTCAGCACAAGAGATAATTACGCACATAAGTTATGGGTCCTCACATGTAATTACCTAAGTTATAGCAAAATGAAAGTCAACATAAAAAAATTTATATCAGTCAATGCATAAAATTTAAAAAAGAAAGGACGTGTAACCAGCTCTTACAAATTAACCGTAAGCCATCAGCCTTCACTGAAACGCCTAGAGAGACCTCTTTTGCAATTCAATCATGTTTGTGTAGTGCAAGCGGGTTCTACATATCTATGAGACACTGACAGGGTGTTCTACCAAACTCTCATGAATCAAGAATTCATTATACAGTTTCAAATACAAATTACAGGCCTCGTTTGGTCACCAAGAAGAAGTGGATTCATTGAAATACCAACAATCGCCAATTAAATAATATTGAATTTTGCAAGCAATACCAAAACCGAACAAGAAAATAAGTTCTTTTAAGTTGAAGTATAAGAGCACCCACTTCCTCAGCAACCAAACAGATGCGAAAAGTAATAAAGATAAAGAAAACAATAAATTGAACATAACCTACCGGATTTGAATTGTCAGATCGAATATCCCGACCTCCCTTGGCCATAAATTCACCAGACTCAGCATCGGACTCCGTATGCTTTTTTCCAATCTCACCATCTCCGCCATCGGAACCCTCTTCTTCAAGAATCTCCCCCTCCTCCACATCATCATCAGGCCTACGGATCTTCGTATCAAAATTAGGAGCAAGAGTTGGAGAAGGAACCTTTTCGACACTTTCGGTATCGAGTTCAGGCTCTTCTTCTCGTTTCCTGCTCCCGTGGCGGTGCCGATGATGGCGATGACCATGGCGGTGCTTATGACGCTTCGAGGATCGCTCGACTTCTTCGGGAGAAGATGAACGCCGGTGCTTGCGACGGGAGCCATGTGCATCGGAAGCCATAGACGAATAATGCTGTTCGCAGGATTGTGATTAGGGTTAGGGTTTTGGTCGTTTTACTGAAACGAGCGAGGAAGAACTAGAGGTCAGGGCAAAACTGAATAATACGCGCGGATGGTCCGTATTGGATCACATATTATCGAGGGAAACTGTTCCGCGTAGAAATAGGGTATTTTGTAATTAATTTTTTCATAGTCCTCGAGCCGTTCAGAAGCGGCTTATATTTTTATGGGCTTATGACAAGTGGCTTTAAATAAATGACTTAGTAAAAGTTATTGTTTTTAAATGTGACTTTGCAGAATTGATTTTTTTATAAAACATGTTTGGATGATAAGTAGAAAACTGACTTGTGATGAAATTTTTAAAAGAATTTTTTATTTAAAAGTGACTTATGAAGAGTACCCATAAATTATTTGAAAACTAATGACAGTCAATTTAAAATTTCTGAAACAATTAATATAGTAGAAAATTCAACCAAATAATCATTTTTTCCCTTCTCTTCTCCGCACAAAAGCCAACCACCATAAAAGAGGCTGTTTGGATGTCTCACTGGTA